>LR749573.1:742258-767373 GCA_902729485.2 Mus minutoides | reverse complement strand
GGGTTGGGTTGGTTGGGTTGGGTTGGGTTGGGTTGAAACAGGGTCTCACTAAGTAGCTCTGACTGTTCTGAAACTCAGGGATCTGCCTGCCTCTGTCCCCTGAGTGCTGGGACTGAAGGTATGAGCCAACACTGCCCACCTGGCTTCAACTTTTAGCTGTGCCAATAGGATCAAAAGCTTTCCAAACATGTCTTGAATTAGGCTGTTGGAAATGAAGGCATGACAAAAGTTACAGACTGGCTTTGACAGTATGAGGAGTTGAGGCTGGACTGTATTCCTCTCGCCTTATATCCTGATTTAGTCAGCTTCCCATCACTGACCTGAAGTACTGGAGACAATGAAGTGCTCTTACAGGGAGGCAAAGTGCACTTTGGCTCATAGTCTCTGGCCCTTTGCCTTGGGCCTGTGGTGACATGATACGTCATGGCTGACCTCATGGTGGAGGGAAAGCAAGGAGAGAAAGGAAAGGTCTGGGCTCCCAGTGTCCCCTTCCAATGCACACACCCAATTGCCCAACTTCCTCCCACTAGTCCTCACCTCCTAATGGATTTCCACTACCTCCCAACAGCAGCACAGCCTGGAGACCAGGCCTTTAGCATATGAGTCTTTAAGGGCATAGTATGGACCTTCCTCCTTCCTCCCAGCTCCATCTTGGACCAGATGGAGGAGATGCTGAAGGCCCAGGTGACAGCCTCAGACCTCAGGTGTGAGTGTGGTGGTGACAGCAGACATTGTCAGACGCCGACACAGGTAAGCAGATTACATTTTTCTTTACTCTCCCAAGCCCCACCCAAGCCCCAGCCACCATCAGAAAAGGACCTGGTTTGGCAGCATTTCAGCCCTTCTCATCATCCTGCTGAGGCTCCTGAGATGGGGAGAGAGAGAAAACAAAACAGTAACGATGCCCCATAAAAAGATTAGTAGTTCTGTAGGGTTTTGTGTTCTAAGGCAGTCCATGGATGAGATACATATAAATATGCCACTGAGCTACATGATACCCATTATATATATATATTTATATATACCACTGTCTGTGTATACCATGTACACACCTAGAACATGAAGAAGCCTGAAAAAGGTGTTTGATTCCCCAGAACTGGAGTTACAGATGGCTGTGAGCCTCCATGTGGATGCTGGGAATTGAACTCAGGACCTCTGGAAGAGCAATGCAGTGCTCTTAATCCCTGAGCTGTCTCTCCAGGCTGCACTTTATTTTTGACACAGGATCTCAAGCACAGGGTTTCAGCTAGATTGGCTTGGCGGTATGACCCTGGGATCCACATAGTTTCTGCCTTAAACACCGGAGTCACAGGAACATGTGGGCATGCCCAACTTCATACCCAAGTGCTATGAATTTGAACTCAGTTCCTCTTTCTTCACAACCAATGCTCTTCCTTACTGAGCCCGCTCCTTAGCCTCCCCAATCTTTTGGTTTCTTGAGGCATGTCCTGAGGAGCCCATGTCGTCCTCAAACTCCTAGTGAGCAGTCTCCTGCCTCAGTTTGCCTAGTGCTTGTAAGTAGGATTACAAATATGAGCCACCATGCTCAACTGTAAAAAAAAGATATTTTTGAGACCTTTGACTGGATATTAGATAATCTGAAGACATGTTTTTTTCAAGTGTCATATGGCCTCATATTTCCATTTTTATATATTTTATATTTTTTTATATTTCCATTTTTAAAACTTTTCTCTTAGAATCAGGTGGTAGCCCACACCTGTAATCCCAGCACTTAGAAGGCTGAGGCAAGGTATTCCTGAATTTTTTTTTTTTTGAAACAGGGTTTCTCTGTGTAGCCCTGGCTGTCCTGGAACTCACTTTGTAGACCAGGCTGGCCTCGAACTCAGAAATCCGCCTGTCTCTGCCTCCCAAGTGCTGGGACTAAAGGCGTGTGCCACCACGCCCAGTGGTATTCTTGAATTTTAGGTCAACCTGAAGTAATTATTAGCTCCCAAAGTCTAGAAATAAAGACTTCCCATATCAGGCTCAGAAGTGGAGTGACTTCTTATGATGTACCAGTGAGGGGTTGGGGCGTGGCTCAGTGGTAGAGCCCCTGCCTAGAATCCCACAGTGAGGGGCTGGAGGCGTGGCTCAGTGGTAGAGCCCCTGCCCAGAATCCCCCAGTGAGGGCCTGGGGGCGTGGCTCAGTGTTAGAGCCCCTGCCCAGAACTTCCCAGTGAGGGGCTGGGGGCATAGCTCAGTGGTAGAGCCCCTGTCTAGAATCCCCCAGTGAGGGGCTGGGGGTGTGGCTCAGTGGTAGAGCATCTGCTTAGGAGATCAAATCTCTGTAGTTCATCCCTCACAAATTCAAGGCAAAAACCCAAGCATCAATGCTATTTAAATCATTGCAGACATCTTTTAATATCTCAAATATTCTAATATCTTAAAATAATGTCAGATCGCCTTTGTGCGCTGTATCTACAATCCAGTGCAGATCAACGTAGCCCAACACACTAGCCACATCTTACTGTTGAGGAGTTGAAATGTTTTATGGCATCTAAGAACTGGGTTTTTAATGATTTTAGCTTTGGTTACTTTTTTAACTTTGAGACAGGGTCTCTCTATGCAGTCCAGAATGGCCTCAAACTCACCTCAATCCTCCTGCCTCAGCCTCCTGAGTACTGGGATTACAGGCATGTGTTACCACACCCTATCTCACAATAAGACAGGAGAAGAAGGAGGCTTTGGATACAGCTCTAGTGCAAAGCTCTCACTCCCCATGTGTGAGGCCCAGGCCTGATGCAGGACATCACTGTGAGCCCCGAACTGTGTCATCTACTGAACAACTCTGCTTCCAGCTGTGGTCTGGCTCAGCCCTTAGCACACACCTTTAATCCTAAACAATGAAGGTAAAGTTAGTTTATAGAAGGAAGCACCAATGTTTGAAAGTGATGTCTGAGTGGTCAAGTGATGAATCAGGGAAAGAGTTAACAGAACAGGATCTGCCCAGGTCTCAGGAGCAGAGACCAAAAGAGAAGCTACTTAAGGGACAGTGGTGCAGAGAGAGAAGAGAGGAGGAGCTTTACTGGGCCAGTTGTATGAGGGCAAGTAAAGCAATTCAGTGAGAAGCTGAGAGAAGCCAGATTGAATCAGTCGGCTAGGAGAGGAGTCTGAGCAGAACAGCTGAGCTGACCAGCCAGCCAGAGATCAGAAAGGACTAGAAAGGGGTGAGTTTATTCAGCAGTAAGTCTCAGAGGCTGAAAACATTCTAGGCCTTGATAAGATTGTACAGAGGCTAGAAACTTCCAGGACAGCAGATGGAGGAGGGAGTCTCAGAGATGACAGACACGTCAGGATCCTAAAAGTTACTTTACACAGGTCCATCTCCAGTACTACAAGGAGACAGGAGGAATGAGGAGAGGGCCTGAGGAGGGGTGCAGTTGCTAAAATGCATGCCAATGTATGCAGGCTCTGGCTTCACTCCACAACACCTAAGAAACTGAGGATCGTGGCCACACCCGTAATCCCCAGTGACTGACTGGGAGGTGAGGCAGATGGATGCATAGCTGAAGGTCATTCTCAGCCCCATAACACCTTTGAGGCCATCCTGGATTATGTGAGACTCTGTCTTGAAAAGGGGGGTAAAGAGTTGAGGGGATAGCTCAGACCTGTAATGCCAACACTTCGGAGGCTGAGGCAAGGGGATTGATGGGAGTTCAAGGGCAGCCTAAATGACATAAAGGCTTCCAGGATAGCCTGAAGCTCTACAGTAAGGCTGTCTCATGTGATGGGGAGCAGTGGGGGTGGTGCTCACTGAGTAGAGGTGCTTGTTGCCAAGTTTGATGATCTGAGTTCAATCCCCAGAAACCAGTCTGTGAAGGAAGAGACTCCCACAAGTCATCCTCTAACTTCCACAAACACGTTATAGCATTCATGTGTCTCCCCACCATATAAAATAAAAATAAGCCAGGCGTGGTGGCACACACCTTTAATCCCAGCACTAGGGAGGCAGAGGCAGGCAGATTTCTGAGTTCAAGACCAGCCTGGTCTACAAAGTGAATTCCAGGACAGCCAGGACTACACAGAGAAACCCTGTCTCGAAAAACCAAAAGAAAATGAAAAATAAGTAAATAAATATACGATGTGATGTGCCCTGATTTTAAGGGTGAGGGTGAGCTGAGCAGTAGTAGATCCTAACTGTCGCCCTGGCCCATTCACTTACTTGCACGCTTCCTCCTGGCCATCCACTGCACCTCACTCATGTTCAGCTCCACTACTGCTGCTACTTTTTCTTGATCTCTTCATCAATAGCACCCACAAGTTTCTTCAGACCGGACTCATCCACAAAGCCATCACCTTTCTGGATATGGAGGAGAAAGAGTCCAGAGGTGACCAAACCTCCCGGCACCCCATCCCTACCCTCTGCTCCCAGAATCACCTTCTTGGAATGGATCAGCTTCCCATCCACAAACACTTCGAACTCCCCTGTAACCTGGGTAGCTCTTTCCTCCTCCTGCGGGGGGTGGGGGGGTTTGTTGTGGGTGGAGGAGGCTGAGGGCTTCTCAGGGGTGGAGGGGTGGGGGGTCTGGGAACCCTGACCTCTCCTTCTCCTCAGGCTACCAGTACACTTACAAACTCCAGAAGGTTTGGGAATTGATGCTCCAGGGTCTTTTTCAGTAGGATGTACTGAGAGGGAGGACATGAGGTTATGGGGTCACGGGGTCACAGGAGAGAGAAACAGGCACCCCCTCTTCTAGTCTTCCCATCATTTGCTCCCTTACATTCTGCATGAGAAACTACTCACGCGGAGGCCATAGCTTCAGAGGCCACTGCAAGCAGAGGGCGGGGGGAGGGAGGCAGGAAAGAAATAAGGGAGGTAAGAAAAAAGCAGCAGCGAGCCTGAATCTGCTCCCAACCTGCCTGCGTGGACGCTATCCCCACTCCCTTGATACCTTCTTGGGGGAGAACTCCTCCTCCTCCTCCTCTTCCTCCTTACATTCCTGAGTGCCCACATAACCGTGCCCATCATCCCTCACCCTTTATCCCCCACCTTGCCCAGCTACAAAAACCTCCTTGCTGGTCTTTCAACACGCTGCGTGTGTATGGGTGTGCACTGCCTTGGGACCTTTGCATTGGAGTGGTCCTTCCCCAGGATGTGCGTGGCTTCTCTCCCTTCCTCAGGTCACTCCAGGAAGGCCTTCTTGACCCTCCCAATAGAAACTGTGACCCTCCCAGATGCCTTCCTGTGCATGCTGGCTGTGGCGTATTGTCTGCCCCTCCATGCCACAGCTACAAGGACAGGAGTCTCCCCATCTGTCCATTGCTCAGTGCCTGGTGCCACAAACACCTGATGAGCATGTTACAACAGCTGTCGAGCCAGCTGTGGTGATCCATACTTTAATCAGATCTCTGTGGATTTCAGGCCAGCCTGAGCCACATAGCGAGTGTCCCAGGACAGCCAGGGCTACACAGGGAGAGGAAGAGGAGGAGGAGGAGGAGGAGGAGGAGGAGGAGGAAAAGAGAAGAGGGAAGAAAGAAGAATGTGGAGAGAAAGGAGGTAGCAAGAGGAAGCCAAGCTTGGGAAGAGGAGAAACAGACACTGTGGCAGGAGAAGCAGAGGGAAGTTGCCTGGCAGAGCAGAGGACGGAGGAAGCATGTGACACAAGGGCCTGGAGTCCTCTAGAGCAACAGAAGCAATGGGGACACAGTCCTGACCTGTGCTGCTCCACCCAGGTCACTGCACCGCAAGGGCCTGAGGCAGCATCTGAGAGCTGCATTCAGCTCCCGAGCCTTTGTGCTTGTTTGCCAGCTGCCCCACTAGGTCCCCATTCCCTCCCGCCCTCAACCGTCCTCACTCCCACCTTCATTCAACAGCCTCATTCCTATCCTCTGAGAAGTGGCGGCTCAAGAGTCACCAGGGAGTGAGACCATCCGGGCCACCCAGCTCAGCTCTGAGGTGGACAGCCTCTCCTCCTTCCTCAGGAAGTACCTCTCTCCTCACAGTTCTGCAGGCTGGCGTGGGGTGTGCATGGCCTGGCCTGCTAGGGAAGTGCTCAGAGCCAGCCCTCAGAGTGAAGCGCGGCAAAGAATGGGACTGGATTCCTAGGGATTCCCAGTCATAGGAATCAACCGTGAATGCATGGATTCATGGATGAATGAATGAATACAATTTAGACCCATCGATCATGCAAATGTTGAATGGATGAGGGTGGATGAAGCTTCGCGCTTCTACCAATCGTAAGAATTAATGAATGAATGAATGAATGAATGAGAGTGAATGCATGCATGACGTTGAGAGGCAGGATTCAAGCAGCTAAATGAATGATTCTCACTGCCAGGTGGGAAACGCCCATCAATGAATGAATAAAAGCGAATGACAGCAGTCAAGTCACTCATACAAACGTTTGAAGGAAGAGGAATGAAGCCTAAAGTCAATAAACATGCAAATGAAAGCAAATGAGTGAGGAATGATCAAAGACAGGAATCACAAGGGTAGGTGGGAGCGAATGAAAGAAGCCGAGAGCCAGTGTGGGAAACTGATCTCAAAGGGACAGACAAGTGGTGGTCAGAACTCTGTGGATCTGCCTCCCTGACTAGCGCGCCCACCTGGGCCTGCACACACACGCCCAGAGCTCCAGCATCTGCCGGCTCCCGTTCTTTCGCGGGTAGGGGGAGCCCCTCACCAGTACATCACACGGATCAAGATTCTGTTGGGCGTTGGGACGTCCTCGCTGGTGGATGGGATCTCCTTAGTGGAACCGAAGCTGGGTGCTGGGGAAATCGTGGAGAGCCTACCCAGACCAGGGGTTTCCTTCAGCGGGGAGGCCAAGAACTCTAGTGTAGAGTTGGGGCCCGGAATGGGGCCCAAAGTACTGGAGGCCATGGCAGTAGAAGCCAAGGGGTCTATGGATGGGAGAGGCGGGGTCCGGTATGGAGCCTTGTGTCTTGGAGGACGAGGGAGTGAGCACTGGAAGGGGCCCCTGCATGGCCTCTGCTAGGCTGTGGATCGAGGGTTTCTGGTTTTGAGCAAGCGTGGGATCCTTCGAAAGAGAGCCAGCACCCCTGGAAGAAAGGGGCTGTGCCGTGGGCGAGGCCAAGCTTGGGAAGAACCTCACTGGAGAGATCTTAGGAAAGACCCGACCTAGATTCGAGGGCCGGACTGGTGCTGGAGTCCGCACCGGTGCTGCGGCCGGGACTGGAGCTGGAGTTGGGGCTGGGGTTAGGGTTGGGGCAGGGACTGGGGCTGGAGTTGGGAACCGGACTGGAACAGGGTTAGGGACTTGGGCAGGAGCCCGGACCCGGATGGAAGTTCGGACCGGAGTCGAGTTGTGCGCCGGGTTCGGGGCCCTGACTGGGGTCGCGGTTCGGATGGGAGCCGGTGTCCGGGACGGGGTGTTTGCCCGGACTGAGGAGGGAGCGGGGACCCGCGTCTTGTTATTCATGGGGACCAGGTGAGACCTGGGTACCCCAGGCTAAGCGTCCCGCCTCGCCCTGCTTCCTTGGGCGAGGAGAGCTTTCGCACCCGAGGATTCTAAAACAGAAGCAACCACGAGCAGGCACTGTTACACCGGGTTCCAGTCAGGCGGAGATTCCAAGCTCTAAGCCAGAGAGAGAGAGGCGTTGCTGTCCTCAAATCTCACCGAATAGACACCGCCCCTGTCCCCATCCCCACCCAGCAGGAGCCGACTCTGCCTTGAGCTTCCCACCTCCACCCTGACACTCACGCGTTTAGCTGGTTGAGTTCATTAAGCGCCCTCCTAGCTGGGGATTCCGGGGACAAAGCACCTCTGCCCGCCTTGCTTCCTGTCCATGATAGGTCACACTCAGTATCAGAGTGACTGCCTAAAGCCGTCAGTGCAGTGGAGAATACCAACTCCCATATAATTCTCGGCAGGATACAAGGTCCGGGAGAAAAATAGCGACAACCCACACAAATAATCCAATTTACTCCCTGGGAGTGGTCAAAGTGAGACTCTGTCTTCATGCTGTATCTATCCCCAGCTCCTAGAACAAGGCCTGGATCAAT
This sequence comes from Mus minutoides, assembly GCA_902729485.2. Classification (NCBI taxonomy): domain Eukaryota; kingdom Metazoa; phylum Chordata; class Mammalia; order Rodentia; family Muridae; genus Mus; species Mus minutoides. The sequence goes on along the minus strand of LR749573.1, from coordinate 759,407 downwards.
CAATCCTGTGGAAAGGGGAAGCTTGCACCAGGAAAGGGGACAAGTTTGAGAGGTGGAGTATAGGCAAAAGGTAGAGGTGACAGGATTGGAGCCAGGGACAGTGACCATGTAAGGCCGACTAGACTTCATTCTGAGGTTCACAGAAGGACGCCTTAACAGGGGTTGTGGCTCAGTTGGTAGAGAGTTTTCATAGCATTCACAAAGCCCTGGGTCCAAGTCCCTGTGCCACACAACTCAGTTATGGTGACTCGGGATCGAAGCTCCAGCACTCAGGAGATGGAGGCAAGTGGATCAAAGTTTAAAATCTCAAGTACAAAGCTGGGCGTGGTGGCGCACGCCTTTAATCCCAGCACTCAGGAGGCAGAGGCAGGCGGATTTCTGAGTTCGAGGCCAGCCTGGTCTAAAAAGTGAGTTCCAGGACAGCCAGGGATGTACAGAGAAACCCTGTCTCAAAAAACCAAAAAAAAAAAAAAAAAAAAACTCAAGTACAAAAACAAAACAAAACCACCCAACAAACAAAACCCCCAAACCCTCAGGATGCACATGACTCTGTTGATGTCCAAAGAGATGTCAGCCTCTGCCTGTTGTGGCTTTGGGACAGTATTTCTAAGCCAGGGAATATCCTTCTGGAAAGGGGGTGGGGTGAGGCATACACATAAGACCAGACAATCCATAATAATGTGGATGATGATGATGATGACAGCCTGGGGCCACATTATGTCAGTTCAGCCCCAGGAGGGCTATTAACTATATCTGCCTGACCAAGACCTCGTGATGGGGGGCTGGTGAGATGGCTCAGCGGGTAAGAGCACCCGACTGCTCTTCCTAAGGTGATAAGTTCAAATCCCAGCAACCACATGGTGGCTCACAACCATCCGTAACAAGATCTGGCTCCCTCTTCTGGAGCGTCTGAAGACAGCTACAGTGTACTTACATATAATAAATAAAATAAATCTTTAAAAAAAAAAAAAAGACCTCGTGATGACTCCAGGCCCCAGAATGCAGATGTACGTTTCGGGAACATTAACACGCTGTGTTGCCAGAAGTCGGTGCAGTCTGTGCTTCCACAGGAAGAACACACAGATGTCTGCACTAGGAATTGACCTGGACCCTAGCACATCTCCTTCTCTAGTTGGCTGGGTTTTAAATTTATTTTTTTGTATTGGTTTGCTTTTTGTTATCTTTGAGAAAGACATACAGCTATATAGGTTAGGCTAGCCTTAAGCTTACGATCCTCCTGCCTCAGGCTTTCCCCCCCTTTCTGAGACAGGGTCCCATTATGGATCCCTGACTATCCTGAAACTCGCTCTGACAAGGCTGGCCTTGAACTCACAGACAGCCCCTGCCCCTGCCTCCCAAGAGCTGGGGATTAAAGGCATGTGCCATCGTGCCAGAATCTCTTGGCTAATTTTAATTATATTTTAATCTATCCCCTGTGCTATGGCATAACCACAAGTCTTAAAAACTTTTAGTGAGCCTTCTATCAAAGGACCAGGCCTAGTCCAGTGTGGTGGTGCCTGCCTATAATCCCCAGTGTGCAAGATGCAGAAGCTGGAAAGTTGCTGCAGTTTGATGCTAGCTTGGTTGACAATCCAGTAGATCTACAGAGTGAGTGGCTTCCAGGGCAGCCAAGGCTACAGAGAAACCCTGTGTTGAAAAACAACAGGCTGGAGAGGTGGCTCAGCAAGTAAGAGCACTGACTGCTCTTCCAAAGGTCCTGACTTCAAATCCCAGCAACCACATGGTGGCTCACAGCCATGTGTAACGGGATCAGATGTGTTCTTCTGCTGTGTGGGAAGACAGAGTCCTCATATAACATAAATACCTGTTTAAAAAGAAAGGGCTGGCGAGATGGCTCAGGGGTTAAGAGAGCCAACTGCTCTTCTAAAGGTCCTGACTTCAAATCCCAGCAACCACATGGTGGCTCACAACCATTCGTAACGAAATCTGATGTCCTCTTCTGGAGTGTTTGAAAACAGCTACAGTGTACTTACATATAATAAATAAATAAATCTTAAAAAAAAAAAAAAAAAGGGCTGGTGAGATGGCTCAGCGGGTAAGAGCACCCAACTGCTCTTCCAAAGGTGATAAGTTCAAATCCCAGCAACCACATGGTGGCTCACAACCATCCGTAACAAGATCTGGCTCCCTCTTCTGGAGTGTCTGAAGACAGCTACAGTGTACTTACAGATAATAAATAAAATAAATCTTTAAAAAAAAAAAAGAAAAGAAAAAAGAAAGAAAAGAAAAGGAAAAACAAGGAGAGCCGGGTGGTGGCGGCGGCGCACGCCTTTAATCCCGGCACTCGGGAGGCAGAGGCAGGCAAATTTCTGAGTTCAAGGCCAGCCTGGTCTACAGAGTGAGTTCCAGGACAGCCAGCTACACAGAGAAACCCTGTCTTGAAAGACCAAAAAAAAAAAAAAAAGAAAAGAAAGAAAACAACCCCGTGGCTCTCAACTTTCCGAATGCTTCAACCCTTCAATGCAGTTCCTCATGTGGTGACCCTCAACCATAAAACCATTTCATTGCTACTCCATAACTGTGACTTTGCTGTTGTAATGAATCATAATGTAAATATCTGATATGCAGGATCTGTGATGCAGGATCTGTGATGTGTGATGCCTGTGTGACGTTGTTCAACCCCCAAAGGGACTTACAAGTTGAGAGCTGCTGGTTTACACAATGAGCTCCAAGCTATCACAGGATGCTGTCTCAATTTCAAAACAACAAAATCCTACTATTCCCCTCATGAGACAGCTCTCTTAGTTTCAACATCAAAAACAAAGTTCACCTATTGGAGTGGCGCACGCCTTTAATCCCAGCACTTAGGAGGCAAAGGCAGGTGGATCTCTGTGAGTTCTAGGCTGGCCAGGGCTTTTACAGAGAGAAACTCTCTCCTGGGAAAATAAAAGTTCTCAGCCTAGTGTAGTTGAGCAAAATAAGAACCTTTATAGATGTCTCTGGGGAGATGAGAAAAACTAGGTTATAAATAAGCAATATGTACAATAAAGCCCTTTCAAAGAGTCTCCAGTCGGTGGGGGAGGTAGAGATTGGATACCACAAAGTAAATAAAATCATTCAGGCTCTATCTCCAGGCGATGATAGAGAAGAGATAGGATAGAGAAGGAGCAGGATCAGGCCTGAAAAAAGAAATGAGAAAGATGCGTTAGAAAAGATATTGGGGGTGGGAGGAGCTGGCTGCCACTGAGCCAAGTGTCCAAGGCCTGGAACATGGGAACGTGGGTCGAGGATACCTCTCGTGCATAAATGGAAGGGGCTGGTATGACATAAATGGATCTAGAGTCTCCATCTTCAGGATGATTCCAGTCAGCAGACGAACTGTGGGAGGAGAGAAACGGGGGACAATTCAGACCCCACGAATTCTCATTTTTTATTTCCCACACCCATCGAAGAGGGAAACCACAGACTGGCAAGGGAGAATTCTGCAATGAAGAGGGCTAGGGCTAGAACACCTGGGTAAGAAAGTCCAATCCGATAGAACCAGACCAGTCAATTGGCCACAGTGACAAGGTGTGTCGCCCTCACCTGGGGCCATCCCCAGCACCGTCTTGTAACCTCAGGTTGTTGAGTGCATCCGGGAGCGTGTGGACAGAAGGCTCCCGGGTCCCAGAGAGCAGGCGAGTCCCGGTATCCTGGCCAGGACCTCGTCGGCGAACGTGGATGAGCAGGAGTGCGGCGCCAGCCAAACCGGCGGCCGTCAGCAGCCCCAAGGCAGGAGGCAAAAGAAAGCGCTGTGGATCGGCCTGCCTCAGGCCCCGCGGGGCCGCGGGAACCGCGTCCGCGCCCTCTCGGCGAACAGCGAACTCGCATCTCACGCCCATGTAGCCGGGTGCGCAGGCGCAGACGAGGCCAGAGAAGTGGGCGTAGCAACGGCCTCCGTGCGCGCAGGGGCGGGAGGCGCAGGGGTCGGCGCGTTCCCGACAGTCGCGCCCGCCGAAGCCCAGCGCACACGAGCAGCGGCGCGAGCCGCCGCCCTCCACGCACGTGCCGCCGTTGGCACAGGCGCGGCCGGCGCAGTCGTCCAGGTCGTGCTCGCAGCGCGGCCCGGCGAATCCCGCGCGACAGCGGCAGCGCAGCGCATGGCCCAGGTCCAGGCAGAGGCCGCCTGCGGGAAAACGGTGTCAGCGCCAACCGATCATCCACACCCCACACCCACTTGTGTCTTTTCTACTGTTGGACCATACTTTAGAAGTTCCCAGTCTGAACTTCTAAAAAGCCACGTCCATGCCTTTTTAAAAATTTGAACAGGTCGCAGTATGTGGCTAGCTTGGAACATAGGGTCCTCCTGTATTCTCCTCCAAGTGTGGGGGGAGGTGGGGGGTGGGTTAAGGCTGACCGTGGCACTTGAACCTAGTCATCTCTTTCCCACTCCTTTCTCTCCCGCCCACCCTATCTCTCTCTCTCTCTCTCTCTCTCTCTCTCTCTCTCTCTCTCTCTCTCTCTCTCTCTCTCTCTCTCTCTCCCTCCCTCCCTCCCCCCCTGTCTCTTTTCCTCCGGGAAGCCCTCTCACTTTTCCCATTCCAGCCCAGAGCTGCTGTGCCCTGTGCCCTCATCCAGCCCTGATGCCTCTGAGTCCTGAGAGTGGGCAAAAGAGACCCTGGGAAAAAGCAGCTGCTGGTACTTGCAAAAGGACATTGTCTAGTACAGTCCCTTCTGTCATTCAGTCAAAGGAAACAATTAGCCCAGGTTAGCTTTGAATTTATGGTTCTCTGGCCTCGGCCTCCAGAGTGCTAACATGTTCAACTGTAAAACTGTAAGTGAGGGGGCTGGTGAGATGGCTCAGCGGGTAAGAGCACCCGACTGCTCTTCCAAAGGTCCTAAGTTCAAATCCCAGCAACCACATGGTGGCTTACAACCATCTGTAACGAGATCTGACTCCCCCTTCTGGAGTGTCTGAAGACAGCTACAGTGTACTTACATATAATAAATAAATAAATCTTTAAAAAAAAAGTGTTTGTAAGGAACAAAAAAAAAAAAAAAAACTGTAAGTGAGTATTTCAGACTCACTTATCTACCAGGGTCTTTACTTTCATGATCTTATTTAATCCTTTGTTTGGGTTTTTGCTGTTGTTTGTTGGGGACTAGCCTGGAACTTATTATATAGCCCTGAATGACTTTGAACTCCCTTTTTTTTTGTTTGTTTTTTTTTGTTTGTTTGTTTGTTTTTTGAGACAGGGTTTCTCTAGCCTTGGCTGTCCTAGAGCTCACTCTCTAGACCAGGCTGGCCTCGAACTCAGAAATCCGCCTGCCTCTGCCTCCCAAGTGCTGGGATTAAAGGTGTGTGCAACCACTGCCCGGCCCAAAGTCACCTTCTACCACCATCCTAGCAGGTTACCTAGTCTGCCCGTCACCAGCCTAAGCTCATCTGTCACCAGTCTGTTCTCGCCACACTGTCCTCTCTCTTGAACAATAACAGGGATTTTGGCTTCTCACTCTGCTTAATTCCCAATGCCTATATTAAAGCTTGACAGACAGTAAAATCTTAATAAAGACCTAGGAGATGAATGTTCTTCCTGTTTCATAGGGAGGGGGGCATGTCTCCAGGACATAGGGTACACAGGGTATAAAAGCTGTATTTCCCACCCATGATCAGCTGAGCCATGCAGAGACCCCATTCCACCCCTGGCCACTCTGGCTTCCCCACCTCACCATTCTGACATGGCTGCAGGCTACAGCGGTCCACCCTCTTCTCACAGTTAGAGCCTTGGAAACCAGGTGGGCAATGACAGACATAGGCAGACTCAGGATCTTCACCGCCAACACACAAGCCGCCATTGAAGCAGGGTCCATCTGCGCATGTGACCCCGCTCACCTCACATCGAATCCCGTAGAATCCCCGGGGACAGGCACATTCAAAGGAGCCAGGGGTTTCCTGAATAGAGAGACAAGCTGGCTTTGAGCAAAAGACTCCTTGGAGCCAAATCCCTTCCTTCTTTACCACTATGGGTGGCTTTGTTCATCCCCAAATCCCAGGGTACAGGATTTCCCCCAGGAACGCTGCTCACATACCCTTCAATCTTGTCCATATTGTTATTTCTACACGTGAAATCCTAGAGCAGGTGAATCTCTGGGAACCCGGAAAGCTGTTCTCACCACAACAGAGCCTACCACATGTCACCTACCTGCCCTGCCCCCACCCCTGCCCCACCACATACGCGCGCGCGCACACACACACGTACTACTCACTTCCCCCATAAGAGCGATTTTAAAAGACAGGTCTCTCTGTCCCCCGAGACCAGGATGGCCTGGAACTCAGGAGCCTCAGTGTCCCAAGTGCTGGGGTTACAAGAGTGAGCCACACCACACCTACCACCACGAGAGCTTGCTTCCTGCCCCGTCCCCTACCTGAAGATGAGACTCAACACCATGCATGTGCAAGGCAAGCGGTCAAACACTGAGCTGTGGTTCCAGCTTCCCAACTAAACTTAGTGTGTGAGGGGTTGAACCCTGGGCCTCTCTAATGTCAAGAAAGCGCTTGACTCCTGAGCTGGGACCCCACTGGTGGACAAGAGCGCTATCCCTGAGCCTCACACCCCCGCTCCTTATTTGAGGATTCTAGGCAGGCCCTCTGCTGAGCCACGCCCCTAGCCCCCTCACTGGTAAATTCAAGCCAAGGGTGCTTACTACTGAGCCCTGGCCCAGCAAGGAGGATTCACCGAGCTCTCTTTCACAGGCCCTCTCTGTAGCTTGAGTCCCCTCTCGCCCAAGCTGTCGGTGTCAGAAGGCCTGCCAGACTCTACTGTCCCAGTGACCTCCTTCCCAGCTCCGTTCCCAGCTACCTCCATGCCACTCGCCTGGCCTGCCCTCTCTAGCTGCCTCCGGTTTGCTTGGCCCAGGGCCTGTCCTCAGGAAACTGCCTGATGCCATCACCTTCCTTATGTGCCCCATCAACCTTGCAACTCACCAAGACCCCACAGGGTACCATTAAGTGCTCACACACCTTATGACACTGCCAATTTACGTTTTGCTTTTTTTTTTTTTTTTTTTTTTTTTTTTTTTTTTTTTTTTTTTTTTTTTTTCGAGACAGGGTTTCTCTATGTAGCCCTGGCTGTCCTGGAACTCACTTTGTAGACCAGGCTGGCCTCGAACTCAGAAATCCGCCTGCCTCTGCCTCCCGAGTGCTGGGATTAAAGGCGTGCGCCACCACTGCCCTGCTACTTTTTGCTTTTCAATACCATTTCATACCCTAATCCTGATTTCAGGTCCAAGTTGCAGGCAGGAGAGCCGCCTCCAGGAAGGCTTCCAGGTAGTTGCTCCGGGCTTCCTCCCAGGCCACAGTGTTACAGAGCCAGGGGAGGGCCCCTCCCCCCATGTTGGAACTCACAAGGTAAAGTTCTAATCAGGTCAGTCATGGTGACACAAACCTGTAATCCTAGCACTCAAGGTAGCAGAGGCAGAAAAATTAGGAGTCCTAGGCCAGCCCTTTGTTAATCAGAGTTCCAGTGATTGTTTTATTTAGCTAAAACCTATCTCAAAGAAAGCAGTGTGTGGTGGGCTTGCCAGGCATGGTAGCACACTCCTTTAATCCCAGTCAGTGTTTATGAGGCCTAGATAGTTCTCTGAGAGTTCAAAACCAGCCTGGTTTACATAGTGAGCTCAAGTCCAGCAAGGGGCTACCCAGTGAGAGCCTGGAGTACTGAGGAACTGCCAGGAAGATAGTTCAGTAGGTAAATGGTTTCTGTGCAAACATGAGGACCTGAGGTCAGATCCCTAACACCCATGTAAAAGCAGGCTTGGTGGTGCACATCTGTGACCTCAGTGATGGAGTAAATACAGAAAGACTGACCAGACAGGCCAGCCGGACAAGCCAGCTCAGGCTCAGTGAGAGTCCCTGTCTCAAAAATTAATTGAAGCGGGGCGGTGGTGGCGCACGCCTTTAATCCCAGCACTCGGGAGGCAGAGGCAGGCGGATTTCTGAGTTTGAGGCCAGCCTGGTCTACAGAGTGAGTTCCAGGACAGCCAGGGCTATACAGAGAAACCCTGTCTCGAAAAAAAACAAAACAAAACAAAACAAAACAAAAATTAATTGAAAGACACTGGTGTCTACATCTGGTCTCCACAGTGTGCACGCATGTGCATTCATGTACACACGTGCGCGCACGTGTGCACACACACACACACACACACACACACACACACTTGTAATTAAGATACTGACACTACAGCTGCCCCCGTTGGCACATGGGTTCCCATCACAAGGTCCAGGACCAGGTAAAAGGCATCCGGTGCTGGCAGGACCAGGGACCTTGGAGTTCAGGCAGCTACTGGTGGAGACAGGGACCGTGCAGAGGGGTCCAGTCCAGCCCTCCAGGCAACGGCATTCATCAGACTTTTCACAGTAGCCGTGTTCAGGGCTGCAGCCTGCTCGACACACAGCTGCTGGAAGCAGAGGAGAGGCAGAAAGAACAAGACGTGAATCCTAGAGCAGGCTGGGACCCAGGGCCATCAGTTCCCTAAAGGAGATCAATGGGGTGTGATAAGGTACTAGGATCCACGCTTAATTAGCAGAGCAGGGCACGCATAGGGACTCACGCGGGGCTTCGCACTCGTCTGGGAATGGCGTGCAGGGTCGCAGTCCCGGGCCACACCGCGAAGGGGCACTGCGTGAGCAGCACAGGCGCGCGCAGGCGGCCCCGACAGCGGGCGGCTCGCAGCGCGCTCGGTAGGAGAAGTGCAACTCCCATGTGCCTGTGCGCTGCACATCGCGGGCCCACGGGCCCCCAGCCGCCAGGCGTCTGCGGCCCGCCACACGTGCTAGCAGGTTCCAGGCCGGCCCTGTGGAGAGAATGACGTAGAGCACTAAGATTCAGGTCATCCCTACCCCTCCTGGGAGTTCCTTGTCGTGGTTAGGTGAAGAGTAGAAGCCTTCCTTAGCAAGCCTGCCCTTCCCTTAATGCACTCAGGAACCTGCATGTCATATCTAGTGTTAAGATAACACTAACTCCTAGCGGGGCGTGATGGCGCACACCTTTAATCCCAGCACTTGGGAGGCAGAGGTAGGCGGGTTTCTGAGTTCTGAGGCCAGCCTGGTCTACAGAGTGAGTTCCAGGACATCCAGGGCTACACAGAGAAACCCTGTCTCAAAAAACCTTAAAAAAATAAATAATAAATAAAAAAGATAACACTAACTCCTAAGATAACTCCTGTATTTGCTCCCCCAAGATGTTAGAATATTAAAATAGGAGACTTCTAACATCTTGTGACATCAATAGCTACGGACAGTATCTCCAAAAGTGAAGTCATAGCGCCCCCTCAAGGTCTTATGTGTAGTGGCTCCACTTAATGCCTATAATCCCAGCAAAAGCCTCACAAAGGGCAGAGTTAAACCAGAGGGATGGCCTGACGCCTAGTACCAATATGGAGCCTTATCCAGAAAGCTAAATCGAGACAACCAACCTCAAAGTGGTGGTTCATGCTCACAACGCCAGCACTCAGGATGCGGAGGCAAGAGAACTGGACAGCCTGGGCTACACTCAAGGCCTGTCTACATTATGTGACACCCTGTTTCAAGAAAAAGACTTAAGCCAGGCGGTGGTGGCGCATGCCTTTAATCCCAGCACTTGGGAGGCAGAGGCAGACGGATTTCTGAGTTCGAGGCCAGCCTGGTCTACAAAGTGAGTTCCAGGACAGCCAGGGCTCAGGGCTACACAGAGAAACCCTGTCTCGAAAAACCAAAAAAAGAAAAGAAAAGAAAAGAAAAGAAAAGAAAAGGACTTAAATTTTAGGTGCAGCATAGCTGGGGCAATTCCTATAATGGGCATTTCGAAGACAGTCCGGCCACAGGAGACATTGTTTCAAATACAAAAACGGGGCCAAGGAGATGGCTCAGAAGTAGAGTGTCCCCGGAATCTACTAGGGACTAGCAGCAAGGCTCAATGATAGAGTCTTGCATAGCATATGGGGAGTTCTTCTCCATTACAACAGATAAGATACAATAAATGGATTTTGGAGCCCTTTGGCTATCTCATTTTGGGATCAGAGATGCTCAATGTAAAGTCATGGTCTTTACATTGCTACCATTAGGAATTTTAAATTATATTTATACCCAGATTGCCCACAGATCCAGAACCACTAGCCCAGCGCCACATCCCAGGAGCTATGATGACATCACAAGCCCAGCAGGAATGCTCCACTTTAGAGGCAGCCCATTATCTGTCCTGAACACAACATCGCCCCTTCCTACCCGTGAGATTGAAGACACCCACCTCCAGCATGCTCTCCCAGCTGCTCTCTCCAGGTTTCAATGACGAGGGAGAAGGTGCCCTGGTGGGACAGAGAAGGGAAAGAGCCAAGAGAGGAAGCCGGTGATCAGGGAAACTCACTGACCACCAGAACACAGCATGGAGTCTGCCCTGGGAGCCAGCAGCATTTAGGTCTCCTTCCGGATACCCCATTGTGCCAGGTGTGTTTACACATACCTGTAGTCCCAGCACTCAGGAGGCTGAGGTAGGAAGGTTTCAAATATGAGGTTAGTTTGGGGTATCTAGCAAGACCCTGTCCAAAAGGACATACTAAGGTGTTCCCATCTACAGGTGAGGAAATTAAATATGGAAAAAGTTCCCAGAGATGTCTACATTTCAAATACAGGCCCTGATTCTTTTTCAGATGTGCAGGGTACAGGGATGGTCACCAGGACTCAGTAAGTGACCTGATGTCCCAACCAGAAGAACTAAGGCTGAAAACATGAGAGATTAGGTGACCTCAAGAAAGTGCTTGAGAGGAGCCCCAGGTCCAAAGAGATCTAGAATAAAGACAAAGACCCCTAACTCGACTTGCTGTTGCACCCCCATAATCCCAGCACTTGGGAGGTGGGAGTGGGTGGAGGCAGGAGGATCAGGAATTCAAGACCAGATTCAGCTACATAGTGAACTCAGAGACAGCCAGGCTTGTCTCTAAAAATACAAAACAAAATACTAATAATAACAACAAAACAGGATGAGAAGAGGATTCACTGGGTAAAAAGCACTTGCTGAAAACCTTAGTTCAACCCCCTGGGTCCCATATGGTAAATAAAGGACAGAACTGAAATTGTCCCCATATCGCTGTAAAGCTTATTAGCTTATTCGTGAGTATAACACACACACACACACACACACACACACACACACACACACACAAAACCACAAAAAGATGAGAAGCCCAGTTTTAAGACATCCCTGAAGAGGGCAGCGGAGGGGGGTCTGGGAATGTGCGTTTTCAGGGGAGGGGGTAGTAAAGGCTCTGGGGCACGGGATGGTGTCTGGGGGACAGAAAGAGGTAGAGGTTGGGCTCACCGGCCAGGCGTCGCGGAAGGGCACACGTACGAGGCCATCAGGAAGCGGCAGGGCAGCCGCTGACTCTACGGGGTGCTCCGTGTAGACCGGGACGCTCGTGCTCAGTGCTGCGCCCAGGGCGCACAGGGACTCGGTGGCCTCCTGGGAGACTCCCGGCTTCAGGCAGACCCTGAAGAAGAGGCGGCAAGGGCCTCGGGCGTTGCAGGGGGAGCGTGGAGTCCCGGGGCCTGGGCCTGGCCCGAAAGAATGAATTTGTAGCTCGAAGACACCAGCTGGCAGTGCCTAGGACAGAGAGGGCCACAAGGTTAAGGGACCTCAGGGACCTAAGTATCTGTCTGCCCCATGAAAATCTCTAAGACCTCCAGGTCTCAGCCCAACCCCATCTGTTCCTTTCCTTTCTGTATCCCACCGAATCTGACCTGTGGAAGGAGAAAAGCCAGGATCAGCGTCTGGGGAAGCGAAGACACCTGCAGAGAGACCATTGCTTTGGGGGACAGGATGGGGAAATAGTCTCAGCTGCTGGATGCCGAGTCTTCTTATATCTGAGGGGACGCCCCGCCCCCTCAGGCCAGTCTTCTGGCTACCGACCGAGAGGGGTCCCAGGGAAAGGGATACAGTAACTCTATGTGGGCGACTTGGTGAGGTTCATCCTGAGTGTGATTGCATGTGCCAATCTGAAAGTGGCAGGGATTAATAAGCCTCTATGTGCCTGAGTGGTACAGGTAAGGCCTACTGAAAGATGAACTGATGGGGTGTGTGTGTGTGTGTGTGTGTGTGTGTGTGTGTGTGTGTGTGTGTTGGGGGGTGGAGGGTGGGGGGTAGAGGGTGGGGGGTGGAGGGTGGGGGTGGGTATCTGGCTCAACCTGTGTGGACAGTTAACACGGTTGCGAGGTTATAAAGAATTCTAAGATTCTGTGCGTACTGAAGTGAGAGAACAGAAATACAGGTGCATTCCTCTCTATTATGTATGTACTTAATGAGGTCCTGTTCAGTGTGGGGGACCCTATGAACCCATGAGTGCTGTGAATGTGTCTCTAGCGGGCTGTGTGTGAGATTCCAAGGAAGCATTGTGTTTGGGAGCCCCACAGAGGAGGCGGTGAGGAAGAATCCTGAGTTCTTTGTGTGGACCCGTGTGTTTGTGGAAGACCTCTCGTATGTATGCATGCGTATTTCCCCTTCTTAAAACAAAGCCCCCCTCCGCGAAGCCAGCTTCGCCACCAGACGCCAGGCTAGGAGCCTGGTCTTGGAGGGGCCTCCCAGCTGTATGTAAATGTTGCCATCTGCCGGGCGGCCCTCCCCCTCCCCCTTGGGCCGCAGCTGGGCCTCCCATTTGGGCTCAGGAAGGTGTGAGAGGCAAACGGACAGGAAATTAGTCTTCGGTCTTCGGGCACCAGGGGCCCACTCTTCACCCAAGATGAATGGAGCTGCCCATCCCACCCCGGTTGCGGGGGGCGGGGGAGGGGGCGGGATTTCGCAGGATCCAGGCAAGTAAAACAACTTAGGTGCAGGTGCCCAGGCTCTGGTCATAGTGTGTTGAAGTCAGACGGTGAGCTAGGCTGCTTAAACAGAGAAAACCCACTCCCCACCCCCAGTAAATACTAAGTTAATACTCAGAGCTAATAATTTTAGGGAAAATACAAATTGCACCTATATCCACATTTGTCTCGTAGAGGGGAGGCGACTATAGGCCCATTAAATGATTAGTCGAAAAAGAGGCGTGGGTGGGCACGGCAGACCTGTAATCCCAGCAGAAGCAGGACAACCGAGAGAAAGAAGCCAGCCTAGACGACATAAAGCCTTTCTCAAAAACAATACACGAACATACCACAAACCCCTACCACACCTGGTTTTGTTTCACCACGAGGCAAGGTGGTATTTCCAGAGCTCTGAATCACAAATAAAGCAGACTTTAAGGGATTTCTGAAAGTCTTTTTGGCGGTTTATGACTTTCTGTTACGCACAAAAACAGAGGCCATGCTAAGGCCTGGGGCATGAGGAAGATCCTGGGGAAAACACATTATGAACAGCAAAGGCAGGGGCCCTGGGACAAGCATGCCTGCCCGACCAGCCATCCCAGTAGCTTTTCCTCTCATTCACTCTAGACTCTGCTGTCACCTTCCGGAGAGGCCCTCTAGTTCATTCCATCAAGTGTAAAACAGCATCTTCCAGCTGGTAAAATGGCTTAGCCCGGGCACTTTCTGCCAAGCCTGGGGCCTGTTTTCTTCTCCCTTGGATCCACATGATGAGGAACTGCCCCCACCACTGTTCTCTTACCAAACGCTCATGCCTACCCTCCCCCCAGACATATAAAAATGTAAAATAAATAAACACCTCTGCCGGGCGGTGGTGGCACACGCCTTTAATCCCAGCACTCGGGAGGCAGAGGCAGGCAGATTTCTGAGTTCGAGGCCAGCCTGGTCTACAAAGTGAGTTCCAGGACAGCCAGGGCTACACAGAGAAACCCTGTCTCAAACAAACAAACAAACAAATAAATAAATAAGCAAACACCTCTAAGGCCCCAAACCACTTCTTCTCTCCTCAGTTCTCTCTCCTGTGCTAAAGACTGCACACTCTTCATGACTGTTAGGTTAGCACTCTGGCTGAGCTATGCTCCCAGCCTTGCCTAGTCTGATGAGACAGAGTGGCCAGCCTGAAACTTTCCACACTCCTGCCTGTTTCCTGAATAGCCAGAATTATAGTCTTGTCCATTCCCCTTTTCTCTGCCCCCATTTTTCTTGTTTTTGTTCTTTCGAGACAGGGTTTCTGTGTAGCCCTGGCTGTCTGTCCTGGAACTCACTCTGTAGACCAGGCTGGCCTCAAACTCAGAAATCCGCCTGCTTCTGCCTCCCGAGTGCTGGGATAGAAGGCGTGTGCCACCACACCCGGCCTCTGCTCCCATTTTTTACCTCTATCCCCCCACAGCTGCCTGCCTTCCATCTCCCAAGGGAACAGTGGGACACTGCTTCCCAGCAGCCTTGCTCACTGCTGTCTTGGGGGAGAGGGCTGAAAACAGCTGGTGCCAGCAGGTACTTAAGCATCCAACTGCAGTGTAGCTAAAACTCACTCCCAGAGATAGACACTAAGACCTTGTCCCAAGAGCTTGAGTGGTGGGACCTGGGAATTCTGATCCCACCGCTGGGTGTGAGGAGGGACATGACTGTACACGAAGGACTCCACACAAAGAGCCCGGAGTACAGGGCATTGGGGGTTAAATGCCTCCCGCCTCTTCATATCAGCATTGTCTCAGGGCTTCTGCACTTATGCTCAATTCTCTCCTCCAGTGGGAGTGACACGAGACAGGGCTAAGGTAGCAGACTTAACTCACATTTCAAATCCATTCTAGTAGAATATGGGAGTACATGGCTATAACCACAGTACTCAAAAGGCCGAGGGTCACTTAAGTACAAAGCTCATAATTTGAGCTACATAGCAGGATCACCTCAGACATGAGGCCCCCTCCCTCAGAGGGCTCTGAAGGACAGAGTATGTTTTCCCCACCCCCAAAATCAAGTTCCCTCCACCCACAACTCATTCCACCCAGGACCCTATTCCTATACCAAGCTTTGGTCCACTGTTGCTTTTAATCCGGCACTGGAGGCAGAAGAGGCAGGCCATTCTTTTTGAGTTGGAGTCCAACCTAGTCTACACAAAGAATTCCAGGCAGCAAGTTGTACAGTGACACCCTGTCTTGGAAGAAGGAGAAAAAAAAAAGTCCTCAAATATGTTGGGAGCACTCTTCTGTGTTGCCTAGAACTCTAGGCTGAGAGTTTTGGTGTTACTTGTAATTCTTTGTATAGTGTCTTGCTACATAACCAGTTTTGCTTCAAACTTGACAGTTCTCCTGTGTCTTGTCTTTTTTTTTTTTTTTTTTTTGAGACAGGGTTTCTCTGTGTAGCCCTGGCTGTCCTGAAACTCACTTTGTAGACCAGGCTGGCCTCGAACTCAGAAATCTGCCTGCCTTTGCCTCCCGAGTGCTGGGATTAAAGGCGTGCGCCACCACACCCAGCTCTCCTGTGTCTTAAATGCTGAAATTACAGCCCTGAGGCACACCAACCCTTCCCTCCGTGGTACCACCAATGACATTTTAAACAATCTAGAATTCGGGCTTATCTGGCCCATGTCTTCAGACTGCCAAAAAGCATTATTTTTTTTGTTTTACACAGGCTGATACTAGATGCTGGCTGGAACAGAGAGGCTTGGGTAAGAGACAAAACAGCTCCAACCTACTTCAGACAGGAAGAAACTAAGACCGTAAGTCTTAAGTACCTTGCTAAGGGATTGTGTGGCTACTACACAAGGGCCTATCAATTTGTTAAGAACTATTTTGGGAGCCGGGCGTGGTGGCGCATGCCTTTAATCCCAGCACTTGGGAGGCAGAGGCAGGCGGATTTCTGAGTTCGAGGCCAGCCTGGTCTACAGAGTGAGTTCCAGGACAGCCAGGGCTACACAGAGAAACCCTGTCTCGAAAAACCAAAAAAAAAAAAAAAAAAAAAAAAAGAACTATTTTGGGTGGGCCGGAGAGGAGAGATGGCTCAGCAGTTAAGAGCACTGGCTGCACTTGCAGAGGACATAGGTTCAATTTCCAGCATCCACATAACTGCTCCCTCAGAACCTTGGGGGATTCTGTGCCCTCTTCTGGCCTCCATGAGTTCTAGAATAAGCACACAGTACATCGTCAAAGCACCTATATACGTATTATAAAAACGAATGAACTATCATTGGGGCTGGAGAGATGGCTCAGGTCAAGAGCACTGACTGCTGTTCCAGAGGACCTGGGTTCAATTCCCAGAATCCACATGATAGCTCAAAACTGTAACTCCAGGTCTAGGGGATCCAACACATTCATAAATACACACAGGCAAAACACCAATAAACATCAATAAAAATAAATTAATAAAAAACCCTATTAGTTTATAGATATAGAAAGTGACCTCAGGGGGGTAACAGCCAATAAGAAACGAGACCTTGGATTTGAACCCACGACTGGAACTTGCATGCTTAAATGCCACAAAGCTATGCTTTTCGAAGCAGAAGCTAGCAGGCATGCCTGACTGTTAAATTTAAGAGGCTGGGGATACAGTTCAGTAGGCAGAACGGAGGGGTACTTCTTAGCATGAAGATGTCCCCAGCGCTACACCAAGGGGTATGGTGGTACATGCCTGTGATCTTATCAGCCAGGAGGTTGCTAAGATCAGGAGTTCAAGGTCATCCTTTGCTACATGGTTACTCCAAACCCAGCATGGGCTACATACCAACAAACCCATCCAAACCAGAAACCAGAATGAAGGCTCAGAAGGGTGAAAGGCCTCAGTAATGGCTGGAATTCTGTCCTCAAAACCTACATAGTAGAGGAACAGACTCCCAAGTTGTCTCTGACTTCTACACCCCACCCCCACCCACACACTTACAGGGGGAGAAAGCTCCAGATGAGGACAGGGCTCACTGGTATAGTGCCTGCTTGGCATGTTCCAAGATGTATGCTCCATCCCTAGTTCTACAAAGATAAAAAATAAAACTAGAAGAATCTGATGGTCTTTTTGTTTTTAAATTTTGATTTCTAGCAGAGAACAGCGGCACCTGCCTCTAGTACCAATTTAGGACTAGGAATTCCAGGCTAGCCTGAGCTATATAAGAACCATTCTCCAGGGGCTGGTGAGATGGCTCAGTGGTTAAGAGCGCCGACTGCTCTTCTGAAGGTCAGGAGTTCAAATCCCAGCAACCACATGGTGGCTAACAACCATCCGTAACAAAATCTGATGCCCTCTTCTGGAGTGTCTGAAGACAGCTACAGTGTACTTACTTACATATAAATAAATAAATCTTTAAAAAAAAAAAAAAAAAAAAAAAAAAAACAA
>LR749573.1:728468-742158 GCA_902729485.2 Mus minutoides | reverse complement strand
TCCAAAAAGAAAAAGCAATCCGCATTTCTGGCTTCTATGAGGCGTGGATGACCGCACAGCTGCAGAACCACATTCCCAAGGAGCCACACACAGCAGCTAGGCTGACAGCCCTTGAGGTGGCTCCCCAGAGGCCATACTTCTCTTTATTTCCACAGCACACAAGGAGTCCAGAGCCAGAGAAAAAGAGGGAGGGAGAGAGAGAAAGAAAGAGGCTTTTTTTTTGCAGCTCATAGAGTATATGGGAAGACATGTGCAGCAGAAACCCAGGTTTTCAGTTTCAGGCTGGCAGGAGCCCCACTCCAACGAGGCACTCATGGTACCCAGCCCTGTGGTGGTGCTCAGTCACTGTGAATGACGACCGAGTCCAAGACCTCACCCCAGCGCCCCATCTGGACTCTGGACACAGGCATTGTGGCATCTGGGACTTGCTTTATTGGACACATAGCTGTCCACACCTTGCCGCGTGAGGGCTGGGACCCTAAGGCTCAGGCATGAAGTCTCTGAGGAAGCCTAGAAGTCAGGGCTGCTTGGAGCGAGGCCACAGTCGGCTGGTGAGGGAGCCAAAGAAGAGGCCCTGCTTGTTGGACTTGGAGAGCTCTGCCAGGCGCTGCTGCTCCTCCTGGGGTTGAGGGACAGAAAAAGACAAGGGTCAACTCAGGAGCCTGCCTGCCGTTACACTCGGGCCCAGCATAGAACCCGAGTCCACCTGTTAGATCCAGAGCCTGGAAAGAGCAACTCTGAGCCCCAGGGGTGCAGAACTGACATGCATGAGACACTCTTATCCCTAGCACAATCAAAAACAATTAAAGTCAAATGCTGTCAACCAATACTGTCAGGGAGTGAAGCTTTGCCTGTAAACACAGCATTCAGAAGACTGAGCAGCTAAGGCCAGCCTGACATATATGAGATATTATCTCAAAAAGATAACCAACAAGACCTTCTTTCCCTCAAGCCTCAGGCCAAACATCCACATCGTCCACAGATCCCTGTGTACAAGCTCTAAGCACACAGTCTACCATGAAAGGTCCCAGGACCACCCAAGGCTATGGCTTTTTTTTTTTTTTTTTTTTTTTTTGAGACAGGGTTTCTCTGTGTAGCCCTGGCTGTCATGGAACTCACTCTTGTGGATCAGGCTGGCCTTGAACTCAGAAATCCACCTGCCTCTGCCTCCCAAGTACTGGAATTAAAGGCAAGTGCCACCACGCCCGGCATGTGGGCTTATCTTTTTTTTGGGGGGGGGGTAGGAGGGGATTTCGAGACAGGATTTCTCTGTATAGCCCTGGCTGTCCTGGAACTCACTCTGTAGACCAGGCTGGCCTTGAACTAAGAAATCCACCTGCCTCTGCCTCCCAAGTGCTGGGATTAAAGGCGTGCGCCAACATGTCCAGCTCATGTGGGCTTATCTTAAGTGCTGACTATTTTCTGCCTCCCATCTCTAGCCCACGCTGCAAAGCCCTCAGAACAACCCTGCAAGGCAGGCTGTGTGAGAGCCCCACCGAGAGGCCAAGGCCAAGAAGACAGTGCTCAAGTCCAAAGTGCCAGTAGGGACTAGAGCCTAACCTGCTCGAGCCGGCTCTGCCGCTGTTTGAATGCCTCTAGTGGGTCATCCTCTAGAGCATAGTGCTCCAGCACAGTCCGGACATCCTCCACTTGGTTCAGTGCAATGGCTGTAGGCACAACAGGTAAAGGGGGTACTAGTTAGTCAGGCCTTAGCATAACCCAGGGTGAGGGGCAGCACACCCGGGAATGTTGTCAGTGCTGAGAGGGTTCCTCCAAACATGACCAAATAATCCCTACGAGAAATGTCTGGATATCTCAGAAAGTTCCAGAAGGCTCCAGAATACTCATAAATCTCTTCCACCCTGGTTGCTCAGTTTTACACTAATGACAAGCCCAAATCAAGTGTCTGCCATTGTCTTCAGGGTCAAGGGCTCTGGACCAGACACTAGGGTAAGTCTCACTCTTGAGGAAGGCAGACAGGTCCAGCAAGACCCGGTCATCTGAGTTGCCATCCCAGGGCCGCAGGGCAACACCGTTGAAGGGCTGGAGGCGGAAAGCTTCCTTCTTGCAGTCCACGACTACTACACGGGCTGGGTCCCGATTCAGACAGGAGATGTCCTGGAAGTGAGTGGGAAGAATCAGGGCATCAGCTCCCCACCCTGCTGACCACAGAGGGGACAGACAGACAGACACAGCAGCATACACTTGAGGACATGGCTTGCAAAGTCTCCCAGATATAGGTTATGTAGGGTAACCTCAGGCTTCTGAGAAACTGGGGAGCTGGTCACACAGCCACCTAAGCCAGGGGTCTCTGGAGAGAGCATGGACTCTGTCAGGTGAGATCAATTCATACCCCAAGTCTACACCAGGCTACAAGACTCACTTCAAGCCAGAAATTATAGACAGGCCCTTGTCAAAGCCATGAGTCACCAAGACATATGAGAAAACCTAACAACACATGTCTAATAGGGGCCTGGTCACCACGTTTCCATGCTTGGCTAGCCAAAGAAACAGGTTCTACGACAGTCCCAAGCACAGCCTCACAGAAGCCACTTACAGCTCCAGAAGCAAGGCCTGGGCCCCCACCCCTTAGACAACCTGGAGACAAGCACTGACATCAGGAGCAAGGCCCCTTCTCTCAGCGGTTTAAGCACCCCCAAATCTATCCCAGAGGCCCACCGTGATCCCCACATGGCACCTTCACATGATGTCCCTCCATATATCTGGTGGCGTCCCGGAACAGACGGTAGGAGATGAAACCGTGAGGGTCCACACTATCAATGAGTGGAAATGCAGTCTGCAAGGATGGAGAGGAGAGGTGAGGCTGGGTCCAGCCCAGGCATCTGTCTCACACACCTGGGTCATTTCTGCCTTAGGGCCTCACCATGCCAGTCTCTGATGTGAAGATGACTATTTCATACAGAGGGGCAAGCTGCTGGAACAAGGTCTCGATGCCTGGACGCTTCTTAAACCTCCAGCCAGTGGCCAGCTGCAGAGGCAGTAAGGACAGTGGAGTGTTTAGACCAGAAAGCCCAAAGGGTCAAGACCCTGCCTGAGGGCCCCAGAGGCAGGCATCTGTCTACTTCTGACGGTTGACAAGCATACGGCTTGGCCTCACTCATGTGGTACAATGACTCTAAGCCAAAGCCGACTCATGTTTGTCACCTTAAAGTAGACACCAAAGGACACAGATAGGAAAAGAACACACGGCAGTGGGGCTGACCCCACCACCACTCCTGACCCAACCCCCCAAGAGGATCCCAACACACTGCCTTCTGCAGGACACACCGACCACTCTGGGTGCAGAAGGACCCCGGTGAGCTCCAGGACCAGTGTATAAGGTGGCTGGTAGTAGGGTTCCCGCAGAGGGTCTGGGAGAAGGCAGGGACTGGTGGGCTCGATGATCATCTGCAGGAGAGAATGGGCCGCTCATTCAGATACAGGGCTGGGCATAGGGGATAGGGACTGAGCACAGCCCCTCTACCCCACCCCACTCACCTGTCTGTAATCTTTGAAGTATTTGTATGTCCTGCGCAACTGCTGAACCAGAATTGGATCTAAAACACCAGGCACAAAGAGATTCCAAAGTAAGCCACTGTTCCACCCCCAGGACAGATGAGCTTATTTTTATTATTTCTCTTTGTTTGTTTGGTTGGGTTTTTTTTTTTGTTTTTTGTTTTTTGTTTTTTTTTCCGAGACAGGATTTCTCTGTGTCCTGGCTGTCCTGGAACTCACTCTGTAGACCAGGCTGGCCTCGAACTCAGAAATCAGCATGCCTCTGCCTCCCGAGTGCTGAGATTAAAGGCATGCGCCACCACACCCATCTGACATTTTCTAAGATTTATTTATTAAGTATTTTATGTCTATGAATGCTCTATTTGCATGTACACCTGTGAGCCAGAAGAGGGCATCAGATCCCATTAGTTGTGAGCCACAGTGTGGTTGCTAGGAATTGAACTCAGGACCTCTGAAGAGGAGCCAGTGCTGTTAACTGCTGAGCGATCTCTCTCTTTTTTATTTTTTATTTTTTCGAGACAGGGTTTCTCTGTATAGCCCTGGCTGTCCTGGAACTCACTTTGTAGACCAGGCTGGCCTCAAACTCAGAAATCCACCTGCCTCTGCCTCCCGAGTGCTGGGATTAAAGGCATGCGCCACCATACCCGGCTGAGCCATCTCTAACCACTACCTCTGGAAGACATTTTTGTTGCTGTTGATTTTGGAGGATATCCAAAAATCCTTTCTACTAAACATTCATTTGTGTGTACATGTGGTCTCAATATGTAGCCCTGGCTGTCCTGGAACTCACTATGTAGACCAGGCTGGACTTGAAGTTATATAAAGATCTCCTTGCCTATCTCCCAAGTGTTAGGATTAAATAAAAGCATGCCTACCTTCATGGAGGTTTTTTTTTTTTTAGATTTATTTTATTTTATGTAAGTACACTGTAGCTGTCCTCAGACACTCCAGAAGAGGGAGCCAGATCTCGTTACGGATGGTTGTGAGCCACCATGTGGATGCTGGGATCTGAACTTATCACCTTTGGAAGAGCAGTCGGGTGCTCTTACCCGCTGAGCCATCTCATCAGCCCCATGGAGGTATTTTTAATGGTTGTAATACTAGCATGGGATGAGTAGACATATCCCACAACACACAGGACAGACTCCCCGCAACAAGGAACTGCCTTGTTGGAAGTAGGAACACAGCTGGGTTGCAGCAGCACAGGCCTGTCTCCCAGCTATCTGGGGGGGCAGCCAGGATTACATAATGAGCTTGAAGTCAAAGTAGGCAATTTTGTAAGATCTTGTCTCAAAGGATGGGGTGGGGATGGCTGCACCAGCAGGCAGGAGAGATGGCCTGTAGTTGGGTCCCTGGCAACCATGTCAAGAGGATGACAAACACCTGTTACTGTAGCTCCAAGGGACCCAAAGCTCTTTTTGAAGGTATCTGCATCCATGTGTCAGCACACACACGCACTCGCACACACACATCTCATTTTAAGATGAAACAGTGGTGAGGATGCAGAGCCCTTGTCTAGCACCAATCCTCCCACCCCAGTAGCCACTGTCCTAATAAAAACTAATGCTGTTAGAGTCAAGAATGAAAACTCTGGGCTAAATGAACACAGGAAACACAATGGAAACATCCCAATGTGTCATTCTTACTCTAGCTCCATCTGTGAGCCCGCCTCTTAAAAGTCACAGTGTTAGCCGGGCATGATGGCGCACGCCTTTAATCCCAGCACTCGGGAGGCAGAGGCAGGAGGATTTCTGAGTTCGAAGCCAGTCTGGTCTACAAAGTGAGTTCCAGGACAGCCAGGGCTATACAGAGAAACCCTGTCTCGAAAACAACAACAACAACAACAAAAAAAGTCACAGTGTTGAAGCCAGTTTAAACTAGTAGGCACACTTTAACCTCCATGTCTACCTGCCCAATTGACATAATTTGTTTAAACCAGTGGGGAGCAGGGCATGGTGGTGTAGGCCTTTAATTCCAGCAATTGGAAGAGACAAGTGGATCTCTGTGGGTTTGGGATTAGCCTGGTCTATACAGTGAGCTCCAGGACAGCCAGGGCTACCTAGAGAGACCCTGTCTCAAAAACAAATAAATAATAATAATAAAAAAAAAAGATAAAACAAGGGGGTTGACCTCTCTAGTTAAAAGAGCAGACTCGCTGGGCGTGGTGGCGCATGCCTTTAATCCCAGCACTTGGGAGGCAGAGGCAGGTGGATTTCTGCATTTGAGGCCAGCCTGGTCTACAGAGTGAGTTCCAGGACAGCCAGGGCTATACAGAGAAACCCTGTCTCGAAAAACCAAAAAAAAAAAAAAAAAAAAGAGCAGACTCACCCATCTGCCTGGTGTGAACAAAGCTCTCAGTGCTTGTATATGCTGTCTGCACACCTCCCACACAAACAGGGGCCTTTCTGACCCATAAACTTCACTTTCTCTAAGAAAGGGTCAGGTAAAAACCACAACTATTGCACTATCTAATTTATCGGAAGTCCCTTAACAAACTCTGGCAGTCTGGGTGTGTGGAGAAGCGGGGTCAGAGACAGACACAGAGAGACATTGTTTTGGAAATGAGGCATGGGTTGGAGTAGGGACTTGGGGATTAAAAAAAAAAAAAGAGGGTATTATAAAAGAGTAGGGTCAGGGGCTGCAGATGCCTAGATTTAAAGCACAGAAAGCCCTGTGTCTGGGATGGACGGCTGACGCTCCCTGCCCCCATCTGTTCCTGACCATCTGCTCCAGGGCAGAGGGGCCGCCAGGAAAGGGAGCTGGGCTTTTGTCACGTCTGTCCCCTGAGCCATCTAACTGTTGCACCTCCACAGATGGAGGAGGGGTTGGTGTACAGACAGGACAGGCCAACAGCAGCACTCTAAACGAATAAACAGAGCAGCAGAGGTGGGAAGGAAGCCCCGCTCCGTGTTTAATCACTCACCGCTGTCGAATTCATCAGGAATCTGGGGGAGAAAAAGGAAAGGTTTGAAACAGCAGAGGCAGGAGCCCAGCACATTCGGTCTGCGAGCTCCAGACTGAGCCCCAGGGAAGAAGGGAGAGGCTCACTGCAGACTACAGGAGAGCCTGACCCAGTGAAAGGCAGCCTGCCCCGCACCCTCACAGAACAGACTGCTCACACCTCTGCTTCCCACTCTCCTCACCTTGATGCCATTTTCATCCACGGGGTTGTTTCCTGTCAGGAAGGGAGACAAGAGACAAATGAAGAACACTGGAGCCTAGTCTGCTGGGTGGGGGTCGGGGGGAGGAGAGTGAGGGGTGGGGACTCCCCACTCAAAGGGAATAATGCTAGAGGCACAGCTCCTGGATAAAGGAAGAGGTTGGGGGCCAGGATTCCAAGTGGGCTGGGGCTGAGCTGGACACACAAGGGGAAGGTTAGTCTTCTGCTGCTGAGATGGACACATAGCTTCAGGCACTGTGACAGGTTATTTCTCCACCAATTCGCACCTCAGTCCCTTGTCCCAGGTCTGAAGCCAAGCTCACTGGTCTGCCCTACTCTCCCCACCGTTCCCTTGCTTCCTGAATTCAGGTACAGGGAACAACTAGAGGATAGAATTTTTAAGTACAAGGGGTATAAGGGGACTTCTTGAATTTCAAGGTGAGTATCCTAGTTGATGGAGGAGCCAGGGAATGAACTCAGTATAGGGAAAGAAAGGGGAGTTTCACAGTAGAAGTCTGGGAGCCAACAGTCAAGGGTCTTGTCTCTTACCAAAAATATAGACGATGCTGACAGTCCCGCCGGCTCCGAGCAAACCGGCGATCCAGAGCGCAATTTTTTTGGCATAGCTGGGACCCTCGGAGCCTGGCTGGGGCTGTGGCCCCTGGGCCTTGGAGCCCCCACGGTTGGCGATCTCAGTGACCTGAGTGGAGGGGGATGGAGGAGAGGTCACAGAGATTGAAATAACAGAACACTCTGACACTAAATTTGTCCAAGGAGCCTCAAGATCAAAAACCAGGAAGTGGACATCCAGAGCAGAAAACTGTGTCCCTGAAGGGGTGAGTTCAGAAGCTGGTCCCCTCAGACGGTCAAAATGAAACTGTCTAACCCTAAACTAGAGAAAGAATCACAGGGGTTCAAGATCCGAAAGGGCGGATTGCTCAAGGTCTTGGAAGCAATAGCACTGCAGGGTCTGGAGCCAGGAAGAGTAGGGCAAGGAGAACAAGGGATGGGTGTGCGTGTTAGCATAGAGATGTCAAAACTAAGGGGACAGAGGGCACCCAAGGGACGGGACAAACAGTTAAGATATTCGGACACCCAGAGCCCAAGATAGAGGGGTTTGGAAGGGAAGGAAGGAAGGGCAGGGAGAGGCAATCTCTCCTGTCTGGGACTTTGGGAACGGAAAGTCATGGACTTGGAGGTCAGAATGGCTAGGTTGAAACGGACGGCAGGCTGGATCCTTCCTGTTCCTCTCGCTCACGGATGCGATTGAAATGTCACTGGGACAGACACTGGGTCCCTAGCGCCCTGGGCCCCACCCCCGTCAAGTATCACCTGAATGGTCACCGAGATCAGAACAGGTGACCTCTCCCGGCACCCACGTGGTTGAGACCTGGGCTCCATGGGATGCACTCGGGGCCTCCATAATCCAGCCCCGGGGGAACAACTGTGGTCCACACAGGAAGCATGGAAACATCGAAAACGCGGGCTCCGTCCCATTCAGCACCCTAAGGTGCGGTCCGCCAGACTCGCCAGGGCTGACTCCATACGCCCAAAACTTTAGAAAGAAGCCCCATAACGGGGCGCGTGTCCCGGCGCCGCTCACCTGCTCGGGAGTGCGGGGAGGTGGCGGCGCCAGCCGCGTGCACAGTCCCCGCGCGCCTACCCGGAGCCCGCTCCGCAAGCGCGAGAACAGAGCCGCCGAGGCCGCCATCTTGCGCTGACGCCACGCGGCCCCGCCCACTCGCTCCTCTCTCTCCCGCCCAGGCGTGGACTACGACCAATGGGATCGCTGAGGTAGTGCGTGTGGACAGAAACCGGAGAGGGACAAAAAAGGGGTGGGCGGAGTACCTTGGGTGCGCTCCTTGTCGGCTTTTCTTCTGGCTGTCCCCGAGCACGAAATTGGAATACTGTCATCTGGCACCACGCCTCCTGGGGCCCTAAGGACCGCCACCATCCTGTCACTCTGACTTTGGCATTCATATCCCAACGTCAGAGATGAACAAAGGCCCAAAAAGTGAGCTGTACCGGCAGCCCTCAGTTTTTCTCACGTGGACCAGGAGGCTGAATCAGTCTTCTTTCCCGGTCCCCAGATCTCTTTTTACCCCTAACACCGTGAGTTTCTAGAAAGGACTGGAGTATCTTTCCTTTGCACGAC
Organism: Mus minutoides; assembly: GCA_902729485.2. Classification (NCBI taxonomy): domain Eukaryota; kingdom Metazoa; phylum Chordata; class Mammalia; order Rodentia; family Muridae; genus Mus; species Mus minutoides. The sequence goes on along the minus strand of LR749573.1, from coordinate 733,327 downwards.
CACTCATCTGGATTCAACTAAAGGAAAGTTCCATGCTGACTTGTTTAGGCTTTAGAGTGATTAAGATAGTAGTGAATTTGGGGCGCGGGAAGCCACCATGAGTCTTCCTCAAATTGTTTATTTATTTAATTCATTTATTTATTTACCCATTTATTTATTCACTCGTTCATTCACTCATTTTAAATGTATGATGGTGTACTGTCTGCGTGTACAACTACATGCCAGAAGAGGGGATCATATCTTTTTTTTTTTTAACTTTATTATATGTAAGTACAGTGTAGCTGTCCTCAGACACTCCAGAAGAGGGAGCAAGATCTCGTTAAGGATGGTTGTGAGCCACCATGTGGATGCTGGGATTTGAACTTATCACCTTCGGAAGAGCAGTCGGGTGCTCTTACCCGCTGAGCCATCTCACCAGCCCCTAAACACTCACTTTTTTTTTTTTTTTTTTTTTTTTTTTTTTTTTTTTTTTTTTTTTTTTTGAGTTTTTCGAGACAGGGTTTCTCTGTATAGCCCTGGCTGTCCTGGAACTCATGCTGTAGACCAGGCTGGCCTCGAACTCAGAAATCCACCTGCCTCTGCCTCCTGATCGCTGGGATTAAAGGCGTGCGCACCCACGCCCGGCTTAAAAGTCAGATTTTTACATTTAATCTTTAAAAAATCCAAGGTACTGTCGGGCAGTGGTGGCACATGCCTTTAATCCCAGCACTTGGAAGGCAGAAGCAGGCGGATTTCTGAGTTCAAGGCCAGTCTGGTCTACAGTGAGTTCCAGGACAGCCTAGACTACACAGAGAAACCCAGTCTTAAAAAAAAAAATTAGGGGCTGGTGAGATGGCTCAGCGGGTAAGAGCACCTGACTGCTCTTCCAAAGGTGATAAGTTCAAATCCCAGCATCCACATGGTGGCTCACAACCATCCCTAACTAGATCTGGCACCCTCTTCTGGAGTGTCTGAAGACAGCTACAGTGTACTTACATAAAATAAATCTTAAAAAAAAAAATTAGTTTTATCTTACTATGTAGCCTTGGCTAGCCTATAGACTATGTAGACCAGAACTCAGAGATTGACCTGTCTCTAACTCCCCTAAGTGCTGGGATTAAGCCTGGTTGAGTTGTCAGAGGAGTCAAACATCTCCTTCCATTATAGAAGTCCAGGGGAATTGAACTCAAAGTATAAGGTTTGGTGGCAGTGCCTTGAATCATAGGCCAATCTCACCCCTGATGTTTTTGGATACAAGGTCTTATGCAGCAACTCAGGCTGATCTATGTGGCTGAAGGCCTTGAACTCCTGATCTTCCTGCTTCCACCTCCCAAGTGCTTGCATGAGGCATATGCTGCTACTTTACCCTGATCAATGGCATGTCTTTAATACATAAAGTATTTTATAATACATTTCCATTTGGGTCTATCAGATATGGAAAGGAGCAAGGTACAAAGCCTAAAATTACTAGTAGGCTCATTCCTGACACTAAGTTATCAGACTTACAGAAGCAATCCAGTGGTTACTGCTCTGAGAACTCAAGACCATAGGGCTGGAGACAGAGCTCAGTGGTATCATGCTGACTTAGAATCCACTAAGGAGGGCTGGTGAGATGGCTCAGCGGGTAAGAGCACCCGACTGCTCTTCCAAAGGTGATGAGTTCAAATCCCAGCAACCACATGGTGGCTTACAACCACCCGTAATGAGATCTGACACTCTCCTTTGGTGTGTCTGAAGTCAGCTATAGCATACTTATGAATAAAACGAAAGACCAATAAAAAGCAAGACCAGAACGAGCAGGATTGACCAGAAGGAGGGGAAAAAAAAAAACCGGGCGTGGTGGCACACACCTTAATCTTAGGAGGCAGAGGCAGGCGGATTTCTGAGTTCGAGGCCAGCCTGGTCTAGGACAGTCCACCTTTATCTTTGAGTTCAACCAGTTTGACTGGGGTACTACTTCCTGGGGATTAGTCTCATATTCTATCTCCAGACCAGGCATCTTTTTGTAAGTCTTTATTTACTAAGGAGAGTATAATACATGTGGAGGTCAAAGATCAACCTGCATGAATCAGTTCTATCATCATGTGGGTTCTCAGGATTGAACTCAGGCCACCAGGTGTTACCAGCTGAGCTATCTGGCTACATCTGGATATACAGTCTGTTCTGGTTAAGGTAATGCTCAAGAACCACAGACTCCAGCAGCCAGATTCTTTTTCTAGATCTAGATCGTGACTTAATTTTTCCCTTGTATTTTGCCATAGGCAAAAAAGTTCTGAACAGTCCAAAATCCATCTTTTTTTTTTTTAATTTTAATTTTTTTGGTTTTTTTGAGACAGGGTTTCTCTGTATAGCTCTGGCTGTCCTGGAACTCACTTTGTAGACCAGGCTGGCCTCGAACTCAGAAATCCGCCTGCCTCTGCCTCTCAAGTGTGCCACCACGCCCGGCTCCATTCTTACCTGTTACTTTGATAAGCCATGAACCTGTGATCGTCCTCCCCAGCTCTAAGTAGCTTGGATGATAGGCCTGGATCATAAAGGCCAGCCCTAATCATCTTTTTCCTGTCCTCAACATACTCTGAAGAGCCCTTTGGAGCTCCAGAAGCATTCTTTTTCTAGATAGGGAAACTTACTTAAAATCTGGTTATTTTCCCCAACTTAATATCTATACTTAAGACTAAGAAAACTTTCAAACAGCTTCTCTTTATTGAAAGACCTGAACACACAGGCAAGCTGGGACTGCAGAAAGAAGGCAGGAACATTCCTCAGACTCTGCTCCAACTCCCAGAGTATCAGGGAAGGAGGAAAAGGAAATACAGAGTGATTGCCCTGGCTTGCTCCAGACTCAGGGTTCCATGCTAGGCCAAACAAGGCCAGAGGGCTGCTCGCTCCAGGTCTGCACTGCACACTTGGGCTTCAGGCCTCCAGGAGCTTCCCTAGGAAGCGCAGGTTTAGGATCTTGATCTGCTGGTCCTCCAGGTCCATGCGGATGATGCCATCCTCACCATCAATACTTAGTAGGACCCCGGTCGCCTCTCGGTCCTCACCCAGAATCACCTTCACCTGGAGGCGACAGACAGTGTCAGGTCCAGCAGCGGCCCTGTCATTCCCTCCTATACCCTCCCAAGGCCCCATCTCTACCTTGTTGTTCTTGGTGGGTGTAATGGGCTCCAGATGTTCACTGGAGATGCTGACCACCTTCTCACTGTCCTTCAGGTATACGGAGCACATGCCTCCCTGCAGAAGGACAGACAGCCTGCTCAGCCTGCTTTTTTTTTTTTTTTTTTTTTTCGAGACAGGGTTTCTCTGTGTAGCTCTGGCTATCCTGGAACTCACTTTGTAGACCAGGCTGGCCTCGAACTCAGAAATCCGCCTGCCTCTGCCTCCCAAGTGCTGGGATTAAAGGCATGCGCCACCACGCTCAGCTTTCAGCCTGCTCTTAATGCAACTTAGAGCCCACCCTCCAGATGCCTCAGGCTAGGTGCGGTTGGGGTGGGTGCTGTGGTATGAATCAGGGTGAGCAGTTAAGGTGACCAAGCAATCAGCAAAATGTAACCACATCATGTCAAAGAGAGCAAAGCACTGTGGTACATGCCGTAATTGTTTTTTTTTTGTTTGGTTGGCTTTTTTGTTGTTTTTTTTTCCTTTCCTGAGACAGTGTTTCTCTGTGTAGCTAGGCAGGCCTTGAACTCATCTTCTGCCTGTTCTTCCCAAGTGCTGGGATTAAAGGTGTGCACCACCACACCTGGCTGGTCTATATATCCATTTCCAATTAATTAAGGCTACATGGTTGGTGAGACTTTGTCTCAAAACAAAACAAAACAACAGTAACAAAGTTAGATCAAGAGAGAAAATCCCAAACTAGCCTCAACTCTCTACCTGTTGATCTGGAGCCCTTGTCTCACCTCAGCCCTGACCCCAACCAAGCTCACCTAATCACAGTTACCACCATCTTGCTGTGAACCCTGTCACAGTCACCTGCCCCTCCTCCCTTCCCCATTGCCTTGCTACAGAGCTCCCTGACCTCCCCTGACACCAGTGTCACCATCTACCCATGCAACATGGAAAAGCAGGTCCACAGTGATCTGGTCTCAGCACGGCTCCTCAGTACCCTCTGACAGTTGTGTTGCCCAGTGCAGTCTGTGATCTAGCCCAGCTACCCACCCAGCCTCACTGCTCACCTTTCCTCCCCCTGGGTATTTTTCCTCCCAAGACAGGGTTTCTCTATGTAGCTTTGGCTGTCCTGGAACTCACTCTGTAGACCAGACTGGCCTCCAACTCAGGAGTTCTGCCTGTTCTGCCTCCCATGTACTGGGATTAAAGAGGCATGCAGCATTATCCTCCAGCTCTAGACTTCCTCAGGTCTCAGCTTCAGTGTCTCCTCCAGAATCTCTCTCTAATTCCCCAAAGCTTATGGTGCCCACTCAGTTCACCCTACTCCCTAAGCCTTCTGGGCTTCTCATCCCAGTCCTGTCCACTCTGGGCACATAGCTCTTTCATAATGCAAGGTGAGGTCTGGAAGGGCGGGCCTAGAGCTGCACTTATCCCTGGTGTCTGATCAGTCTAATCAGAACAACTACAGAGGGTTAGTTAGTAAGGTTCAAAGTCTTTATATAAAAGTTGAGCTCCTAAGGAAAAAACATAGGTGCTTTCCCCCTCAAAGTTAAACAAATGCCCTGAGGGGGCTGGTGAGATGGCTCAGCGGGTAAGAGCACCCAACTGCTCTTCCGAAGGTGATAAGTTCAAATCCCAGCAACCACATGGTGGCTCACAACCATCTGTAACGAGATCTGGCGCCCTCTTCTGAAGACAGCTACAGTGTACTTACATATAATAAATAATAAAATAAATCTTTAAAAAAAAAAAAAAAAAAAAAAAAAAAA
>LR749573.1:381771-402148 GCA_902729485.2 Mus minutoides | reverse complement strand
CTCTCTCTCGCTCCTTCGCCTGTTCACCGTGTGGGACTGAGTAACTGCTAGATCCTTGGACTTCCATTCACAGCTACTACTGAACCATTGTTGGGAATTGGACTGCAGACTGTAAGTCATCAATAAATTCCTTTACTCCTTAAGTTCTGTGACTCTAGAGAACCCTAACTAATACAGTAAATAAATAAATAAATAAATAAAGAGGGGGGAGATGTAGGAAGGGGCAGTTGCTCAGGAATGGCAGTTGCTCAGGAATGGCAGTTGCTCGGGAAAACCCGGGCTCTCTCTTCAGGCCCTCCTCAAGCAATAGCCCCTCCCGAACAGGCAATATGCTAATGAGGTGTGGCTTGTGACACCAATGAATGGGCAATATGCTAATGGGTGTGGCTTAGTGCACCAATCCACATCCACTATGACATCCTTCCCCCCTCTCTGGGAGAGTATAAAAGCAGCAGCTCTGCTGCTGTCCTGGGTCCTGGGTATCAACTATCAAGGTGCTCCTGAATAAAGCTGACTGAGAAGATCCCGGTGGTGGCGTGACTTTCTTGCTGGTCAACGGAGGCAGGGAGGTGCGCCGCAATTGGGCTCTGTCAATTCCTGCAGCTGCCTGCCCTCAGCCAGCAGCTTGGGGCCACCCCTAGCAGTTAGACTGAAAGGCAAAGTTGTTTTTTCTGATTGCCATGGAAGATTTCAGCACACTGTCACCTCAGTGTTAAGTTTAATACCACACCCAAACCTGGCAGGCTCCTCTTAAAAAGAGTAAAAGACCTCATTTTTTCCCCCCCTGGAACTTGCTCTCTTGAACTCACAAATTTGCCTGCCTCTGCCTCCTGAGTGCTAAGACTAAGCATGTGCCACCACGCTGGGCACAGGAGCTAAATGCTGACGTCTTTGGTGTCAGCTTCCACGTGGGTGGGCAGTGGATGTACTGATCCTGAGACCCACATGCATAGTTGGTGTCAGCATGTATCTGCTTGATATTGGTGGTAGCTTTCCTGGATCTCAGGAGGTGAAAATTAAATTTGAAGAGCTTAACAGTGTAACCAACCCAGCTCTGACAAGTTCTTCCCCTTAGAGAAGCATGGCTGAGCCAGGCAGATACTATGTTGCATTAGCTTTCAGGCTTGCAGTCAGTATCATTGCCCCCCCCAAAAAAAATCAAAGGCGCAGACCAGCTCCAAGTGCCAAAAAGGACTCAGATGAGCACCTGCATGTATTATGTGAATTGTTAAGGCCTGGGTAACTGTTGCCTGTCTAGCCAGCCATTTCAGTTTGTTACTGCTGTTACTTATGCCCAAGGTGAGTGCATATTCTGTTATGGTCTGTGCTTCTGTGTTCTTGGAAATCAATCACAATAGAAGTCAGAACTTGTTTGTATAGTTAGGTTACAATAAGCTTAGACCCAAATCAACTGCTAAGCAGCACTCCTGCACCGAGGTATAAGCTTTTATGTATTTTTTTTTTCCTTTATAAGCTGCCCCTGGGTGGGCCCTGAACACAGAGAGACACCTGCACCAATGTAAGAAACCATTTGGAGGCAAACTTCCATTGTGAGTAGGAGTCCTGTAAAGTTCCCAAGACCTCCCCGGGAACTGACATCCTACTTGGCAGAAAGAGCCATATATGTGGGTAGCTGAATGTTAGGCAAGGCACGCACGTCCCCCACTAGAGTTGAATACCCCAACCAATGTGGAACAGGATAAGTGTAGAACAAAGACATGTTCCTAAAGAAGTCCCCTATCCCTAAATCCTGATTGGTGGAATAACTTGGCACAGATGTTTATGAATTTCGGGCTTAAAAGCTCTGTAAGGGGGCTGGTGAGATGGCTCAGCGGGTAAGAGCACCCGACTGCTCTTCCGAAGGTGATAAGTTCAAATCCCAGCAACCACATGGTGGCTCACAACCATCCGTAATGAGATCTGGCTCCCTCTTCTGGAGTGTCTGAAGACAGCTACAGTGTACTCACATATAATAAATAAAATAAATCTTTAAAAAAAAAAAAAAAAAAAAAAGCTCTGTAGGATTCTGGCTTGGGGTTGCAGTCAGCTCCCAAGTCTGGTCTGTGATCCTGATCAATCAGTCCTGGGGTGAATGCTCAACAAACTATCCCTGTCTGACTGAGGTCAGTGTCCGTTTGGTTTGTGGGACAAATTCTGAGCCATCATAACATGAGTGATAGAGTGTGTGGATCATTTAACTGCATTTTTGGTGCTCAGGTCCTGCTGCAGAAGAGACCCAAGCTGGATGAGAAGTATTCCTCATTCAGCCTCTGGGGACAGACATGTGATGACCTTGATTTGATCATGGAGTAGCCTGACGGAAATGCATGTGGGTGATACATGGATGCATATACTGTTGCAGCTGCTTCTACTTTCAATGGATTCCAGAGGCCTACTATCTACTTTGTAATGTCATAGGCAACATGGCAACTCGTGAACCAGCTCCAGAACTATGTATTCCTACTGGAAGTGGAGGAACAGGATGCTGACACTCCACCCATATCTCATGTCCAGGAGAGCAGGATGGACAGTCACCTTGTGCTTCTGCTAGGATCAATGTGTGGATGCCATTCTTACAGCTCTTGCCTGGAAGGGTCTTAGTCAGGGTTTGTGTTGCTGCACAAAACATCATGGCCAAGAAGCAAGTTGGGGGGGAAAGGGTTTATTCAGCTTACACTTCTGTTACACATTGCTGTTCATCACCAAAGGAAGTCAGGACAGGAATTCACACAGGGCAGGAAGCAGGAGCTGATGCAGAGGCCATGGAGGGTTTTGCTTACTGGCTTTGCAGCTTGCTTTCTTATAGAGCCCAGAACTACCAGCCCAGGGATGGCACCAGCCACAATGGGCCCTCCCACCCTTGATCACTAATTGAAAAAAATGCCTTACAGCTGGATCTCATGGAGGCATCTCCTCAAGGGAGGCTCCTTTCTTTGTGATAACTCCAGCTTGTGTCAAGTTGACACATAAAACCAGCCAGTGCAGTAAGTATAGGTTGAATTAAGAGATTTGGGGTGAGGGGGGGACCATTTAACTTAATTACTGCTAGGTTTGAAATGTCTTTGTAAAAATGAGGTTGGCACAGATGCAGCAGTACGGAAGGCTAGAAGATGAGGGTCATGCTTACCTGTGTTCCTATGGAAACTTGGAATATTTGTTTTATATAGATTGTTATTCACCTTTCTTTCTTTCTTTCTTTCTTTCTTTCTTTCTTTCTTTCTTTCTTTCTTTCTTTCTTTCTTTGTTTTTCGAGACAGGGTTTCTCTTTATAGCCCTGGCTGTCCTGGAACTCACTCTGTAGACCAGGCTGGCCTTGAACTCAGAGATCCGTCTGCCTCTGCCTCCCAAGTGCTGGGATTAAAGGTGTACCACCACTGCCTGGCTTTTATTCACTTTTCAGACATGATACTAACATGTGCCCCTCAGCAGCTGAGCAAGTATTTGTAGCTTGTACACTGTCAGAGTGGGTCAAAAGCTTATGCTGTGACTCATTTTGAAAATGAAGTATCTTGAAATAATTAGAAAACAAAAGCCGGGCGTGGTGGCGCATGCTCAATAAATACAGAGCACACCTTTAATCCCAGCACTCAAGAGGCAGAGGCTGATCTCTGAGTTGGTGGCCAGCTGGTCTAAAGAGTTCCAGGACGGGGCTGGAGAGATGGCTCAGCAGTTAAGAGCACTGACTGCTCTTCCGAAGGTCCTGAGTTCAGATCCCAGCAACCACATGGTGGTTTACAACCATCTGTAATGAGATCTGACACCCTTAACTGGTGTATAAAGACAGCTACCGTGTAGGCATGTATAATAAATAAATAAATAAATCTTTAAAACAAAAAAAAAGAGTTCCAGGACAGCCAGCAGCCAGGGATACACAAAGAAATTCTTTTTTTTTTTTTAAATTTATTTATGTATTTATGTATGTATTTATTTATTGTTTTTCAAGACAGGGTTTCTCTATAGCCCTGGCTGTCCTGGAACTCACTTTGTAGACCAGGCTGGCCTCGAACTCAGAAATCTGCCTGCCTCTGCCTCCCAAGTGCTGGGATTAAAGGCATGCGCCACCACACCCGGCTTTTTTAAATTTATTTTATTTTTATTTATTTATTTTTTTTTTTTTTCGAGACAGGGTTTCTCTGTATAGCCGTGGCTGTCCTGGAACTCACTCTGTAGACCAGGCTGGCCTCGAACTCAGAAATCTGCTTGCCTCTGCCTCCCAAGTGCTGGAATTAAAGGCATGTGCCACTACGCCCGGCTTTTTTTGACTTATTTATTTATTAATTATATGTAAGTACACTGTAACTGTCTTCAGACACTCCAGAAGAGGGCGTCAGATCTCGTTACGGATGGCTGTGAGCCACCATGTGGTTGCTGGGAATTGAACTCCGGACCTTCAGAAGAGCAGTCGGTGCTCTTACCCACTGAACCACCTCACCAGCCCCACAAAGAAATTCTGTCTCAAGCAAAACAAAATAAAATGACAAAGAAAAAAACCCCAAAATAAATATAATAATAGTAACAATAATAATAAATTCTAGCACTCAGAAGAAGCAGGTAGATCTTTGTAAGTTCAAAGCCAGCCTGTTCTATATAGAGAGTTCCAACACAGCCGGAACTGCATAATAGAGACTCTGTCTCAAAAAGACCAAAAAACAACAAAAAAGGGAGGTTTAAAATCATCTTGGCATGCACAGAGAGAGCATCTCTTTGGCTACACAGGAAGAGCATCTCTTGGCCCACATAGGGAGAAGATTTCAATAAAATAAAATTATAATGTAAGCCGGGCATGGTAGTGCACACCTTTAATCCCAGCACTTGGGAGGCAGAGGCAGGCGGATTTCTGAGTTCGAGGCCAGCCTGGTCCACAAGAGTGAGTTCCAGCACAGCCAGGGCTACACAGAGAAACCCTGTCTCGAAAAACCAAAAAAAAATATATATATATATATATATATATATATATATATATATATATTGTTTTTTGATGGAGACAGGGTTTCGAGACAGAGAAACCCTGTCTCGAAAAACCAAAAAAAAAAAAAAAATATATATATATATAGTTTTTTGATGGAGACAGGGTTTCTCTGTCTCGAAAAACCAAAAATATATATATATATATAGTTTTTTGATGGAGACAGGGTTTCTCTGTGTAGCCCTGGCTGTCCTGGAACTCACTTTGTGGACCAGGCTGGCCTTGAACTCAGAAATCTGCCTGCCTCTGCCTCCCAAGTGCTGGGATTAAAGGTGTGCACTACCATTGCCTGGCTAGTAAAAGAAATCTTAAAACACACACACAAAAAAGGAAAAAGACTCACCTTTTCCTTAAGACACTTAAAACTGGATGTAGAATTACCCATCTGTAGCCCCCATACTGGGGAGGTGGAGGCAGGAGGATCAGGGGTTCAAAGCCAGTTTCTCCTTAGCTATATTGTTACTTCCAGCCAGACTGAACTCCAAAAGAAATTGTAGGGTAGAGCAGGGCAGAGCAGGGTGGGGTGGGTGGGTGTGTGAAAGGGTGGGTGGACAGAAGGTCCCACAAGGGTAGGACAAAGTATTTTACTGCCATCTGCTGGAAGTTGACAAATATGAATCTATGATGTCCAGGACAAATACTGTTCTCTGTAGCCATCACATGTCTGTGCACCTCACAGAGTTAGCCTGGAGAGAACATTAGCCAACGTACTCAACGCATTTAGATTAGATCAGCACCTGGAGAAGAGAAGTGTGACGGTAATCAACATAATTATCATTTATGTGTCTGAAGTTTGGGGTAGTGGGTCAGAAATATACCATCCAGAGCACCAGCCCTACTGTTTCCTGTGTGCATGTTCAAGCATGCATAACTGCTTGCACACAGAGCCCAGTGTTTTTTCCCTAATTTTCCAGCTCCAGGAAGGAGTTACCACTGCCAAGGCCTGGTCACGCCAGTGTGGACAGTTTCATGCTGTTTCTGGCTGGCCCGGAGCACCCTCTGTAAGCCACACTGACCTCTAGACCAGAGATCCACTGTGAGTCTTCCATCTTATTACATTGCAGTGTGTGTGTGTGTGTGTGTGTGTGTGTGTGTGTGTGTGTGTGCGCGTGCCTCAGTGCACATGCGAAGCTTGGAAGACAGCCTGCAGGAGTTTGTTTTCTCCTTCTACTATATGAGTCCCAGGGACCGAACTCGGGCTCTCAAGCTTGGGCATTTTGCTAACTAGTTTCTTTCTTTTCTTTCTGAAGCAGGGTCACATGTAGCCCAGGCTGGCCAGACATTCATAATGAGGAGAGGATGGCGTTGTACTCCTCCTGATCGATCCTTCCTCCTCCTTCCAAGTGTTAGTATTACAGGTGCACATGACCATTCCTAGTCTTTTTGTTGACAACTCTGCCCTCCAAATGTCTCCACATCCCTTAATGTCTCCACACCCTGTGCTGCTAGAGAAACTGAAGCAATCCTGAGAAGCTGTCGCCCAGTGACTTAGAACAATTCTGGGGTGGGCACTATGGAAAAATTAAAAGCTAGTTTTCCTCAGGTTGGTGGGCTGGAGAATTCTGTGGAGTAAAGACATAGAGCGGAGGGTTTAGGGGAGCATTAGGGTCACTTGGGGGTTGGAAAGATGGCTGGTTAAAAGCATTAACTGCAGCCGCGCACGGTGGCACATGCCTTTAGTCCCAGCACTCGGAGGCAGAGGCAGGTGGATTTCTGAGTTTGAGGCCAGCCTGGTCCACAAAGTGAGTTCCAGGACAGCCAGGGCTACACAGAGAAACCCTGTCAAAAAAAAAAAAAAAAAAAAAAAAAAAAGCACTGCTTTTCTTAGAGAGGACCTGAGTCTGGTTATAGGTACACAAGTTGGATGTGGCTCAGACATCCTGTAACTACATTTCCGGAGAGATTGGAGGCCTCCCTCGGAAACCTGCCCTCGCAAAAGAATTAAATCTTAAAACAAGGCTATCTGGAGGATTCTGGATAATGATCTAAGATTGGGCTGGAGAGATGGCTCTGTGGTTAAGAGCACTGACTGCTCTTCCAGAGGTCCTGAGTTCAATTCCCAGCAACCACATGGTGGCTTTCAACCATCTGTGAAGGGATCTAATGCCCTCTTCTGGTGTGTCTGAAGACAGCTATTGTGTACTCGTATACATAAAATAAATATATTTTAAAAAATGATAGTATCGGGGGCTGGTGAGATGGCTCAGCGGGTAAGAGCACCCGACTGCTCTTCCGAAGGTGATAAGTTCAAATCCCAGCAACCACATGGTGGCTCACAACCATCCGTAACGAGATCTGGTGCCCTCTTCTGGAGTGTCTGAAGACAGCTACAGTGTACTCACATATAATAAAATAAAAATTTAAAAAAAAAAAAAATGATAGTATCTTTTAAAAAAAGATAACTGCCCTGAAGACAGGTCCTGAGGGTAGTTCTCTAGGGGAGGCCCAAGCTGGGAGAACAATGTCCCTGGAGCAGTTGCTGGGGAGAGGAGCCACCAAAGGGGTAGTTAATTTTGGCGGCGAGAGAGGTTAAAAAACGTATATAAGGCACAACCAGGAGAAAAGAGAAGTTTATTTAGGAGAGCGTTGAAAAGGGCTTTTAAGGGGTCAGGTTTTCCGGGAAGAAGAGGAAGGCAATTCTGGTGAAAGGTAGATTCGCGGCGGGGGGATCGGAAGGGCTAGGGAAGAGGGTTCTGGGAGGCAGGATTCTGACAAGGCAGCTTGACTTAGTGCAGTGGATACGGGAAGACCCGGATGGGATGGGGATCCCGGAAAAGGGTGGGAGGAAGAGGGTGAGAATCAGCCTGGAGGAGCGCCGAAGGAGAGCATTGAGGAGCAGGAATGTCTATAAGAACTGGCCAAACTACTCTTCCAAAGGTCCTGAGTTCAAATACCAGCAACCACATGGTGGCTCACAACCATCCGTAATGAGACCTGACGCCCTCTTCTGGTGCATCTGAAGACAGCTACAGTGTACTCATATAAACATAAAATAAATAAATCTTTAAAGAAAAGAAAAAAGAATTGGCCGAAAGTCAAGACCAAGGCTGCGGAAAAGTAATGGAAAAAGGAGGCCAGCCACCTTCCGAGTTTCGGACCGAGTCTCCGCCCGCGCGGTCCGCACAGCTCCGCCCCTTCCCCGCCGACACCGCCCCCTCCCTTGCCTGAAGGCGTTCCCGCCGTGATTCACACGTCCCGTCTCAGGCTTTGACGTCAGCCGTAAAGCCCGCTTCTGTCGTGACGCAGCGCTCAATGCGCCGGCGCAGACCCTGAAAAATCGGCTGGGTTGGCCCCGCGCTTCCCTTTTCCGGTGGCGGCGCCGCGCGGTGAGGAGCTCGTGCTCGTGCTCGGAGCTATGCCGTCCAAGGGTCCCCTGCAGTCCGTGCAGGTCTTCGGACGCAAGGTGTGCCAGGGACGACATGGAAAGGGACGGGGGTGGAGACGGGGTTGGGAAAGCCCAGACTGGGTGACACGGGGAGCTGGGGCCCGCTGAGAGTCGGGGGCCCGCGCGCTCACACGGCCCTGCCGTCTCCCTCGCCCTTCGCAGAAGACAGCCACCGCTGTGGCCCACTGCAAGCGGGGAAATGGGCTCATCAAGGTGAACGGACGTCCCCTGGAGATGATCGAGCCGCGCACGCTGCAGTATAAGGTGTTGGGGTCGGGCATGGGCGTCCGGGTGGCGAAGAGACGGCAAGGGAAGGAGGCCCCGGGATGATTAGGAGCTGCGGTGGGGGAAGGAGGATGGCTTACCTAGCGGTAGACTTAGACTTGGGCTCGTGAAAGGTGAAGTCGGAGCTAGTAAAATAAATGAAAACGTGGGCTACTGAAGATTCTATAGCCTTGAAGCTCTCCTGATGCGAGGAACCAATGGCCGGGGTATTAGCACAGTGTGTCCGACCTGATTGACGATTTCTGTTCTAGAAGTTTACGGCTCATGTGTATACTCCTAGCTCCCTGAGAATAGCATACTACGAGTTACGAATCCAAAGCGCCGCCGTTTAGGTCAGCATGGGGCTACAATGTGGAGCTTCGAAAAATAAAGGTTACAAACAGTAGGAGCCCTCTGAAATCAAACATTGATAGCACTTGTACGGGTTTTTGTTGAACTAGTGGGCAAAGACTTAAAAACAGGTGCAAGAACAAATCCTCTTTTGCAACCCAGAGCTCATTGTTGTATGAGTTTTGGTACATACAAGAAGGAATATTATACCCAAGACAATACAGTGTAATGTAGTATGATGCCGTTAGATCCTCATGCTTGGTCTTAAGCCAAGACAATACAGTGTAATAGTGATGCCGGTAGACCCTCGTGCTTGGTCTTAAGCCAAGTCTGTCAGGTGACTAAAAAGGACACAGCTGGGCTGTCAGGTAGGTCTGGGAAGTTTTTCATTCCTATACAAGGCCCCTACCATTGTCAGGCAGAGTCACTAGATTTGCCCTCCCTTGGGTCCACTCTGTAAAATGGGGGCTTTTTTTTTATCTTGTGTATTACTTGAGAACAAATAAGAAAAACTGGCTTAAATTCTGTTCCTCTCAAAGGGCAAGACTACGGTGCTTTGCAGAGTGGAAAATAGCAGATTTCCTTTGTATACCAGATACTGGGTAATAGGGATTTTTTTTAGTTGGTGTCAGTTTATTTGAAGGATTGGTGTGTGTGCCCTGTGTTGTGAATTGGGCAAACACCAGTGATGGAGGTGGCTCTAGGCCTAGCACTAGGGGGAGCTTCTGGATAGTCTGGTCCTAGATGCTGGACATAATTTGACCCAAAGAGAAGATGGAATGACCACTGTGAGACCAGTGGACCTGACCTTGCTTCCTGTTTGGGGCAGTTCATAGTTGCCTGTCACTCCATGATTCCAGCTCCAAGGTGTCTGAGGCCCTCTTCTGGTCTCCATGGGCACATATATATGGGACTCTGAAAGACACAGGGATCCTAGGATAGGCTGCCTCCTTGATTCTGGTGGTGGTGGGAACTACACCAGGGGAGGTGATGAATGCCCATGGAGGGTGGTTAAGTCAGGCTATGACTTAACCCCTTAACCTGTTCATTTCCCATTGCTTTAGTTACTGGAGCCTGTTTTGCTTCTGGGCAAGGAACGATTTGCTGGTGTGGATATCCGGGTCCGTGTGAAGGGTGGTGGACATGTTGCCCAAATTTATGGTAAGTCTCAGGATCTAGGCCTGTGGCTGTGAGACAGCTCCTGGAACAAGACTGGTTATTCATAAAGCTTTTCGGTCATTGTGTCTTGCAGCCATCCGACAGTCCATCTCCAAGGCCCTGGTGGCTTATTACCAAAAATGTGAGTGAGAGCTGGTCTTTCATTTCATGGTGGGTGGGACCAAACTAAAGGTCTTGTCTATTAATCTCCAGATGTGGATGAAGCCTCTAAGAAGGAGATCAAAGATATCCTCATCCAGTATGATCGGACCCTGCTTGTAGCTGACCCCCGTCGCTGCGAATCCAAAAAGTTTGGAGGTCCTGGTGCCCGTGCCCGATACCAGAAATCCTACCGATAAGCCCATCTCAAGGATCAGGGTTTACCTTTGTAATAAACATCTTAGGATTTTAATGTTCCCGTTTCTGTGTTGTGGTCTCTTTTTGTAGTGTTAGTGGTTAGATAATGCAAGAAACACCCATAGTAAGTGGCACTAAGGAGTGATGGGTGCCTTCCAGAGCATTTGAGCTCTGTTTTTGTGTGTGTGCTTCTTTTTTATTTAATTTTCTTAAAGACCTGGTCCCTGGCCATTGTGGAACTCAACTGTAGTGACTCCAGAGCTGTGCCTGCTTCTGCTTCACCAGTGCTAGGATTAAAGGCGTAGACCACCACATTCAGCCATTTAACCTGGCCTTTGGTTTGCTTGTAGAGAGGGCAGGTAGAAGGCTTAGTTTGTTTCCCTTGGTGGGCAGAGCCTGGGTTTTTATGTATATGGATGTATGTAAATACATGTAGACATCAGAGAGCCATCTTGGATGGTCAAGTGTTGCCCACCTTAAATAGACAGGGTTTCTCTGTGTAGCCCTGGCTGTCCTGGAACTCACTTTGTAGATCAGGCCGGCCTTGAACTCAGAAATCCGCCTGCCTCTGCCTCGAGTGCTGGGATTAAAGGTGCTACCACACCTGGCTCTTAAAAAATTTTTATTTAAAGGTTGTTTTTTTTCCCTTGCTCCGGCTGCCCCCGTCTGTCTCTCCAGTCCAAGGATTGGTTTATTATTCATAAGTACGCTGTAGTTGACTTCAGATGCACCAGAGGAGGGCGTCAGATCTCATTACGGGTGGTTGTAAGCCATCGTGTGGTTGCTGGGATTTGAACTCATCACCTTCTGAAGAGCAGTCAGGTGCTCTTATCGCTGAGCCATCACACCAGCCCTATTTAAAGGTTTTATGTTAAGCCAGGCGTGGCGGCGCACGCCTTTAATCCCAGCACTCGGGAGGCAGAGGCAGGCGGATTTCTGAGTTCAAGGCCAGCCTGGTCTACAGAGTGAGTGCCAGGACAGCCAGGGCTATACAGAGAAACCCTGTCTCGAAAAACCAAAAAAAAAAAAGTTTTATGTTACTTATGTGTATAAGTTTTTGTAGGTTGGTGTGTAGGTATGTACACCACATGCCCAATTCCTGCAGAGGCCAGAAGAGGGCAGTGCAGCCTTGGATTTACAGACTGGTAGGAGTCTGCCATGTAGATGCTGAACCCAAGACCTGGAGAGCAGCCAGTACCTGTTTTAACTTAGAGCTAAACCTCTGTTAGCCTCAAGATTTTTGAGACAGTTTGTGTATCCACTTAAGGGAGGCCAAAGGGCAAATGGAGTGCTATATCTTACTGAAATCAGGTAGTGAGACTCCTGTCTCTATCTCATTTGCACAGCGATTACAAGTGTGTGCAGCCATGCCAGGCCTCATCAGTTCATTTTTTGAGACCGGTTTCATGTGTTCTGAAACCAGTTACATAACGGCTGGTAGCTGACAAGTGGGTGATAGGAACTGAACCTGGTCCTACCCGATACCAAGCCTCCTCGAGCCCCTCTCCATTTTATTTAACTCTACTTTGGGATTGAACTCTGGTCCTCATGCTTCCCAAAGTATTTGCCAATCAAGCTTTCACCATAGACCCTTTTGGTTTTGAGGAATCTGGTTATGATATGCCCATAGCCCAAGCGATCTTATGTCCCCACCTCAATAGCCAGGACCTGAGTGTGCAGCTATCATAGCACACTGTCAGATCTGTTCTCTGCCTACCTTGTTTTGTCTGGGCGCAAACCCAGGGCTTTGCACAAGGTGAGATGCCCCTTCCCTTTTGCACTTCATAGCCTTTGCTCATCTAACTCCAGGGCTCAAGAATGCCTCCACCTCCCAAACCCTGGGACTTGAGTTGTGAAGTGCCACACCTATCCCTGCCAAACACAGAACTCTGAGACCCGTAGTCTTCAAAGAAAGTGGGTGCAGGTTTTAAAACATCAGCCAGCACTATGGATATTTGATAACCTGGAAGGGCCACAAACTGTAGGCAGTAGGCCAGGCAAACTCAATGCATCTGTTCTTCTGAATCTTCAGATGGCAGAGTTTAGGTGCTGGGGCTTGAGCCCAGCCTCAAGGCAGATCCCCATTGTGCTCAATGTAGGGAGCCCGTGGAGCCTGTCTTTAATGGGCTCAGTGAGCACCTCAACCTATGGGAGCCTTTTACCTGGTGGGACCACATGCCTGTTTTATTTATAAAGATTTGAGTACACAGTTGCTGTCTTCAGACACACCAGAAGAGGGCATCAGATCTCATTACAGATGGTTGTGAGCCACCATGTGGTTGCTGGGAATTGAACTCAGGACCTCTAGAAGAGCAGTCTGCTTTTAACCACTGAGCCATCTCTCCAACCCCTGAGGCACTGATTTTTTTATGCTGTTTTTTTTTGTATATCCCTGGCTGTCCTTGAACTCTTTCTGAAGACCAGGCCTGTCTCTTCATAGGATTAAAAGGTATGTACCAACACTGCTGGGCCATTCTGTATTCTTAGCACTTGCAAAGGGAAGGTAGGAAAATCAGAAGTCCAAGGTCATCCTTGGCTGTGGAGGTGAGTTCAAATTTGGCCTGATTTAAACACTGTTTCAAAAATAATCCAGAGGGGCTGGGCATGGTGGCGCATGCCTTTAATCCCAGCACTCAGGAGGCAGAGGCAGGTGGAATTTCTGAGTTCGAGGCCAGCCTGATCTACAAAGTGAGTTCCAGGACAGCCAGGGCTACACAGAGAAACCCTGTCTCGAAAAACCAAAAAACCAAAACCAAAACCAAACCAATAGTAATAATAATTCAGGGGATGGGTAGATGGCTCAGGGTTTAAAGCATTAGCTGCTCTTCTGGGGGATCCTGATTTAATTCTCATCACTCACATGGCCGCTTATATACAACTGTGTATAACTTCAGTTCCAGGGGATCTGACACCCTCACACAGACAAACATGCAGGCCAGTGCCTAGGAGCCTCTGTGGATGTCAGTCTGTTATGTGCTCTTTGTAGAGGACAATAGAATGCCAGGCAGTGGCTCACTCAAGAGCACATGGTGGAAGCTGGAAGTGATGCTGAGCCACAAAAGCAGGTGGAAAGGCCCAGGCTCTTCATGCCATGCTAAGAGGCTATGTATGCTCTGCAGTCCTGACTGGGGAGTGAAAGGTCAAATCATTCAGCTTTTGGGAGAAACCGGTCCAGCACAGAGGTCAGGTGGGTTTCTTGGGGGTATTACAAATCAGTATCTGGCCAGGCACTGGTGCATGCCTTTAATTCCAGCACTCGGGAGGCAGAGGCAGGCAGATTTCTGAGTTCGAGGCCAGCATGGTCTACAAAGTGAGTTCCAGGACAGCCAGAGCTACATAGAGAAACCCTGTTTCAAAAAACTGCCTCAGCTTCAGAAGCAGCCAGGACTCCAGGCACCGGCCATGTCACCACCGTTCTCCAACTCCTTTTTGAGCCTGACTACAGCTGTATGCAGGCAGGCTGATGGGTGGGCAAAAGCCCTCCTGGTTCTGGTAATCTGGGGCTTTGAAGCATAGATAGGAGCTGGGGTGGGATAAGGAATGGGACTCATAAAAGGGAGGCGGGGCTGAGGCTAGCCTGGAACCTAGAGGCACAGCTGGAACACATCTGGAGAAGGGAATTGCTTCTCTTCCTCTTGCCAGGCTCTGGAGCAGACAGCCCTTTCTCCCTCCCTGCCTCCTTTGAATGCCGGGAATTCCGGCGCTGCTGGGAGCCCAGGCCAGGCTGGGAACTTTCCTACAGCTGGGGGTGGCTGGGAATGTGCAACTCTGCAGAGGAGGGGAGGGCCAGCCTCAGTTCTGACCTTGGGGGAAACCTCCAGTCACCAGGGTGTATGTGAGGGGGGAACACAGGACTCAGTTGCTAGGGAGCCCCCAGACAAGAGTCCAGGCCCAGTGGGCACAAAGGCATTCAGTAAGAAGGCAGTTCCTTGGGCTGGTTGACTCACAAGCTCCCTCTTGTAGTCCTGGTGGCTCTTGGCACTAGATGGCAACTCAGGCTAAGAGGATTTGTCCCTGCTAAACCCCTTCCTAAGAGGGAGACTAGCTAGGTAAGGTACTTCTTTGTGTCTCTGTCTCCTCTTCCTATTTTTTTGGGTTGAGAGTATCGCTCTGTAGCCCAGGCTGTTTCCTTATCTATAATGCTTCAATACAAGGAGCTGGAGAGATGTTTGTGGTTAAAAGTGGTTAATACTGCTCTTACAGAGGACCCAAGCTCAGTTCCCAGCATCTGTGCTGGGTGGCTCACAACTACCCACCCACTACATCCCACTCCAGAGAGATCTGACACCTTCTTGTAGACTCCAGGGTCACTTGTGTGCACACACATACAAAATTCAAACCAACCAACCCCCCAACAATGAAGGGCTGGAAAGAGTTGAGGTGCAGCGTCAGAGCACTGGCCTAGCAAGTCCAAGGTCCTACATTCAATGCCCAACACTGCAAACAACACAAAAGCCATCCTCACCCTCACTGTGTCGGGGAGGTAGCTCATGGCCAAGCTCTCCAAAGAATAAAGCCCCCGTTTGGTTCTCAATGCAAAAGAAAACCAAGTATAACCCTCATTAACCTCTTAGGGATGCCGAGGGCCAAAACAGGATGAGCTCAGAGTGACAACCTTCAAGGCAGAAGCTAGTTTGTACCAAAGCACAGCCTCTGGCTGCTAGCCAACAGCTAACAATCAGATTCCTGAGTTCGGTAGGTCAGGACTGGACCTTGTATGTGTGTGATTAGACTAACTCCCTGGTGAGTCACGGGTTAAGATGTCCCTGAGAGGTGACAGGATATGTTTACTGAATGCTAAGCTCATTCTGAGAAGTGGTTAAAGACAGGAAAGCCAGAGCTCTTCGAGGAATGTCGCACACCAAATAGAATGGGGACTTGATTTACAGCCCTGGCATGGGGATGGATGCCTTAGAATTCTTGGGAGGATTATAGACAGTGAAGGAAGGAGCTGGCATTCTGTCATCAAACAAATTGTTTAACTTATGCTGCTCTGCAGACCACTGCTGGGAGGGGGTAAGATTTAACAAAAAACTACCCTTTGTCTCCACCACAAACTTGAATTATTCTGTGGGAGGCAAGAGCATACTGAGGAATTACAGAGGTCCCAAATGAGGAGGGATGTGGGGTGTGTGTAGGGAGGCTGGACACAATAGAATATTCATGGGAAAGGGGGGCCTGGGTGTTCTCAGGAAAACCAAATGAGGAACAGAGCTCCCACAACCCCATCTTTTTTTTTTTTTTTTGGTTTTTTCGAGACAGGGTTTCTCTGTATAGCCCTGGCTGTCCTGGAACTCACTTTGTAGACCAGGCTGGCCTCTAACTCAGAAATCCACCTGCCTCTGCCTCCCAAGTGCTGGGATTAAAGGCGTGCGCCACCACGCCCGGCCTCTTTTTTGGTTTTTTGAGACAGGGTTTCTCTGTGTAGCCTGGAACTCACAACCCCATCTTAATCTGCCCTGGTGTCAGCATGGAAAGGTCCTGAGGTTTTATGGTACCTGGAAGAACCCTATCAAGGAGAGAGGGTGGGTGGGGTGGCACTGATGATTAGAAATGGTGGTAGTAATGAGGTGTGCAGATGATGCATGGGCAAATAATGGGTGGAGATACAGATGTAGATATTGGATGTATTTAGATGGGAGAGTGGAATGAGTCGAGGTGGGATGCAGAATATAGTTGGATGGATGGATGGACGGACGGATGAACAGATGGACAGAAGGAGTGTAGGGTAGAGGTTGATGTGTAAGATACCTGAGAGGAAATGGGCAGAGATGGTTACCGAGGATATGGATTTCAGGGGGTCTATCTGGAGGAAGGTGCTTGCCTTTGCAGCCCAGGTTGCTCCCCAAATTCCTGGGCTCATGGGGTCCTCATTTCAGCCTCCCAAGCAGCTGGGACTGGAGGTGTGCACCACCATGCTTATTCAGCTTTCTTGGACAGGTTAGCATGGTTCTAAATGGCTCAAAACCACAAACCAGGTTCTGACAGTTTCTAACGGCCCCCAGGGAGCTCGAGGGTCCCCGATTTTGCTTTCTCTTTCTTTTTCTTTGACATGGTATCATATAACACGTGTGCTGGCATTGAACTTGCTATGTAGCCAAGGATGGCTACAGATATCTGATCTTATCTTCCTTCTGCACAGATTTCAGGGATGCCCTATCACACCCAGTTTTATGTAGCTCTGGGAATTGAACCTAGGGCTTTGCACATGCTAAGCACTCTACCAACTGAGCTACACGGCCAACATGAACTACAGCAAATGTTCTTAGAGATTTGACATTTTGGGCCACATCAGCCCTTCCCATTCATGGTGTCTGCCCATCTCCCATTACCTCAAGAAAGGTAAAACACACAGCGTTTCATAAAATTAATTAACAAAATAACCATGACCTCAGGAGGGCCATCTGTGGACACAGATTCCTGGGGCTAGAAAGCGACAGCCATTTCTGGATCTCTGTCCAGACTCTGGATATCATAAGGATGGGTGGCACCTGGGCAAAGTTCCTGAAGCTTAGGAAGCCTAATGTCCAGGTTTACATACTGAGAGCGGCATCAGGAGCCTCCTGGGCCCTGGGAAGGCCCACAGGCTCCTGGGTGGGGGGCTGCCAAGAGAGCAGGGTGGTTTAGCCGAACCTGAGCTTTAGCTGGTCGTAGCCGCCCACCACCTCCTACCTGAATACTAACTGTGGTGGCATAGCTGAGCCTCCTGGCTGGAGGGGCTGGTTGCTGGGGCTGAGGTGGTGGTGAAGGTGCCCGTGATGTGGGGGCAGAGGAGGACCAGTGACCCTGGGAGGCTACCGTGCCCTCCCCCCCAGGTCCCTGGTGCCTAGCCAAGCTCTGGCTGATGTATGATGCTGCCAGGTACCTTGAGAGGGCAGCTGCACTGGGGCCCAGGAGCTGGCGAGTGGAGAGGGAGGGGCTATGTGGTGGGGTCAAGTCCAAAGACTCTGAGGTGGCAACACGAGAGACTAAACCCCTTGGTTTGGGTAACTCCACGGTTGTCTGAACCGGGGAAGTAATTAGGCTTTGAAGATCCTGAGAGCATCCTTGTTCAGTCAAAGGCATGGCAGCTGCTGAAATAGGGCCATCTGTGGTGTTCTGTTGGCCCAGTGAAGGTAAGAGTCTGGGAGCTGGTGTGTCTGTGAGGCTGGGCTCTGGACCCAGACACTCTGGAGCATCCTCCTGCTTCGGGGAAGACAGGGGCACTCTGGCCCTGGTGTCTGTAAGGCCTTGTGGCTGGGACACAGGGACCTGAAAGTCTTGGGACAAAGATGGTAGAGGGTTGCATGGGATGCAGCAGTCTGGGTGACCTCCCTGTGTGGGCAGAGGTAAGGCACCAGGATCCTCCATGTCTGGGAAGTCAGGTGACAATGGCAGTGGGGTGGTGGCTGGGATCTGCTGGTCAGGGCTACTTGTGTACACTGGCAAAGGGCTGACAGCCCGGCCACCAACAGCAGCTAGACCCTGATCAACACTGACATCTCTTTGCTCAGCTCCTGGGGTCTTGTTTGGGTTTTGGCTGTCTTCATGACCTTCTTGCTTGGGCAATGCCACAGTGGTTGGCATCTGGAAGTCTGCCTGACGCTCTTGGCCAGGAAGGCAAGTGGTGGACTGAACCTGGATCTCCATACAGTTTCTATGCTCCGTTGATTGAATGGCAGCTGGAACCTGGCTTTGTAGCTGGCTTGTATCAGGCAAGGCGGAGGCACCTGGGACCTGGACATCTGGAGGCTCTTGCTTAGGCAAAAGGGATGCAGAAGGAACCTGGATGTTCTCGAAGTTGCTTTGCCCAGGTAAAAGGACAGGAGGTGGAATGGAGTTATTACTCAGATGGTCTTGCTTGGACAAATCTGAAATATTTAGATTCTGGCCACTCGGGTCATCTCCTTGAATACACAAAGGTGTGGCAGCTTGTACCAGAACAGCAGGGCCCAGAGGGACAGACTCCTGGGCACAGTTCAGTGGGAAGGCCAGCTCACATACGAGCACATGTCCAAATGCAGCCAGGGCTCCTGTATGCACACACACACACACAAAAAAAAAAAGGATCAAAAGATAAGTCTGGAGCTCAGCAGTAAGTCACCTGCCTAGACTCCTCCAGTGAGGGGCTGGGGTGTGGCTCAGTGGTAGAGCCCTTGCCTAGAATCCCCCAGGGAGGGGCTGGGGGTGTGGCTCAGTGGTAGAGCCCCTACCTAGAATCCCCCAATAAGGGGCTGGGGGCGTGGCTCAGTGGTAGAGCCCCTGCCTAGAATGTGATAAAGACCCCAGGCCCTAGCACCACAGGGGGAAAAAATGTTTTAGTCACCTGGTTCAGCCTCTTCCTGAAGGGGTGGGCAAGGGGATGGCTGGGGTTGGGCCAGGACTCGAGGTCTGCGGCGGGGTGCATTGGTGGATGCCCTAGTCTCGGCTCGCTGCATCTGCTGGATCCGCTCACTGTAGAGCCGAGCCAACTCTCGCACCCGTGACGCTGACCGCTCTGAATGTGGCATTCCTGTCTTCCCGCTGTTGCTGCCTCCACTAAGATCAGAGTCCTCCAGGATGAGCAGAGGTTCTGGGAAGCAGGGCCGGGCCAGCTGCCCCTGCTCCAGAGCTTGCCAGGCACTCCGGATTTCTGAACAAGAGCGGTATTCCAGTTCTTCCGGGAATCCTTGGACCGGGGTGCCAGCCTCCGTCTGCACAGCTGGGAATGACACGCCTTCTGTGTCTTCCTTCTGCCCCTCTCTGCTCTCGGAGGGTGGCTCACTCAGTCTTCCTGGGTTGCTCCCACTCAACAGCTCCCTCCTGGTGGCTTGAGGCTGAGCTGCCTCCTGCAGAGGTCCTGGGAGCCAGGAGCCACAGGGGAAGGAGGGGGTGGTGGCCAAGCTGGGAATGTCAGGCACACTGGAAATGGGTGAAAGGCAGGGCACCTCAAAAACACCAGGGATGTCAGAGAGACTCGGAAGGCAGGGAGCCTTGGGAATTTCTGGAAGGCTGGGCACGTCACTGGGAATGTCAGTAAGGCTGGGAATGCAGGGAATTTCAGCTGCGCTGGAACCTTCCAACCCCTCTAAGACGTGGAGCGGGGAAGGCTCGCGTTCATCTGTCTCCAGCTCCTCCTCCTCCTCCTCCTCTGAAGACTCTCGGCTGGGCAGGGATTGGAACGGGAGGGGTTCACTTTCAACTGGCACCCTGGAGTCTCTGGAGAACTTGGGAATGTCGTGGGTGGCTGGCTATAGTGGGCACACAAAGAAAAGCCAAGATATCAGGCCGATGGGGTGGGCAGACCGGGACCGTGGTCTCTGCCTGCCCAAGCGCTTCAAAACTATTGCCATGACCGTTTGAGCTCACCCCCGAGTCCCTGAGGCCTCTCTGGTTCAGCAATTCTAGGATCTCCTCAGTTATGGAAGTCCCAGACGGGTCCAATGTGGGAGGCCCAGCATCCTCCAGGTCTTCAGGAGGGCCAGAAGCAGACACTGGCTGCTGCAGCTCAGCTGGGGGGTGGAGCTCCCCTTCTCTGCCAGCATGCTGTGAGGAGGCAGGGCATAGAAGCAAGGGCCAGGCGTGCTCTGAGCCCCAAATTCCCAGCTCCCCCTCTTGCACATTGGGGAAGTCCAATGTGCAATGTGGGATGATCCCTCCACCACCGTACCATTTTTTTTTTTTTTTTTTTTTAATTTTGAACAGGGTCTTATGTTAAGAGGATTAGAAGTTCAGGACCAAGCCGGGCGTGGTGGCGCACGCCTTTAATCCCAGCACTTGGGAGGCAGAGGCAGGTGGATTTCTGAGTTCGAGGCCAGCCTGGTCTACAAAGTGAGTTCCAGGACAGCCAGGGCTATACAGAGAAACCCTGTCTCGAAAAACCAAAAAAAAAAAAAAAAAAAAAAAAAAAAAAAAAAAAAAAAAAAAAAAAAAAAAAA
>LR749573.1:137421-381671 GCA_902729485.2 Mus minutoides | reverse complement strand
TATAAAATAAGTTGTTGCTGTGGATGGAACTCAGGGACTCCTGCATCATCCTGATATTCTATCACTGGTATTCATGCTTTCCCCCAACCCCCCCCAGAAACAAACAAACACCCCTTGAGAGACAGGGTCTTACTCTATAGCCTAACCTGGCTTAGAACTCAGTATGTAGACCAGGATGGGCTTGAACTCACAGAGATCGTCCACCTTTGCCTCCCATTAAAGACCTGGATTTTGCCAGGATTAAAGACCTGTGGTACCAGGCCGGGCGTGGTGGGTGGCGCACGCCTTTAATCCCAGCACTTGGGAGGCAGAGGCTGGCAGATTTCTGAGTTCGAGGCCAGCCTGGTCTACAGAGTGAGTTCCAGGACAGCCAGAGCTATACAGAGAAACCCTGTCTCTAAAAAACCAACCCCCCCCCCCCAAAGACCTGTGGTACCACACTACATCTGATTTGCTAGCCCTTTTGTGTTTTTATTTCCACTTGTTTGCTTTCTCTCTCTCTCTCTCTCTCTCTCTCTCTCTCTCTCTCTCTCTCTCTCTCTCTCTCTCTCTCTCTCTCTTCCAAGACAGGGTTTCTCTGTATTACCCTGGCTGTCCTGGAGCTCACTTTGTAGACCAGGCTGGCCTCAAACTCAGAAATCCACCTGCCTCTGCCTCCTAAGTACTCCTAGAGTGCTGGGATTAAAGGCGTGCGCCACCATGCCTGGCTTTTTTTTTTTTTTTTTTGCAGTCAGTGCTCTTAACCACTGAGCCATCTTTCCAGCTCCACCCCCTTTTTAAAAAAAATCTTGAGACAGAGAATTCACCTATGCAGCTTCAAACTTTTGCTGCCCCTGTTTCAGTTTCCAGAGTAGTTTGAATTGCAGGCATCTGCCAGGACACCTGGCTTAAAGACCCCTCTTCCCCCTTTGAGAGTCTGAAATAGTATAGGCTAGCCTAGAACACGCTTGTAGTCAAGGATAACTGACCTCCAAGTCCTCCTGCCTCTATCTCCTGTGGGCTGGGCTTCCAGGCTTGTGCCAGCACATCTGGCTTTATGTGCTGCTAAGGGCTCAGAGTTCTGTGCATGCTGGCTAAGCACGGAACCAACTCTGCTCTGTCCCCAGGCCCAGGCTTATTCTGACTCAGAGTTGTAGAATTTCCCTTTCCACCAGAGCTGGGGATTTAGGTGCCCAGGCTCTGACAGGGCATTTCTTACCTTGACTTGAGGCTTATCTGGGAATGGAGAAGTAAAGAAGAGACAAGAACGAGACACAGGAGTAAATTATTTCCAGTGACGGAACAGCTGCCCCCTTCTTCCCCTCCCAACCACTCCCAGACATCCCTGGACAAAGAGACATGGACAGACTGACAGACACAGACCAGTCACTAACCGTTCTGGGGAAAAATGACATAAGGTTCCTTTGCTGGCTCTGGGGGAAGGAAAAAGGATGTCAGGAGGCCAGGTCATTGGATCCCTGGGTCCCCTTCAAGTGGTGGGTACTCACCAGACTGCCTGCGGCCACGGCGACTGCCAGAGAGTCTTGGAGATGGAGCTGTGGGAGGAAAGGTCAGAACTCAGTGTGAGCACTGCCCTTCAGCCTTGGGAGATGTGCTGGGGTCTGAACCCACATTCTGTTTCGATTACCTGGGTTTCTTCTGCCAGGGGTAAAACTTGGAGCATCGCGAGGTCGAGGGGAGTCCAGTGGGGATGCTGGGGGTTCTGGGATATGTTTGCTCTTTGGAGCACCTGTGGCGAGAGTTGGGGGCTGTCTACTTTCTTGGAAGCATTTCCTCTCTTGGCATAGGACCACAGCCAGCCCTGCCCCTGGACTCACAATGCAGGCTGTTTTCCAAGAGAACTTGCTTTGCCTGAAAGACAGAGAGGTGGAGAAGTGTTAGGGTTGGGAGGGCAGATGCTGAGAGTCGGCCATTCCCAGGAACAAACGCTGCTTCTGATGCTGGGCTGCTGACTGGCAGTTCTTGCCCACAACCCTACAGTGGATGTTACTGTTCCTCCAGGAGAGGAAATGGAAGGCTGGTGATCACAAAGCAAGATCGTGTTGGATTCCAAAGTCAGAAAGCAGAACTCTGCAGGTTTAGCCATCAGGGAGTACGAGGGTCCCACTGGTATCACTCAGGGGTCTGCTGTGGATACTGGGTTCTGGCTCCTCAAGGCTACTTTTTGGGCAGGTCCATACCTTGGCAGGGATGGAAGCCGGGTGGTTCTCAAAGAAGAGGCGCTGGAGACAGTGGATCCACAGCCGTTTCTCTTCCTGGTTCTTGGCCTGGGGGAGGGGGGGTGAGGTAGGTGGAGGTGAGGGACCCTGGATTCCGAGCTGGAGCGGGAATGGGTGTCAGCCCGGCGCACCTTCTGCATACCTGAAACAGGTGTCTGTGCTTGGGGATGGTCAGATCCGACACCTTAAATCCCAAGGGGTCCCGAGGAGTCTCACTTACGCTGAGGTTACAGCACTGAGGAGAGCAGAGAGGGCGGGAAGCTGAGAGCACCTGGCACAGGCACCCTTCAGAGAATCCCATCTGCCACAAAGATGCTTCCACCAGCTGTTTTGCCTCTTAACCCATCAGGCTGGGTTCTGGTCCCTCTCTTACCAGCTTCCTCCCTCCCTCCTTTCATGAAGATACACTCCCTCCTCTTTCTGAACCCCCCATGAAGAAACTTTCCACACCCCTCTGGATTTTCCTCGAATTTTTAAATGATGCCCAAGTCTACCCTTCAGGTGTTCTGATTGAATAACTTCAGTGGGCAATGACAAGTTTTTTGTCTTAGTTTTTTGAGGTGTTTTATGTCCTCTGAAGGCCAGGCTGGCCTCAAACTCATAGGCATCCACCTGCCTCAAGTGTTGGGATTAAAGACATGTGTTACCACCACCATGGCCCTTCATTTTTCAAAAGTCCGAGACTCACTATGTAGCTCAAGCTGGCCTCAAAGTACTAATTCTGTTTTAGCTTTTCCTAGCCTGGGGTTACAGGCATGCAACCACATACCTGGTTTCCCCCGCCCCCTTTTATTTTTGAACCGGGATCTCACATCTCCTAAGTCGGCCTCAGTGAGCTGAAGTAGAGGAGCATGACCAGGGACTCCCAATCCTGTTATCTTTATTTACCAAGTGCTGGGATAACAGGCATGCACTGGCATGACTGGTTTATTCTGGGTTGGGGATGGAATACAGGGTTCTGTTCATGTGAGACAAGCACTCTAATCACGGGACCACCCCTGCTAGCTCATGGTTCCTGCGTGCTTTTAATTCCTGAAAAAAAAAAATGCTGGCACATACCCATAGACCTTGGGATTCTGAGGCAGAATTAAAGCAAGTTTGAAGTTAGCATGGCCTGCATGGCAAGTTCCAGGCAGCAAGGCTGGAAGGAGGGCTCAGTGGGGCAGAAGCACTGTGTGCCTCCTGAAGACCGGAGTTCAGTACCCCCCCACCCCCATTTCCACAGGCAGCAGGGCAGAACTGAAGGGAGAGCTCTCCCTACCACCCCTTCCTCGCACACATACAAGTAAAATAATGTGTGGGCCATCA
Organism: Mus minutoides; assembly: GCA_902729485.2. NCBI lineage: Eukaryota > Metazoa > Chordata > Mammalia > Rodentia > Muridae > Mus > Mus minutoides. The sequence goes on along the minus strand of LR749573.1, from coordinate 378,144 downwards.
CATGTGGCTCGGTCTGCCCGTCATTCTGCAGGGTGGACTCGCTGCTTTTGCTTTCTTTCATTCTAAAGTCCTCCTCATCTTTAATCCCAGCCCTCGGGAGGCAGAGGTATTGTGTGTCTGTTAGAGGCCATGCACAGCTATATCATGAGACCATGTCATTTGTATCTAGGAGATAGGCTACGGGCATGGCGAGTCCATGTGTTCCTGGAAGCTAGAGGCTCTGGACCCCTATAGCTGGAGTTCAGCAGTCTAATATAAACACTAGGATCAAATCTGGATGCTCTGCAAGAGCTCTCTCCAGCCCTTACATTTCTATTTATTTATTTTACCTGTGTATGGGGGAGTGTATGCATCACCAAGTTGCCAGCGGAGGTCAGGGGACAAGTCTATGGCATCTTTACACACTGGGCCCTGTGGCCACCAGTTATGCTCACTGTTGCTTTTTTGGTTGGGTTTTGAGAAAGGGTCTGGCTCTCTTTCTAAGTCCTAGCTACCCTAGAACCCGGAGATGAGTGTGTCCCTCTTGAGATAGGATCTCACTATATAACCTATGCTGGCCTTGAGCTTGCTGGTCTGTCTTACCGGCCTCAGGCTTTTGCTTCAGCCCCCACCCCACCCCACCCCAGCCTCCCCAGTGAGCTACCATGCCCTACTTCTAGCCTTTAATGTTTTTTTTTTTTTTAAATCAGGCTGCCCAGGACTGGTCTTGAACCTTTTCTGTAGCCCAGGTAAGCCTTGTACTTTTGATCTTCTTGTCTCAGCCTTCCCAGTAACTGGAATCAAAGGTCAAATGTCACTGGGCCCAGCTAAACTTGGTCCTTGGAAGCCAGTCTGTCCCCTTTCGGGTATTCAGGTGAAGATACACTAGAGTTTTGACTGTCTGAGCCAGACCCCACTCTATACTCACAAAGATGTGGCCCTTGTAGGTGTATTCAGGCCCCCGACGCTTGGCTACCAGCAGCATCCGCGAGAACAGGAAGAGCAGGCGTTCGCCCCCACGAAGCCTGGGGCCTCCCCCGCCTCCTCCACGGAAGGTGCCTTCCAGTACTAGCTCTCCAAAGGCACTGAGCTCCGGGCCTGTCCAGCCACCCAGCCGCCGCTGCACTTCCTGCTGGGACCATATCAGGCACAGAGACAGGCCCAGGTTGGTGGCACACATAATACAAGCCAAAACAGAGGCGTTAGTGACAGGGACACACTGAGCAGTGTCACCCAGCTCAGCCCCCCCCCCCCCAGGTGCCCCAGCCCACCCTGGGGGCGGGGGGGGGGGGCACCTGCAGGCGCGCGGCGTGCTCTTGCTTTCGCTTCATGTCATTGATGTACCAGGCCACCGCAGTCATGGACACAATGGCTTCCTCCACCATCTCTCGCCCTCCAGTGTCTGGGCCCTCTGCCCAGTGCTTGCCCAGTTCCTGACAAGTCATCCAGCAGGGTAGGAGGAGTGGGGAGAAAAAGAGGAGGACTGAGACAGGAGGCAGAGCAACATGAAAGGGGAGGGGTGGACCACAGACAGTCAGGGTACCAGGGGTGGCTGTCAGACCCAACCATGCCCCCTCCCCTCCACAAGCCAGGCCTCCAGGGCACAGCTGACCTGTAGCAGGAGATGGTACTTCAGGATGCGCTGAACAGGCTTCAGCAAGAAGCTCTGCAGAGGCAGGGAGTGACGGAGCTGGGCCTGACGCTCCTGCAGCCACAGAGTGGCTGGTGGGGACACGGACAGCTCTCGGAGCAGGGCCAGGGAGCTGAGGGGCACAGCATAGATTCAGTGGTGGCTGGTACTCCAGCAGGCAGGACTGGGAGGAGGTGGCCAGGGTCGAGGGTGATCAGGTCAGGGTAGTTTAGGAGGTCAGTGACTCTCAAGGTCTAGAAGAGGCTGCCCCTGGGCACAGGGTTGAGGGGCGGTAAAGGGTAGGGGGTAGCAGCTTGGCACACTGGCTCGTGGGAATACCCTTGGGCCAAGCAGGGACTCCCTCTGCCTCACCTTGGGTAGTTCATGCAGTACAATGTATAGATGTCAAAATCTTCGCTCTGTGAGGACATGGGAGTGAGCACCACCTAGATCCCCATGGCCCCATGAACCCCAGCCCAGCAGTCCCCCAGCCTCAAGCTGTCCTGCTGGTGGTCCTTACTCACTCTTTGCACGAAGCACTCGGCGATGCCCCCTGCACTGCTGCAGCCCTCCAAGTCCTCCAGGAGCTCACTGTGGGCGGGCAAGCAGGAAGGTGAAGAAACTGCCTGCCTCCCCATCCCATGACAAAACTCCAGAGAGCAACAGACGGGTAGGAAGGAGCCTCAGATGGCCACATGGGGAAGCATAGCCTGCTCATTCTGTCTTCTCATGGCTTCGTACAATTCAGCCTGATAACCCTGTCATGGCTGGCATGTTGTGACCTAGTGAGTGACACCACAGCCCTGGGAAAGGGGGTGTTGGTAATGGCCAACATAACTTGGGTAGCTTAGAATGTGCTGTAAGCCAGGGAGTGGTGGCACTACCCTGTAATCTCAGCTATTTGGGAGGCAAGGAAGGGGGACGGAGAATTCAAGATCACTGTGGGCTACTTAGTGAGATTCTAGTCTTAAAGAAGTAGCAGCAGCAGCAACAACAGCAACAGAGAAGAGCTGAGGACATCGCTCTGGACACTCAGGCAGAAGGATCTCAATTTTGAGGCCAGCTTGAACCACACCGGGAGCCCCTGGGTGTGGTCATGTACGCCCGTAATTCCAGCTCTTGGGAAGTAAAGGCAGGTAATGAGCTTTGTCTCCATCCACCTAGCAAACTCCAAGCCTTGTTAGGAGAGACCCTGTTTGTCTCATATAATAAAACAAATTTAAAAAGCTCCTCTTGGGGCTGGTGAGATAGCTCAGCGGGTAAGAGCATCCGACTGCTCTTCCAAAGGTGATAAGTTCAAATCCCAGCAACCACATGGTGGCTCACAACCATCCATAACGAGATCTGACGCCCTCTTCTGGAGTGTCTGAAGACAGCTACAGTGTACTTACATATAATAAATAAAATAAATCTTAAAAAAAAAAAAAAAAAAAAAAAAGCTTCTCTTTTACTGGGTAGTTGGTGGCGCACACCTTTAATCCCAGCATAACAGGAGGCAGAGGCAGGCGGATCTCTGAGTTCGAGGCCAGCCTGGTGTACAGAGTGAGTTCTAGGGCAGCCAGGGCTACATAGAGAAACCCTGTCTCGACACCTCCATTCCCCCTAAAAGAACTTCTCTTGGGATTCTGAGATGCCACACTTGGGTCCCAGCGTCTTCTTCACTAGGGCAAAAAAATCAACAAGGTTTGTCCAGAGTTCAGGGTGTCCTATGCCCACAGAAGGGCAGTGCTAAGTTGGGACTGGACACTCAGACCCCACATGACTGAAGGTCTGAGAGCCCAACATGGCATCTGTATGGTTCTATACTTCTTCTCACCTTGGGTCCTCCCTGTCCCCATCATGCTCAATGTCACCACACCCTTGGGTCCTCACTGTCCCCATCATGTCACCATACTTCCCATGCCAGCCCACACAAGGCCACTAAGAGGCACTCAGGCTAGTGTTAGGCCACAGCTCCTCCCCTGCTACAGCAGCCAGTACCCTTGTGGTCCCCACCCTGTCCCTCACCTGCTAAACTCATAGATGTCCTCGATGTTGGCAAACAGCGTGCCCACCTGCTCCATGTTCAGCCCCAGGGCCCTGCCATCCATCAGAGGGCCTAGATAGTCCTGTGGGGAATGACTGGTTACAGAAGCCGAGGGCCTGGCTCAGGTCCCCACTGTCTTCAGGTACCTGCCCACCTCACCTCCACGATGCTGCGAAGGTCGCGAACGTATGCCCGCTCTGTCTCCACAATCTCCCTGGCTACTCGTTCCAGCCTGGAGGGTTTCACTGAACCCTGGATTCCCACAGGCGACAGATGCAGACGTATGGGAGGCTCCGGCAGTGGCTCCGGTCTGGAGGCTGAGCAGGCTGGAGATGGGTCCCCCTCGGAGCCCACAGTGCTCAAAGACGTGGAGCTGCCAGAACCCCTTGGAGAAGCCATGGTGGGGGCTGCTTGTGCTGCTGAGGTAGGGAGCAAGTGGTCAGGGCTTCCCAGACACACGGTCTTACGGTCCCCATGGTCACCCACACTCAGCTGACAGTTCCCACAGGTCTCTGCTCCACTACTCTATTCAGTCCAGTGTGATCCAGTACCTATCAATGTTCCTTCCTCTCTGAGACTTAAACCTCCAGTGCTTTTATTCACCTCTTCCATCAACACCTATTGTTGGGAATCTGTCCAACTGACCTTGTCACTCACAGGCCCTTTATGTTCAAGTCCAGATTCCTCAGATGCACGGGACCCCATCTAATGTAGCCATGGTAGAACCCTTCACCCAGTTCCCTTTCCACCACACAGCTCTCAACAGCCCCCCACCCCTTCACACTCAACTTTGTCCAGTTACTTAAAGGTGCAGCCGTGGGCCTTTGCACATATTGTTCCCTGCATGCAGAATTCTTCTTTGCGTCCAACTCCTTTCTCCTGAATTCTCAGCTTAGCAGTCTCCTCCGTGGTGACAGGGCTGGGCTATCCTGGCCATGCTCAGCACTAGGTGAGCCATAGAGGGATGCTCATTGTCCTGAAGGAAGGGACAAATGCCCACAGGCTCCACCTGTCTGGGCTGCTCACCTGTTGGAGTGTCACTCACAGCTGCGCAGTCGCAGACTTCACCTTGGTGGCCACACCCGAGCCTTAGGCTGGGTCTGGACAGGCTCAATCCCCGGGCTCCCTCGGGCATGATTGAGTGGCACAACACGGACCTACAAAGAGACCCACTTCTTGGGAACTAGACTTCACCGTTCTCTCGGCCGCTCCAACTCACAGATAAGGTGCTGGAAGCTGATCTAAACTCAAGGAGGGGCCCCAAGAAGATACAAAGTGACAGAAAGAAGGGACTGAGAATACAAGCTAAAGATGGAAAAAGGTCGAGACAAAGAACGAAGACACCAAAAGTGCCCGAGTCTGCAAGTCCCATCTGTCTGGAGGCCCCCCTTCCCAAGGCTCAGGGATCCTGGGAACTCTCAGGCTCAGGCCGAAGCTGAGGGCGAGAGGCAGGGCTGGGAAAAACCGTGGGCGGGAGAGGCCGCGGGGTCCCAGGGGAGGGCGGAGGCTGGGGGACCGGATGCCAGGGTCCTACAGACGGTTCCTTACCCCGCCCAAGACGGCGCACTGGGGCGCTGGCCCCGAGTCCTCCACCCAGCTCCAGTCGGTCCCTCGGAGCCCCAACCGCGGTCCCCACCGTTGGATCCTCCCCTGTGCCGTTGCAGCCCCCAACTCCAGCCGGCGCCTCCGCTACCCCCCGCCGGCACGCCCCCTCATTGTTCCCCTTCGGCGCCGCCCCCTCCCCCAGTCCCGGGCCCCTCGCTCCCCTCACCTCCCAGGGAGCCACGGGCCTTGGGGTCGGGAGTCCCGCGCGTCTGGACCGTAACTCGCGCTCCCTGGGGAGGCTCACAACCCAGACTTAAGGTCGTGAACTTGGGTTCTCGGACTCCAGAATCCGGGGAGAGTTGGGATCCGGAGTCCGAAGTCTCGGTGTTCTAAATAGAAGATGCTGCAACCCTCTACTCGAGTCTCAGACCGGGGCGCTGGGGACCCAAATTCCTCAGTCTTCTAGGTAGGGCTGTGTGTTGTCGGGGGCACCGGGATTCCAGAGTTTCCAGAACCCGAGGGGCAGGAGTGAAGTCACCTCCGGGAGTGACCGCAAGGACTGGCTAACTCCTCGGTCTCCTGGAGGTGATGGATGCTGCAGCCCTAAGTCGAGGCGCGAGATCCTGTCCCCAAGTGGCTCCAGGAGGGGGTCTTGGACTCAGAGTTGGGACCCCGTGGGAAGGATGCACGGCCACAGATCCTACGGTCTTCGAAGCCGGGTGCGGGACGGGCCTCCAGCCTCGGGGCTGACTTCCCGAGCCCCGGGCTCCTCCAGGAGGGGGCGCTGGACATCAGAGGTCCCGGCCCCTGTGCGGGATCCGAGACTTGCGGGTCTCTTAAGACGCGGGACCGAGGTCCCGGACGCCTGGGCCCGAGACGATGGACGCCTCGGGCTTCGGGATGAGTGTCCAGGGGCTCTGGGGGCGGCGGCGACGCCGCATGTGGGGCGGGGAGAGTCGGGTCCCAGATGTGGGGCGGGGGGCGGCCGCCCGAGGCTTCTCCTCCCCTTTGCCGCCTCTGCGGCTCACATCCTGTTCCCGCCCGCTGGGGGGAGGGGCCGCCTTCCGGCACGCCCTCCCGCAAAGGCTTTTAAAAATCCCCGCCCCCTACTCCGAATAATCGCAAGCAGGCGGATCCAACGGCGAGTCCCCGCCCACATTCCAAGAGCCCAGAGCCGGGAGGACTTTTTACCTTTTACAGCAAGGGCCCAGGAGGCGTGAGAATCTGGAATAGTCTCACACTCTTGTTCTTATTGGTTGATCGTCGGGCTTTATATTTGCATATGCAATGTTGGGTCGAGCCGTTCAATAAAGTCGTGCGACTACAACTGACTGAAGGACTTTGTGGCGCGAGGGTGCGGCCGGAGCTCCAGTGGCGCAATCGGTTAGCGCGCGGTACTTATATGTCAGTGCTAGGCGTAAGCGATGCCGAGGTTGTGAGTTCGATCCTCACCTGGAGCACTTCTTTTTTTTTTTTTTCCCTCGACTATTCCTTTTTTTGTGTTCTCTCATCAGTTTAGAAGTCTTCACATTTTATAATTTCAACCAAATGGTTTGGCTTGTTTGAGACAGGGTCTCACCATTTAACTCTCTGGCTGGTCTGGAAGGCACTATGGAGACCGGGCTGGCCTCGAACTCACAGAGAACGCCTGCCACTGCCTCTGTCTCTGCCTCCCGAGCACTGGGATTAAAGGCGTGCGTCACTACACCCGGAAACTACAGAATTTTTGAAGAATGAACATTTCTTTGTGATTTTTTTGCAATGGTCGGTGGAACAGTCCCAAAGTTGCAGTTTCTATTCTGGTCGCCAGAGGCCAATATCATCTCTTATTAAACGGCCTGGGCGTCAGATAAAATCCAAATCTCAGATCCCAGGGATGGATGGATGCTTACAACAGGCTCTTTATGGATATTTGTCTTCTTCAGGTTTCTGAACCGATTTTTTTTTTTAACTGAACACTCACTAGGTACTGTATCTTCTGTCTCTGAGAACTTGACTTTTTACTAAGGAGACAGAGTACTGAAAGTCTACGAATTTTTTTTTTTTAAAGATTTATTTTATTTATTATATATAAGTACACTGTAGCTGTCTTCAAACACCCCAGAAGAGGGCGCCAGATCTTGTTACGGATGGTTGTGAGCCACCATGTGGATGCTGGGATTTGAACTTATCACCTTCGGAAGAGCAGTCGTGTGCTCTTACCCGCTGAGCCATCTCACCAGCCCAAGTCTACGAATTAAGTACATTTTTTTTTTTTTTTTTTGACTTTCCCTATGTTACCCAGACTGGCCTAAACTCCTGGTTCCCTCACCATCTGGGAGTGTAAGTGTATCTTTAGATTAGGTACTGATAAGTATGGAGCAGGTAGGGTGGAATGCAGATTATCATAGCTGTCAAGGATGAACTTAGTTTTTATTTTATGTGTATGGGTGTTTGGCCTGCAAGTGTGTCTGTGTACCACATTCATGCTTGGTGTCCAAAGAGACTGGAGGAGGGTGGCAGATCCCCTGGAACTGCAGTTTCAGAGGGCTATGAGCCTTGTGTGCAGGGAATCTGTCAGAGCAGCCTGTGTTCTTAACTGCTGATCCATCTCTCCAGCCCCAGGGGAGATCTTTGAACAGACAGACACCTGGAGGAGGGGAAGGAGCCATGGGAACACCAGAGAGATGTTCCAGATAACACTCTTTTTTTTTTTGGTTTTTTTCGAGACAGGGTTTCTCTGTATAGCCCTGGCTGTCCTGGAACTCACTTTGTAGACCAGGCAGATAACACTCTTAAGGCAGAAGACTGGTGTGCTAGGGGAGAAGATGAGAAGAGTTTGGGGTGGGAGTGGGGGTGGGGGGACTCTGTGGAGAGGGGTGGGGATGCAGACTGTTGGGCTGTGGTGAGGATTTTGACCTTTGTGATTTACCTCTGATGTTCTGACAAGCTTCCGGGAGAAACTGACTACAGGAGGAAGGAGAGAAACGGGTACTTTTAGAACTGGATACTAGCAAGGTGGGCTTTCAATGAGAGGGCCCTGGAGGCTGTCTCCGGATCAGATCTAAGGGGCTGATGTCACAGCATTCCTAGTGTCCAAGGAGGCCAGGAGAGGACTCTGGATCCTGTGCAAGAGAAGCAGGTCCATTCTCTTAACCTCTCAGCCATCTGTCCAGGACCTGGAGAGGTCATATACTTAGACCAGGTTTTTTTTTGTTTGTTTGTTTGTTTTTCGAGACAGGGTTTCTCTGTATAGTCCTGGCTGTCCTGGAACTCAGTCTGTAGACCATCTAGGCTGGCCTCGAACCCAGAAATCCGCCTGCCTCTGCCTCCCAAGTGCTGGGATTAAAGGCATGTGCCACCACCGCCTAGCTAGACCAGGGTTTTGCAGACGCTGAGTAGGCACTCTGTACTTAGCTACATTCCCAGCCCATGGTGTGTGTGTGTGTGTGTGTGTGTGTGTGTGTGTGTGCACGCGCGCGCACGCACAGAACAAGAGCCTTTTTTTTTTTAAGATTTTTTTTCGAGACAGGGTTTCTCTGTGTAGGCAGTCCTGGAACTCAGGCTGGCCTCGAACTCAGAAATCCGCCTGCTTCTGCCTCCCAAGTGCTGGGATTAAAGGCGTGCGCCACCACACCCGGCTGTCCATTGCTTCTTACCTCTACCTTCCGGATGCCTCGGGGAATTTTGAGTTTGTTTCCCTCTCCCAACCCTGTACTACATACCAGGGCCTGAGCTCTGTCTCACAAAAGAGGCAGATTCCTGGGAGAGGAGATCAAAGGTCAGCAGAATGGAGTGAAAGAGAGGCAGGGTGAGAGGAAGAGCAAGGTTAAGAGTGTTCAGTTGAGCCGGGCGTGGTGGCGCACGCCTTTAATCCCAGCACTTGGGAGGCAGAGGCAGGTGGATCTCTGAGTTCGAGGCCAGCCTGGTCTACAAAGTGAATTCCAGGACAGCCAGGGCTATAAAGAGAAACCCTGTCTCAAAAATACCAAAAAAAAAAAAAAGAGTGTTCAGTTGACGGGGCGTGGTAGCACACGCCTTTAATCCCAGCACTCGGGAGGCAGAGGCAAGTGGATTTCTGAGTTCGAGGCTAGCCTGGTCTACAAAGTGAGTTCCAGGACAGCCAGGGTTCTACAGAGAAACCCTGTCTCGAAAAACCAAAAAAAAAAAAAAAAAAGTTAGGAGGGAAGCAAAGGGCCTAGCAGAGAGGGCTACATTTCAAAAACAAACGGAACAAAAGTCCCCGGGGCTAAGAGACAGAGGGGAAACAGGGAGGAGCTACAGCAATCGGTGGGAGGAGATGGGGAGAAGAAGAAAGAGAGGAGAGAGGAGAGGGAGGAGGCTTCGAGGAGGGGAAGAAGCGGAGGAAAACGAAGAGGGGCGGGGCGCGGGCCCTGACGCGGGCAGCTTCCGGGCGCGGCCCGCCCAGCCTAGGCTGGCTGCCGCCGCGGCCTTTTTCCTTGTATGGTCGGTCGGACGACGAGGCTGCCCTACCCCTGCGCCCCGCGAGCCGAGCTAGACGAAGTTCCGGAAATGCCCGATCGGGGTCTGCAGATGCTCGAATCCTGGCCAAGATCCTTTTAAGTGTCTGGAGACTCCCAAGTTGCCTGGTGCCGGGGCCCGAGATTCCAAATGGAGCCTAGAATTCTCACATGTCTCAAAGCCTCTGCCCCAAACTGGGAGGGTTCATATCTATGATCCTAAACATTCATAGGGTTGAGGCAGGAGGATTGCCAGGAATTGCTCGGGGTTCAGAGGGATACCCAGTCTTCCCTTCTTCCCTACCATCCCCTACAAACAAACAAAAAATCCTTAAAGGGTGAGAGGGCTCAGCAAGTAAATGCGCTTGCCACGAAGCTGTAAGACCTAGTTCGATCCCGGGACCCACTTTGTGGAAGAGACCCGATTCCTGACTAACACTACACGTTGAAAAAGATAAAAGTCGAGCATGGTGATCTATGCTTGTCATCCCAGCATTTCAGAGGCTGAGGCAGGAGGTTGCTGAGAGTTCAGATAAGTTTGAGCTAGGATAGACTTTATTTAAAAAAAAAAAAAAGTTAAAACTAAAAAAAGTCCTCTGTCAAGTCCGCCCAAGCTGCCAGTGCAGGGTTCAGAGTCCCCTAGGGCCCCGGCTTTGGGGTGACCCCTGACCCTGGCCGCCCGGGCTCGCCTTCCGGCACATTCCGTCCTCGCCGCCCCGCCCCACCCCGCCCTCCTTCCTTGGCCCTGTGGGGACGGAAACATCCCGTTCCTGCCCGAGCTGGGTCAAGAGCCGGAGGGACAAGCCCGGAGCATCCCTTACGCCAGGAGAACTAGCTCTCCTTGTTCCTACTGGGTGACCTCATCTCGCCACGCCCCCTCAGGTGAACACCCGGACTGGTAACGTCACTTCCTGCCAGGTAAGCGCCCCTAGGCAGCACCGCTCACGGAAAGGTCTGGAGGTCAGTTTACCCACCATCACAAGGCTGTGGGCCGCGAAAAAGACAAATTCCATCTCAGTTCACACTCAAGATTTTATTTAAAAATCCCCCCCCAATAGACTTGTACGGTAGCAATATATTACTTAATATATTATAGCATATACTTAATACAGTATCAGTTTTAACATTACAAAAAGAAAAACGGAGTAGACGACCCAATATATATAAATACTATAAAATCTTATTACAATAAATAAAGTCGTCATAAATAAAGGGCCCACTGGTTGGGAGAAGGGATTTGGCAATGGCTTTGGCTATTTGCTTTGGGAGGGAAATTTGAGCACCAGAATTCTCAGGAGAGGCTTCGACCACCGGACACTGAACTTCAGGGTCTAGTAAAAATTAGAATAGTATTGTGGGAGCCGGCTCTTCACAGCACGTAAGATTCCAGGAGACCAGAGTTGCAGAGGGGCTGGTGCATACCTGTAACCCTAGAACTTGGAAAAGGCTAAGGCAGGATTATATTAAGTTCAAAGCCAGCCTGGGGTACCATAATAAGCTCCTATCTCAAAAACAACAGAAGACTTGGGGCCTGGAGGACCAACTGTCAACTGTCTTCCCTCAAATGTGCTTACATCAAATGTGCTACATCTTAGGTACCCTAGGAACGGATCCACCCAAACACTGAATTTGCAAACTAGGGACCTGCCCCAGCCCAGCACCAGGGAAATGGGTTATTGCATCTTGGAATGTCCAGAAGAAGAGACTTATTAACTTAGAGGAGTCCCCCAGGTCCCCATAGCAACGAGCAGTCCCCTCCCTCTCTTTGAGATTTAGCTGATCCATATTGGGTAGGCACTTGTCACTCAGAGACAGAGATGCGATTGAAGATGGGGAGACGCCTTGGGGGTGCAGGGGTCTGGGGAGGCCCAAACACCCCTGCCTCAAAGACAGGTGAGTCTGACCCACCTAGGCTGCTGCCGCTGCTGGCATAATCATCGGGATCGGATCCCAGAGAGTGTGCAGATGGGCTCCGAGCCAGGCCACCCAAGGGCCCCCAGATGGTGCTAGGGGTAGTAGACCTTCGGCAGGAGGGGCAACAGCCTGGGTTAGGGTCTCTTCGAGTCACAGGGGTCCCAGGGGCAGCAGAGAAGGCAGAAGGGGAAAGTGGAAGATCCCCAGGGGGCGGTGGGGAGCTGGAAGGCGAAAAGGAACAGGACAGGGAAGGGCCAGAAAAGCCTGGAGGTGGCGGTGAGCTTCTGCGGCCTGAGGGCAAGCCTGAGAAGCTGATACTTTGTCGTAACACATGGGGCTGGCCAGGGAGAGCTAGGTCCTCGGTGGGGTTGTGGATGAAGTGGCATCGAGAGCCATAAGGGCAGCGGCCCTGGAGGTAGAACTTGTGGCAGAGTTCCGTTTTGTACTTGGGGTGGCGATTGGCTTGGCGCAGTTCACCCAGGCCGTGAGCAAACTGGCACTTGGCCCCGTAGCGACAACGCCCGCTTTCTGAGTAGGTCCGACACAGCTCGGTCTTGTATCGAGAGGAGGTGGTGGGAGTTGCAGTAGGCGAAGTAGGTGAGGGTGACAGCTCAGGGCCAGGGCGGGGAGCCAAAGGTGCAAAACCAGGGGGCGGGGGTACCCAGCCACAGCTTCGGCCCTCCACCAGGCTAGTGGAGCGGCCAGTCAGGCGAGAGGTGACCCCAGACGGGATGGAGTCCGAGTTTATGTTCCAAAGTCCTCCGAGGGATTCAGTTCCTCCGTGGTCATGGCTTATCGACTGGAGGCTCTGAGAGGAACAGGGTTCGGTTAGGCCACCAGAAAAGGTAAGGTGACGACGCCCCGCCCCTGTTGTAAAGCACTTCACGAGCTTGCCAGTCCGGTTTGTGGGTTCTCGGCCTGAGCCCCACCCGGCTCACACAAACTCCAGGGAGAACCTGACTACAGAGGTTTGAGTGTTTCCACATGACTGAAGGTAATCCAGAATGATCTAGGAAGCCCAGTATCCCCGATGGATCGAGAGTGGGGTGTCCCCCCCCCAAATCAAAGCACACTGCTGCTCACCAACTTTGGGCCTCTAGACCTCCCCGGATATATGACCGCCCACCGGGCGCTCGTTTCACAACTTGGAGGAGCCGGCCAATGCTGACCCAGGAGGCCAGATCTCTCTAGAACTCTGACCGTGTCAACTCCCCCCTCAACCTTAGTACCTGCTTGGCCGCCAAACTGCGCCATGGGCAGCGAAGGGCACTAGACAGGTGTGGTGCCGCTTCTGCCCTGCCCCAGTGACAGCAGTGCGCCAGCTTTTCGTCCCCATGGGATCGCCGGTATCTGGACCGCGCGGGGCTCGCGGGCTCCCTCTCTCATTTCCAGCCAGTCAGGGCTAGTCTGAGAAGGAACGGAGGCGTCCCGGGCCTAAGTTTGGAGCGTCGGGGATCCCGGGATGCTGTCTAGCCGGTACTCACCTCGTAGATGGCAGAGAGATCCATGGTGGCGCGAATGGCCATGGTGAAGAGACCGACTGTCGGTTCGCAGAAGTCAGGCTGTGGCCCGCCGCAGGAGCTTTCTCCTTTTATGGGGCGGCCTGGGGGCGTGGCCACTAGAGCTTCCCGGACGCGCCCCCGCGGCGTAGCCCGGCCGGCCTGGTACTAGGCCCCTTCCGCCCATCTGCTGGTTAACATGCAGAATGTGCTTGAACTTGGCTCTCCCGCAGCCCCGGCCCCTCTCCGGGCTAGTGGGGAGGGCTGTGTACGGCCGACTGGTGGTGATGCTGGTGGTGATGGTGTCCTAGTGTTTTTCAGAGGTGGAAGGCAGTTGGGAAGAGAACTGGGGCAGAAGTGGGGGCAGGGCTCTAGGGACAATTGACAAGGGCAGAGACTGAGGGCGTGTGCGTGTGAGACAGACGGGGGCGGGGAGAGACAAGCTGGAAGAGACAGAGATGGCCAGAAGCCGAGAGAAAAACAAAGAGACAGTGAGAGAGAGACATTCACATGTTGCTGGTTTAGGACTGTGATTCCAGCCCCTCAGGGAGGCTGAGGCAGGAGACTGGTAGTTCAAGGCCTGGCTCGACTATACAGTGGGATCTAGGGCAGCCTGGGTAACTTGATGAGACCCTTGTCTTTTTGTTTTTCGAGACAGGGTTTCTCTGTGTAGCCCTGGCTGTCCTGGAACTCACTCTGTAGACCAGGCTGGCCTCGAACTCAGAAATCCGCCTGCCTCTGCCTCCCGAGTGCTGGGATTAAAGGCATGCGCCACCATGCCCGGCTGGCCCAAACTTTTAATTTCTGCACTTGGAAGGCAGCAGACAGATCTCTGTGAGTTCGAGACCAGCCTAGTCTACAGAGCGAATTCCAGGACAGCCAGGACTACCCAGAGAAACCCTGTCTTGAAAAACAAAAGACAAGACATTGGCATATGGTTGTAATCCTGGCATTTGGAGGTGGAGGAAGGGGGATCAGGCGTTCAATGTCAGACTAAACTATTGATCGAGTTCCAGGTCCTACTTCTAAAGAGAGAGAGAGAGAGAGAGAGAGAGAGAGAGAGAGAGAGAGAGAGAGAAACCACGAAGGTAAGGAGGAAGTAAAACGAAGGCTCAGCGACTTGGTATGTACTCCTTAGAGCCAACCCTACTATAGAAAGAAAAAAAGATGACCTTTACAAAGTGGGGAGACAGTAAGACAGGGAGAGGGGACTGGGAAACAAATCTAGGCGAGGAAGCGGGTTACAGAAAGATAAAAAGGCGAAATAAAAACTAAAACCTGAAGGCACAGAACTTGTAAGACAGTTGGTCCAGGTAGGGACCGCTCAGAGCCTCTCTTAGCTGTAGCTTAGCAGTGCCCTTCCAACCCCCTAGTCTAGCAAGGCTGGACAGCACATTTACCCAAGCTGCAGTTTAAATTATTAAGAGGTTTTGCTTCTGAAAACTCAAGGTTGGAACAGCTTGATTCTTTTATTAGGGAGGAAGCTCTCCTCTATTGAAAAAAATGGGCCATCTTCAACGTTGAATGGGTTTCTTGTAATGCAAGCAGTCTTAACCAAACTTTCAATTCTCTGGAGATATGTAAGGTTTTAGCTTTTCAGTTGATCTTCTTAGCCGGCTTGGAACTCGCGATCCTCCAGTCTCCACCACCCAAGTAGTGTTAGGATTACAGGCATGGCCGCCACACCCAAGTCAAAAGTGTTATTTCAAGGATATCTCCAGTGAAAAAGTGTTCTTGTGTATGGGGGTTATCATTGCCAGGAGTGTAATTACCATGCTGGGAAGTTCTCGCACGGTGCGTTGCGCACTCGTATCGAGGTAGGGAGATTCTGCCAGGCTACTCACTGGCTTGCCTCATAGGAGAGGGGGTTGGGGGGAATCCCTGGTGCAGCGCTTTCTGGGGCCAAGGGGGCCTTCCTGGGCTGGTCCCGTGAGCAGGGCGGGCCCTAGGCTGCTGTGGCACAGTTGCGGCCTCCCGCTCGCCCGTGACTCACTCGCTTAGGGCGGGGTAGGGGGGGCTTCCTGGAAGCCGTGACGAGTACGCTCAGCCCGGACGCTTGGGTTCCTTCTCTTGTAACCAGGGTTCCAGTCTGTTGTAAACAGTCTCGAGGACAACGGGAAAAGAAGGGAAGGAGGGGCACAAAAACTTGCCTCCCGCCCAGTTTACAAATCCCTGAGCCAGCCAATTTTAGGACCAAACGCAAAAAGCGAGGGTTGGGGTGGGGCATGTCGGGGTTTTCGGAGGCCAGCTGGGACTGGATCATGGAGGAGTAATTCCAGTTTCGATTCCCTGGAGACTGGGAGCCTTTTGCCATCCCTGACTCAACCCGGCCCCCTCCTCTATCTGCTGAGTCACTGGGACTAAAGCCTGGCTGCCCGGTATTGGGCTACTCTCTAAAGGATGCGGGCGTTGGGGATAGAAGACGGGTGTAAGCAGGACAACCCCTCTGAAAATCAAGACTTTAAGCCATAGGACTCACAAAGTGTGTCGTCATTATCGAAAATACGGGGTCAGGTGCTCAGCTCTTTCCTGCCCCACACCGGGTGTTTTGGCTCTCAACCCGTTCCATTGCTTGTCCAGTAGTCAAGACCCACAGATCACCTCCTTCAGCACCAGGAATTCAGGCCCCACTTATTCTCCCTTAGACTACTCCTGGCCCTCTTCCCTCGGATCTAGGTCCCAGCCCCTGTTCTCTGGATCTAGGAGTCTGGGGTTCTGTCCAGCCCCCGCTTGTGTGCCCCAATCCCAGGAGGAAGTTCATGGCCTGACTCCTCCCTGCTCCCCACGTAGCCAGCAGGGAAAATCCGCGGCCCAGAGAGTGGCCGGGAATCCCCTCTGGAATGACGGTGGGGAAGGGGATGGCCAAGGTCCCGCGGGGCATGCGGCCACGTCCTGTGCTCGCTGGGGTTGGGGGCTGGGGTAGAGAAAGGGGCGGAAACCAGAGAGGCTAAAAATATAGCAAGCACTTCCGGCCTAGGGGGAGGTGAACTCTGAGCTGAGTTTCCAGAAAAACAAGCAGGGACGGGAAACGCGGGGGTGTGAGAGCCAGTGGGCGGACAGGAGCCGTGTACACGCGGCACGTGTGTGTGTGTGTGTGTGTGTGTGTGTGTGTGTGTGTGTGTGTGTGTGCCCGTCGTGATTGCCTGTGAGTGTGATCCAGGCAGGGTGTTGCAGGGGAGGACAACCAGTATGCCACCTGTACTGTGCCCACGGGATCGGGAGCTGTGCTCGCTGCATGTGTTATGGGAAGTTCCTAGTTATGTATTTGAGGGCGCAGGTGCAGGGACGCGCCTGTGACCAGTGCTTAAGGTCCCTATAGAACAAACAGGGTCCTGTAAATAAATTTGAAGCCACCTCTGTGTGTGTCACTGACTACTACTCATGGGCTGCAAGTGGCCTCTGGAGAATTGTCAACTGTAACTACTGCAGCTGTCTTTGAAGGGACTTCATGGGAACTGTCACTTCCACCCCACCCCCACCCATCTGTGTGTAACTGAGCCACCGTGGGATCTGTGCTAAGTGTGTCATTCCTAGCAGGTCCCTGGGTGGCAGGATTGTACACATAGCTTTCTGTGGCTCACTTAGCACTGTTAGTCTATGTGTACAAATGTTATTTGTGGGTTTGTGCCCTTTTTGTGGCTGGCTTGAAGGTTGCCTGTTCCTGACGATGTGGTAGACTTGAGTCTGGACATAGTTCCACTGTGGACCCGTCATAAGGCAGTGAAACCAGTGAACTTTGGTGCTTGACGTAGCTGCAGGTGTGTGATGGGGAGGGCTGCTGGCTTACTGATTGTGCGGCGCTTCTGTGGGCACACACCGGCATCTGGATGCTGAGGGCCTGAGCCAATCTTATCTGTCCCCAGCGAATGAGGTGGCTCTGCCGCAGAGCTGAGTCAGCCTGTGATGGGCAAAGTCTTGATGAGGTGAGAGATAGTGGGTTAAATGGTGGTTACAGGGTTGGGTAGTCACGTGGTTAGATGGTTGCTTTAGTGTTTGTGGCACTTGGTCATGGAGCAGGGTCCATGTGTGTGGGAGGATGGCCAATGTGCTAATCTCTGCTGGGGGTGGGGCATGTGCCCACAGTCAGTCTTTGGGGGAAGCAGCCTGTAGAAATTTCAAGCAAGCCGACCTCGAACTTGCTGCAAGCCTCCCTACTTCTGCCTCTCAAGTGCTGAGATTACAGGCATAAGCCACTTTGGCTGGCTGTGGTTTTTCATCTCACACACATCTTCCCTAGTGTGGGGTTTTTGTACAGGCCTCCCCAGCCTCCCTCTGTGCCTATAAGGCAGGGAGAAGGCTAGTCTTAGCAAGGCCCTTCACGATCCATTGGGGGGCTTTCTCCCCTGTGCTCCCTGAATCTAGCCCAAGCCTCACTTTTCCTGCCAGAGGCTCACCTGTTCTCTGCAGTTCCTTCGCTTTTGCTGTGTTTCCAGAAGACCGAAGGCCTTCCCCTTTAAGTCTGCTGTAACCGGCCTGGCAAGGGTTTCTTTGATGCACCAGCTTATTTTTGTTCAGGCTGGTCTCAAGCCATCCTCTTGCCTCGGGCTCTTAAATGCTAGTATTATGAATGTAGGCCATCAAACTCCTTTTAAAAATGTGTGTGGAGGTCAGAGGACAACTTGTGTGAGTCAGTTGTCTCCTTCCAACATGCAAGCCTGAGGGACTGAACTAAGGTTACTTGGCTTGGTAGCAAGTGTGGTTATCCATGAGCTACCTCAACAGCCCAGACACCCATCTCCTTTTTCCTCTTATGAGACAGAATCTCACTATATGGCCCTGCCTGACTTCAGAACTTGTATTGCTCCTCCAGCATGCTGGAATTACAGGATTTGGTACCATGTTGCATCTTGTTCATCTCTGGAATCTTCAGCTCAAAAGCTGCCATGTTTTTTGAATGAATATAAATTGGTGCTTATCTTCTATGGTGTGTGCTTGTGAAAAACACACCTGTCACCCCATGGTTTGTTGTCTTTGTTGTCACCTAGAGTGTGGTTTTAAGCAGTTAGGCCTTGTATCCTGGGTGCCACACCTACCTGCACGTGGTATGTTGACATCACCCTGAGAGGCCAGCTGTACTTGTCTCCTTAAGCCACAAACTGCCATGCCCCAGCCAATCTATAGTGAGCCCCTGGCTGGAAACAGATGTGTTCTGCCTTGGACAGGATCAGTGTGTTCTCAGTTTTAGGCCAGAATACTAATGTCTTGAACGTTTTTAGAAACAAAGAATTATCAAGGAGATGTGCGCCGGCTGCACAGATGACAAGACCCGTGAGTCTGATGTAGCACTTTGGGACGCAGCTCATTGCTAACCATACAGGAATCTAGGGATTGCTGAATGAAGGCTTGGCTTTTCTCTTTTGGCTGAGATGAGGTCTTATTATGTCACCCAGAATAGCTTTGAACTTGCAGTTTTCTTGCAAGTTCACCTCAAGACATCAAGGCATTTTGTTAAGTGTAGTTAAAGCCCATGGTGGTGCAGCCCTATAGCCCTAGGACTTGGGAGCCAGAAGCAAGAAGATTCCCAAGTTCAAGACTAGTTTGAGCTACACAATGAGGCCTTAACTCAAGAAGATGAATATGGTGATGCACTGTAGTGGCAATTTTGGTTTCTTTTAAAACACAGAAATATAAGAATGTTTTCATTTTAATCCTAGGTGTGGGACATGGGGCTGCTTTGGACTGTGGCGGACTATAATTTGCCTCGTACTCTAGCAGAGGCATGGCTTAGCCACCTACAGATAGTTTCTGTGACTGTGTGATGTTTGGAATTCTGGAACTTTTCAGATGGCATAGAAGTGGTAGTGCCCAGACAGGCTTGGTGGGTAGTTGTTGGTTGTTTAGGGAGGTTGGCTGTGGTTTGTTAGTAGCCATGGTCAAAGACAAAACAAAAGGAAAGAAATCAGATTCAGAGATTTTCTTCATTCCTCTCTCTCTTGTTTATCTAGTATTAGGGGGTAAAACTGGGTTTTGCGGGGGGGGGGGGGAAATGGTAGGGAAAAAGAACCACTGTACTGAAGACCAGCTACAGTACACATCTTACACATCTGTAACCAACATGTGTACGGCAAAGGGGGGGGGGGAGACAGGAAGCCACCTGGGAGCGCCTAAGCGGGCCTGGAGTGTGGGAAAGGCCAAGCAACAGGATGGCAAGAGAACGTCCGTGCCTCCACAGGGGCAACTCTGGCCTAAAAGGCTGTCTCTACCTCCATACACAGGCGCCCCCTACCACACACCCTGTATGTGTAAGCAAGCGCTCCCCGACCCCGCACACTCACGATATAATCACAAATACTTGGCAAATAGTAGGTGTTCTGTTACATGGCAGCCTGGACTATACTGTAGGGCTAGCCCAGCTATGGAGTGAGACCCTCTCTCTACAACTCCAAATGAAAGGAAATGAGGCCCATGATCAAACTGGTGGAACTCACCTTCCCTGCAGAAAAACCATGCAGTGGCATTGAAGTTAGGCAGGGAGAGGAATGCCTGAGCAGTGCACACACTCTCACTTTGTGGGCTCCTGTACATCATGGAGGTCTCCATGGTCTCAGGGACTTTTGTAGACACAGATTGGTGACATGGGAACCAGGGCCCAGAAGGTATGGGGTGGGGCAGTTCCCTAACCAGTCTGTCACCCTAGCCTTTCCCACTGGCAGCTGGGCCTGGGTTGTACTTCCATCTAGCACTTGTCCAGACCCACAGGCTGGGGCCTTCCCTCTCTCCCTGAAGCCCCCTCCCCATGGCCTGCTTCCCGGAGGAGCTGGGTTCTTCCCCAGAACCCATGATTCACTCAAGCTGGGGCCTTTTCACTTCTGCTTTGGAGCTAAAAATATAGAGACCAAGGAGTCTTGTTAAGCAGGCCTCCCCACACATTGCACAATGTCCCCCCTTGGCCCCTCCCCAGCCCAGCTAGAGCTCTGCTGACGCAGGGTCCAATGCGGACCCGAACTTCTCCTAGGCTGTGTGCTGAGGTCAGGGCTTACGTTCCTGTTCCCGCACTTCTTCTGTGAGCCAGAAAGTCCCTTCCTGTAGCCCTAGTAACCCAGGCATTCTGGTTCCTCTTATATAATATGATCCCAGTTAGGCATTGGGGGCAACAAAAGGGGACTGGTTGGGAGAGAAAGGCAGACTGGAAAAAGGTGGGGTAAAAGGAAGTCCATACACTGGGACAGACTGAGGAAGGTCTAAGGGCTCAGTGCTAACACCCAGGGCCAGGTGGAGAGACAGAGTCCCCAGAACAGAGGTCATCAGCGGCCCAGTGGGGAAGTCCACTCCAGGTCAGGGAGCAGCGTGGGCGGAGGCGACAGTGGTGGGTGGGGGTTGAAGCCTGTGCGGTCTGCCAAGTCTCTGCTGCCCCCTGCTGGTTTCAGCTGCATTACTGCGGCATATCAGTAACAGAAATCAGTAACAGGAACCATCTGCTTTGCCTTAGGCCACACTTCATTCTCTGCCCCTCCCCAACCAAGACCTCAGAGGCTGCCCCCTGGGCCAGCTGAGGGTGCAGTAGTCTTTCCAGTGACCTTGTTGGCACAGTCCAGCAGGGCAGTATGAATGTCTTTGGCACAAGTGATCTGGGCTTTGATGACAGCCAGGTACTGTGGGTAGGGCAGACTGTCTGGCTGCACTGCATCTGGCTTTGTGGCTGTGGGTACCAGTGTTGGAGAATGTTTGGCGCTGTCACAGCTCTGTGAAAGGCACTCGTGGGCCAGGCGCTGTGGAAAAGAGAACAACAGCATCACTTTCAAGGACCTGCAGCCTCCCCTTCCCCCAACCTGGGGCTAAACTGATGGTCTCTGGGTATCCAAAGTCAGACTGGATCACCCAGCATATGTACCTACTTCTCTCTGGGATTCCGCCATTAAATGTTTTTGCTGCCGGGCAGTGATGGTACACACCTTTAATCCCAATGTTGGGATTTCTTTTTTTTTGTTTTTTGTTTTGTTTTTCGAGACAGGGTTTCTCTGAGTAGCCCTGGCTGTCCTGGAACTCACTCTGTAGACCAGGCTGGCCTCGAACTCAGAAATCCGCCTGCCTCTGCTTCCCAAGTGCTGGGATTAAAGGCGTGCGCCACCACGCCCGGCTTAACATTGGGATTTCTGCAGGTGGATTTCTTGAAAAAGGGAAAAAAAAAGTTTTTGCTGTTGCTTTAGTCAGAGCCTTGCTACGCAGACAGAGCTAAAAAGCTGTCCTCAGACTCTTTACCGCTTTGTCCTCCCGAGAGCTGGGGTCATTAGTGCACACAACTGAGCTGGTCAGTGGTCGGTAGGTAAAGATGCTTGCTATCAAGCTTGAAGACCTGGGTTCTATTTCCCCAGACTCACATAGTAGAAGGAAAAAAATCAATTATTGCAAGATGTCTGTGTGCCTCTGCATGTGCACAATGGCAGGGCCTGATAATAAAATGCAATAATTAAAAAAAAAAATTACCCGAGGCTGGAGATATGGCTCAGCAGTTAAGGGCACTTCC
The DNA here is from genome assembly GCA_902729485.2 of Mus minutoides. Classification (NCBI taxonomy): domain Eukaryota; kingdom Metazoa; phylum Chordata; class Mammalia; order Rodentia; family Muridae; genus Mus; species Mus minutoides. Next base: position 356,627 of record LR749573.1, on the reverse strand, counting down.
AGAGATCTTCCAGAGATCCTGAGTTCAAATCCCAGCAACCACATGGTGGCTCATAACCATCTGTAATGGGATCTGGTGCCCTCTTCTGGTGTATCTGAAGACAGCTACAGTGTACTCATATAAGTATAATAAATAAAATCTTTGCCTGGCCTTAAAACAGAGTTACTAAGTACAGGGCCATGCCTGGTGCCTTAAACGGGTTGGATGGCCACCTCTCTTGCCTGGTGAGACCAGGTGACAGACAGATGTGTGCCACAGGGGATAAGTGCTAACTGTCCTAACTACACCCGGGCTTGGTGTCTACTTGATGGCACTGCACCTGGCAGCTGCCTTCTGTCCTGGTTCCCCCCCAAGGCTGCCATTCTCCTCACTGCTCAGGTCCCTCCCAGCCTCCCTCCCACCACCTCAGGCTTCTTCTGAGTTCTTGGTCAGAGGTGACTCCCTTGGTGGGAGTAATCATCCTAATCCAGCCAAAGTAACTCAATCTTGCAACAAAACTCCATTTAGCTGTACTGTGTGCCAGCCTGCAGAAAAACCTTGTCCTTCCCATGGCTGGACAAGGGAAGTGCTTGCTGAGGCTAACAGAAACCTTGATAAGAGCCAGGCGTAGGGGTATTGGACAGGGATACATGCCTGTACTCCCAACTGAGAGGTGGATCAGGAAGTCCAGTCATTCTTTGCTACATAGCAAGTTGGGCTCATTTTAAAAAATAAACAGTAAAATGAAGGTTGGTGGTAAGGGTTGAGACTTTTTAGTGGTGTAGCTGGTCGTCCAGTCCTGTCCTCCCCCAACCTCCAGCCCACAATGTGTTGAATGAGCTCATATCACCATGCTGGACTCTGAACCTTGTTTTAGTTGCTATGTGCCCTTATTTGGAAGGTGAACAGAAGTTTCTTCTACAGCTCCGGCAAATTTTTTTTTTTTTTTTTTTTTTTTTTTTTTTGGTGTTTCAAGACAGGGTTTCTCTTTATAGCCCTGGCTGTCCTGGAACTCACTTTGTAGACCAGGCTGGTCTCGAACTCAGAAATCCGCCTGCCTCTGCCTCCGGAGTGCTGGGATTAAAGGCGTGCACCACCACACCCGGCCGGCAAAATCTTTTAATACCTCCCCTTCCTAATTCCAACCATAGCTCTGGGAACTCTTCCCCCAATAGTCCATCAGTCTTTTGGCCTGGCAAAGCTTCCAAGCTTCTGTCTGCCCCTAATTCTTCCTCACAGCTCAACCAGGACTGCCTCCTTGGGCTCCCACCTCCAGTCTCAGGAAATCTTAACATGCCCCTCATTTCCTCAGAAAGAAACGTCCTCACTTTAAATCCCCCATCACTCTCTGACACAGGGATTATATGCAGTCTGGTAAGACCCAGCCTACCACACCTCAGCAGACTCTACTGACAGGCCTAAAGGGAAGTGACTGAGTGTGGTACTGGGGATTGCATTTACAGTTTTACATGTGTTAGATAAACTCTACCACGCACCTACGTTCCTGGTTCTCTTAGCCCTACTGCTCCTAGCCTAGGCTAGCCTGGAACTTATGGCAGTCCTCCAGCATCAGCCTCTTAAGTTAAGACTGCAGACTGGGCCAGGCAGCGGTGGCGCAGGCCTTTAATCCCAGCACTTGGGAGGCAGAGGTAGGCGGATTTCTTACAGAGTGAGTGAGTTCCAGGACAGCCAGGGCTACACAGAGAAACCTTGTCTGGAAGAAAAAAGATTGCAGACTGGAACCAACATACCTAGCTCTTCTTCTTCCCTTTTAAAGCAAGATCTCACCCAGCCACTCAGACAGGTCTTGAACTTTGACCTTCTTACTTCCTACTTCAGGCTCTTAAGCAGTAGTATGATAGGACAATACCAGCAGGCTTGCTAGCCTAAGGGAATTTTTGTGTGTGTATGGTTGAGGATATATGGCCAAAGGTCAACCTCATAAGCTTCATAAGACTTGCTTCCCCTCCCCTTTTTTTTATTTTTTAGTTTTTCGAGACAGGGTTTCTCTGTATAGCCCTGGCTGTCCTGGAACTCACTTTGTAGACCAGGTTGGCCTCGAACTCAGAAATCCGCCTGCCTCTGCCTCCTGAGTGTTGGGATTAAATGGGATTAAAGGCGTGCGCCACCACGCCCCCCCCCCCCCCCCCCCCCTTTTTAAGGTAGATCTCACTAGGATGTGGAGCTAGCCAATTAGGCAGAGCTGGCTAGCTACTGAACCTCACACATTCAGTTAGCTCTACCTCTCCAGCACTGGGGCTGTAGGTCTACACTGCCATGCCCACCGTTTTTTTTTTTTTGTTTTTTTGTTTTTTTTTTTCCGAGACAGGGTTTCTCTGTGTAGCCCCGGCTGTCCTGGAACTCACTCTGTAGACCAGGCTAGCCTCAAACTCAAAAACCGGCCTGCCTCTGCTTCCCAAGTGCTGGGATTAAAGGTATGAAGGTGCGTGCCACCACCGCCCGGCTATGCCCACCTTTTTAATGTGGGTGTTAGGAATCAAACCTTTCCAACCACACTACAACCTCAGTGTTACTACCCACATCTCTAGTCCTGACCTAGGCTTTATAATGTCTGCTTTTTGGCCTGCTCATTCAAGTCTCCTCGGTTTTGCCCTACCCACAACAGCTGAAGCTACAGCCTTAAGCTCATACCAGTCCCTAGTAAGGAAGCATCAGTCCCCACACCCTCCTCTCAGGCCCTGTCCTTGTTGCCCTTCTGGCCAGATTGTCAGGTGGAATTCCATGTCGCACCAGCAACCTTCTGTGAGTCACTCTCTCCCTATTCCACATGCCCCTGGGCTTCCTCATCCTACAGAGTTTGACCACTCTGGTGCAGGCTGTGTTATCACAGCCTTGACCACTCTGAGCTGTCTGTCTTTGGTCTTGTATTTGTCATTCCACTGAACTAGCAGCTCTGTGGGGTAACAATCAGGATAGATTTCGCCCCCACCCTCAACCGAAGCACATGTGTAGCACAGAGGAAGTTTCCACTGAGCGAGTAGCTGGCTGAAGCTGGGCATGGGAATGCATGCCTGTGATCTCAGTACAACCAGGCCTGCTTGGTCTATAGACCTACTGCTGGGAGAGCCTGGGCTACTGAGTGAAACAATCTCATAGTGTTCTCGTGGTGAACTAAGCAGAGCTTAGTCACAATGGCTCTAGGGAGTTCCTCACCAAGCAGAGTTCCAGCTGATCACAGAGTGCGTAAAACTCCTCCAGACACTTGTCAAAGCGCTGTATGGGTGTGTCACTGCTCTTCCTACGGCCAGAGAGAAACAGTGTCAGGAGGGAAGTGACTTTTAAGTTGAAACACCAGCATCTGTATATAGATAAATCAAACGACCACAATACTAAAGCTAGGCCCAGAGGATCCAGGCAGGGCTTAAAACGGAGGGGGTGGGTCGGCAGGGGAAGGGTTTCTCTGGTTGAGGCAGAAAAGACAGTGAGGTTCACTTACTGTCCATTGTCAATGTTAGTGTTCTGAATCAGATTCTGGGCTGCAACCTTCATCAAAGTCTAGTTTTAAAAGGACAGAGAGAGAGAGAAGTAAGATACAGGAGAAGAAAGTGCACAAACAGGATCAACTCTTTCTTGAGATTCACAAGCCTTTTCGGCTTACACCTCATCCTGATAATAGAGACTAAAGCTCACTACCACCCCCATAGTAACCCCCCCATAGCAACCCCCCCCATCTATCTATCTTTCTTTCTTTTTTTTTTTTTTGGTTTTTCGAGATATCTCTCTCTCTCTCTCTCTCTCTCTCTCTCTCTTTTTGATTTTTTTGAGGCAGGGTTTCTCTGTGTAGCCCTGCCTGTCCTGGAACTCAGAAATCCACTTGCCTCTGCTTCCCAAGTGCTGGGATTAAAGGCGTGCGGCCCCACGCCTGGCCTTTCTAAAGGACTTTATTTATTATAAGAGTACACTGGGGCTGGGGAGATGGCTCAGTGGTTAAGAGCGCCGACTGCTCTTCTGAAGGTCACAAGTTCAAATCCCAGCAACCACATGTTGGCTCACAACCATCCATGAGATCTGATATGTTGTGTCTAAAGACAGCTACAGTGTACTTATATAAAAAAAAAAAAAAAAAAAAAGAGAGTACACTGGGAGGCAGAGGCAAGTGGATTTCTGGGTTCGAGGCCAGCCTGGTCTACAAAGTGAGACCCAGGACAGCCAGGGCTACACAGAGAAACCCTGTCTCAAAAAACAAACAAAAACAAACAAAAGAGTACACTGTACTGTAGCTGTCTTCAGACACACCAGAAGAGGGCATCAGATCCCATTACAGATGGTTGTGAGCCATCACGTGGTTGCTGAGATTTGAACTCAGGACCACTAGGAAAAGTAGTTAGTGCTCTTAACCGCTGAGCCAACTCTCTAGTCCCCAGTCTCCCCGTAATTTTTCAGTAAGCATGCTCTCGTTTGGAATTATCACTAATAACTTTCTGGACATACCCTTTATCTAGTCATCATGGACAGAAATGACACTTAGGCCGGACTTCTGCACGAACTTAACCAGAACTGTATCTCTTTTCACTCTTCCCTCCCCCCGCCTACCCCCCTCCCCGTCCCCGTCTTCCATCTAGTTTTTCGAGACAGGGTTTCTCTGTGTAGCCCCGGGTGGAATTAAAGGCGAGCACTACCACACATAGCTAAAATTCCCATTCATTCTCCTCTCCTTTCTTGCCACAGGGTTTCACTCTATAGACCCTGGTCGGCCTGGAACTCTGTAGACCAGACTGGCCTCGAGCTCAGATCCCTCTGCTGTCGCAGCACTGGGATTAAGAGCGCGTCACCATTCCAGCTGGCTAGAGCTTCACTTTGGTTAGACACAAACACAACACAGCTAGTCTGTCTTCTCTGCCCCTCGGCGCCCGCCCGCCGGCCCGCCGGCCCGCCGGCCCCTCTTGCTCCCCGCGCGCGGCCCGTCACCTGGAGACTCTCTTTCAGTTGCGGGATGAGCATCTTGTAGCGCTGCACAGGATCGAAGTCCTGCTGCTGCTGCTGCAGGAGCCCGCTCTGGGCAGAACCCACCAACTGGGTCGGTTGAGGCTGTTGCTGGGGACCCGGACCACCGGCAGAACCCGGGCCTGACACACCGGACGCAGAGGAAACCGCTGCAGCCTGTGGCTGGGGCGCAGCCATTTTCCTCCACTCGAACGCCGGAAACACGTCACAAATGCGTCTGCTCCGGTAGCTCCTCAGCTTTTTCAGTTGGCTGGCCTCCTTTCCTAGTTAGCCCGGCCTTGCTGACGGATTAGCCAATGGGAGGGGAGTATATGCATTTTCCTCCGCCTTCCCAAATCCGAAGCCATGGGTGGATATCTTTTCGCCAATCATAAGAGGAGTTCTCCCACAGTCTCGCCCCTTCACCCACAGCTCGCCAATCGCTGTGAAGGACTGACCAAACTCTATTTCCCTGAAGGCCTTGCGGCCAGACGCGACTTGTCCAGTCTTCTGCGTCTGGGTAGCAGTCGGAGCGGGAGCTGCAAGTCCGTGTCTGACGCTGTCCACGCTCTTACTTCAGTCGCACCCGAGCCCTTCTCGTCGGCCCACCTCATCCCGCCTTGCCCCGCGGAGCCCGGCGCCTACGGGAGCCGGTCCTTGGATCCGGCGTCTTTCAAAGTCGGCACGCCCCTCAGCGTCCGCCCGCGGCTAGCGAGGACGCCGACCGCGCCGCCGTCGCCTGGTCGCGATGGCGCCCACCATCCAGACCCAGGCCCAGCGGGAAGATGGCCACAGGTAGGTCTCCTGTCACCTGTCGCTTCATTTGTTTTGTGAGCTGCAAGCTGGGGACTAGGCCGAGGGGGGCTGCTTGCGACGTCACTTGATTCCCTCAGGTCGGCCCGCGATGTCACGCAGCGCTCATCCCCGATGAAGGGGCGGTCCTCTCTGGGCCTCTGAGGTCGCTTCCTGGTCCCCTAATATTCAATTGCACCTTGGGGGAGGGACCCAGGCCTCAGGCTCCTTCAGTGAGGCTTCTGGAGCGCTCCTTAGGGGATTGAGCATCTGGCTTCATGCATTAAAGCATCACTCCTTCAGAAACTCGGGGACCTTTCTTTCCACTTCCATGACAAACTCTTGACATCCTCTCTCTCTTCTCCCCGAAACCAGGCCCAATTCCCACCGGACCTTGCCTGAGAGGTAAGGGCCCAGCTCCGTTTTCCAGGAGGGGTGGAACACGAACGCACTGGGGGAGGCGGTTAGGGGGCCTTTTTTGTGCTTTGGAGAATCTCATAAAGTGGCCCAGACTCGCTGTCTTTGTGCCTCAGTCTCCTGGGTGCCGGGATTGCAGCCCTGTGTGCCCAGCACAGGCCTAGGGTTGTTTTGTTTCGTTTTGAAATTGTACACACCTTTGTTCTGAGTGGCAGTCTAAAGACACATTTTTCCTTCCACCATATAGGCATAGACCTGAGATAGTAAACTCAGGTCCTCAGGCTGGACAGCAGGCGCTTTCACCTGCTGAGATATCTTGTCAGCTTAAGGCACGTTCTTTTTGTTTTGTTTTGTTTTTAGATTTATTTTATGTAAGTACACTGTAGCTGTCTTCAGACACGCCCCCAGAAGAGGGCGTCAGATCTTGTTATGGATGGTTGAGCGCCACAATGTGGTTGGGATTTGAACTCAGGACCTTTGCAGTCAGTGCTCTTAACTGCTGAGCCATCTCACCAGCCCCCTGAGGCTGTTTTTACATTGTTACTACTCTTCCTTTTTTCAAGACAGGGTTTCTCTGGGTAGCCTGGAACCCACTCTGTAGACCAGACTGGCTTCATACTCACAGAGATCCACTGCCTCTGCCTCCCGAAGGCTGGTATTAAAGGTGTAGGTACTATTAATCCTTTTGAGACAAGAGTTTCACTTTGTATCATTGACTGGTCTGGAACTCACTATGTAAATCGTTACTAGCTTAAACTCTCAAGTGATTTGCCTGCCTCCCAAATGCAGGGATTAAAGGCCTGTGCCACCAACTTAAGCCATTTATATTTTTAATTAGATGTGTAAGTATGTGCATGTTTGTGTAGCTGCCTACAGAGGTCACAGGTGTCAGGTTCCCCTTGTTACAAGTGGTTGTCAGCAGCCTGATGTGGGTGCTAGGAACCAAACTTGGGTTCTCTGCAGAATAAATACTCCCTCTTAACTGCTGAAGTAATTTCTATAGGTCTGCAAGACCTAGTTTTGGGCCTCTGTTTTCTTAGGTCTGGAGTAGTCTGCCGAGTCAAGTACTGCAATAGCCTTCCTGACATCCCATTTGACCCCAAGTTCATCACCTACCCCTTCGACCAGAACAGGTAGGACTGAATTCAAGAATGGAAAAACTACTAAAAAATAGTTCATTGAAGGCAAGGACTGCTTATTTCATTGCCTCAACCTTCCTTGGACTGGCACATAGGAGGTGCTCAGTAACTACTAATAGAGAAAGCAGCATGCAATACCCTTACTCAGAAGTTGCCAGTGCTGGATGCTTGCATTTGGAGTCTTTCCATAGAAGCTTAGCTTCTAGGAAGAGAGCATGTTGGGGCGTGGGGGTGGATCATAAAACTAACAGGCATGTTTTCCCATCCAGGTTTGTTCAGTACAAAGCAACCTCCTTGGAGAAACAGCACAAACATGACCTCCTGACTGAGCCAGATCTGGGGGTCACCATTGATCTCATCAACCCTGACACCTACCGCATTGATCCCAATGGTGTGTGGGGAGACAGGGAGGGTCTGCTCAAGGCCAGCAAAGGTCAGGCCTGGGTATCCCTCATGGTCCTCCTGCCCCTTACCCCCTAGTTCTTCTGGATCCGGCTGATGAGAAGCTTCTGGAAGAGGAGATTCAGGCTCCTACCAGCTCTAAGAGGTGAGGTGGGCCCCATAGGTACTGGGTGGACTTTGTCAAGTATGGGACCCTGAGGTGCCTGGTTTTCCTCTTCAGATCCCAACAGCATGCAAAGGTGGTACCGTGGATGCGAAAGACAGAGTATATCTCTACTGAGTTCAACAGATATGGCATCTCCAATGAGAAGCCTGAGGTCAAGTAAGTAACAAACAGGTGGGAAGGGGGCAAGACTTTAACAATGTCCAGAGGCCCTTAATGACATTTTCTTCACTGCTAGGATTGGGGTTTCTGTGAAACAGCAGTTCACAGAGGAAGAAATATACAAAGACAGGGACAGCCAGATCACAGCCATTGAAAAGACTTTTGAAGATGCCCAGAAATCGGTAATTGGGGGAATAGAGGCAAAAGTGTGGCTCAGGGTCTTCCTCTTTCTCACCTTTTTTGTTGTATCAGATCTCCCAGCATTACAGCAAGCCCCGAGTGACACCAGTGGAGGTCATGCCTGTCTTCCCAGATTTTAAGGTCAGATTCAGGGAAGGAGGCGGGGGCAGCCACATGTGTCTGTCCAGTCCTTACTAACTTTAGTATCTATTTCCTAGATGTGGATAAACCCATGTGCTCAGGTCATTTTTGACTCAGACCCAGCTCCCAAGGACACAAGTGGGGCAGCTGCATTAGAGATGATGTCTCAGGCCATGATCAGGTCTGTGGTCCTGCTTTCTACCTTGTGTGCTCCTTGCTGCCTCTCCTGTGTTTGCGTGTCTTTGAGATGGGTTATGATTCTGTTGTCCTGGCTGACCTCTAGGCTCCTTGCACTCCTCTTGCCTCAGTCTCTGGAATGTTGAATGTATAGGCACGTGTCACCATACCTAGCTTTGTTACTTCTTTGCTTTTGACCTTTACACCCTCTTCTCTCCCAAACCAGGGGCATGATGGATGAGGAAGGGAACCAGTTTGTGGCTTATTTTCTGCCTGTGGAAGAGACACTAAAGAAACGAAAGCGGGACCAAGAGGAAGAGATGGACTATGCACCAGATGATGTGTAACTGGGTTAGGGTTAGGGTTAGGGTCAGGTTTTAGAATTTAGAAGTATGTCTCCTTTACTTCTCATGAACCAATGGGCTGACTGCGTATCTTCTTCCCAGGTATGACTACAAGATTGCTCGGGAATACAACTGGAATGTGAAGAACAAGGCCAGTAAGGGCTATGAGGAGAACTATTTCTTCATCTTCAGAGAGGGTGACGGGGTTTACTACAATGAGCTGGAGACCAGGTATTTAGCACTGTTTCATGAGTTTGGCCCTTTATGGTTTTTTTTTTTTTTTTAAAGATTTATTTATTATATGTAAGTACACTGTAGCTGTCTTCAGACACTCCAGAAGAGGGTGCCAGATCTCGTTACAGATGGTTGTGAGCCACCATGTGGATGCTGGGATTTGAACTTATCACCTTCGGAAGAGCAGTCGGGTGCTCTTACCCGCTGAGCCATCTCACGAGCCCCGGTTTGTTTGTTTTTTTTTTCCCCTTTTTTTTAAAGATCATGCAAGAACTACCCTGAGGTCATTTTGTACCTAAGGATTTGTTGTAAGGATGTGTTTAAGAGAGCAGTGGTCCTAGTGCCATAAACCAGATCATTTTTCTCATATACGATAGGCAAGTGCCCTCCTGTATGATACATTACTAGTCTCAATAGTTTGTTTTGTTTTTTGTTTTTTCGAGACAGGGTTTCTCTGTGTAGCCCTGGCTGTCCTGGAACTCACTCTGTAGACCAGGCTGGTCTTGAACTCAGAAATCCAACTGCCTCTGCCTCCCGAGTGCTGGGATTAAAGGCGTGCACCACCATACCCGGCTTTAATAGTTTTAATAAGCTTTTTGTATGTGACATGTTTATGTTCATGCGTATGCATACTGGAGTCAGAGGTTGCAATCAGTTTTCCTTTGTTGCTTTTATTTTGTGTGCATGTATGCATATGTGTATAGTCATATGCATGACCTGGCATGCATGTGGATGTTAGAGGATAACTTGGGGGAAGAGTTATTCTTTCCTGTTCCACCATTTACCAACAGAACCATCTCCTATAGCCCTTCAGCAGGTTTTAAATACTTGACACAACTTCAAAAGTGTCACCTCAGAACCTTTCTCTGAGTGCTGAAAGCTAACTTGTCCTAGTGCCTGTGGTTCAATATGGCTCTGATCCTGTTGTCTGGCTGGAGATGTGAAAACAGGCAGTGATACCACCTTTAGTGAGTACAATACAGCTGCAGTCCACTGCTCTTCTATTTAAAATCCAGAAACACACATTTGCCATTTTTTTGTTTTTATGCTTTGGATAAGGGGCCTTGGAAAATGGCTTAGCAGTGAAGAACACCGGCCACTCTTCAGAAGACTTCAGTTCCCAAGAGAATCTGATGCCCTCTTGTGGCTTTTTGGGGTTCTACAACACATACAGGCAAAATATCCATTCACTTAAAATCTTTAAACAAAAAACTCTGAAAACTTTAAAAGTTGGGTAAATCAAATACAAAATACCATCTTTTATGTCCACTGTATGTATACTTTGTCTTCTGTTATGCTCTGGGTCAAATATTGATAGGGAACCAGATGTTAGACTGGTCCCAGTGGAGCCTAACTCCCCTTCTGCAATTGTCCTCTGCAGGGTCCGTCTCAGTAAGCGCCGGGCCAAGGCTGGGGTTCAGTCAGGTACCAATGCCTTGCTTGTTGTCAAACACCGTGACATGAATGAGAAGGAATTAGAAGCCCAGGTAAGCTCTACTGGCCCAGGATACCCAAAAGGAGTCTAGTGGGTGAGGACAGTGTCAGAGGTCTGATAGATTTCTTTCATCATCTTCCCAATTTGCTGGTTTCAGGAGGCACGCAAGGCTCAGTTGGAAAACCACGAACCAGAGGAAGAGGAGGAGGAAGAGATGGAGGCTGAAGAGAAAGAAGCTGCGGGCTCAGGTAAAGGACTAGTCACATCCTGGGAGCCCTAGGAGGGTGGGCAATGGGATCTCACCAGTCCCTACTCCCTCACAGATGAGGAACAGGAGAAGGGCAGCAGCAGCGAGAAAGAAGGCAGCGAGGATGAACACTCTGGAAGTGAGAGTGACCGAGAGGAGGGTGACAGAGATGAGGCAAGTGACAAGAGTGGCAGCGGTGAGGATGAAAGCAGCGAGGATGAAGCACGCGCTGCCCGGGACAAAGAGGAGATTTTTGGTAGTGATGCTGATTCAGAAGATGCTGCTGACTCTGATGACGAGGACAGAGGGCAGGCCCACAGGGGCAGTGACAATGACTCAGACAGTGGCAGTGATGGTGGTGGCCAGAGGAGCCGCAGCCAGAGCAGGAGTCGTAGCCGAAGTGCTAGCCCCTTCCCCAGTGGCAGTGAGCACTCGGCTCAGGAAGATGGCAGTGAAGCTGCAGCCTCTGATTCCAGTGAGGCTGACAGTGACAGTGATTGAGCCTCGAGGCTTTCTAATGACATCAGCACAGACACCATTTTTAGGGCAGGGAAGCACTTTTCTAGTTGTCTGTTTTGTGAGCCTTTGTCACTACCCCTCATTCTTTGCTGTTAATAAACCTAACTTCTCTTGACTTCATCTCCCAAAGCCTCTGTTCCCCTTCACATCATCTTGCTACCGCCCACCCCTGCCCCCAACCCCCCAAATCTCCACTTGAAGCACAAAATCAAGTCTCCATGGATTCCCAGGAAATGCATAAGAAAAATTAAGAGTCTTTTTGGTTATTTTGTTTTTGTTTTTTTTTGTTTTCCAAAATAAGCCCAGACCATTAACAATTGAAACTTCAACAAATAAGTCTTTTCCAACAGCGAGAAAAATGTACAGTTACTCAAAGCTGATTCTGCCAGTGGGGCTGGGGACAGAAGTGGGTAGGGTAGGGTGAAACCACAGAGGGGCATGGGGGGGTGGGAGGGTCAGGGTCCTGCCTGTCAGAGTGAGGCCGCCTGCGTCCTGCACTCTGCTGTCAGGTGGGTGGGAAGCTCTCAGCTCCCTCTTGGGGAGGGTATCCCTCATCACCTTCCAGTGCCAGGCAGGGTCAGTCACCCTGATGGGAAGTGAACAAGACAAGACTAGACCGGCTTGTGAAGGTGAGGGTCCCGTGAGAGGGACACCCTGCTTATTCCAAACAGGTGGCCTTTCACCCCACTTCCCACTGTTAGTGGGAGGGGCCGGAGAAGCCTGGGAGTTAAGAGGGGGAATGAGCAAAGGCACAGAAACCTGGAGGGCCGGGGTGGGGACTTGCATAGGTTGATGAGTGTGCAAGAGGTACATAAATACACCTGACACCCCGCCCAGCCCGGCACTGGGAGAGGTGGTGGGGACCACAGGCAGGTCCCCAGGGCCACTCTACCCCCTGGCTTCTTCTCCCTCCCTGGGCTCAAAGCAGGGGAGGTCCACAGACCAGGAGGTAGGGGCAAGGTCTGGGGGGATGGGCTGATAGTGCAGGGAAGGCTTTCTTTTTTCCTTTTTTTTTTCTTTTTTCTTTTTTTTGGTTTTGTTTTTTCCCAACATTTTGTATCTTTAATAACATACACAATGGTTACCAGCCATATTCATAACAAAAGTTATTCATAAAATGTATCTAAAAATAACATTTTTTTTCCTTTTCGTGTGAAAAGCTTGAGAATGTCCCAATGAGGGTGTAGGTTGAGGGGAAAAGAGGAGTTTGGAATAGGGGACCCTGGCTTCCCCACAGCCTGAATCCCAAATTCCCTCCCTCCACCTGGGCCCCAGCACCAGCCCTCAACAAGAACAGGGAGTAGAGGGTTTATGTGACTCAGGCTGGGCTGCACCTCTGGGTTATGATATAGTGTTCCACTTACATGAGGTCATGACATAATGGGGGTGGGAAAGGTTGACAGAAAGAGAGGGTAGGCAAGAAAACAAAAACCCAACACCCCCATTCCCTGGTTCCTACCCTCAAGTCTTGCCAACAGACCTGGGGAACAGAGAAGGGTTATGTTGGTGGGGGAAAGGGACATTAAGGCAACAGACTTCCTGACCTCACTGAGGGCCTGGGGCTGCCCACCTTCAACCTCTGCATCTGGGAGCCGGGGCTGGGATGGGGAAGGGCAGGGGGGTCTGCAGGAGGGGGCTCTGCCCTCTCCTCATAAAGTTCAGGCCCCCCCCTGCCACTGTCCTGGCTCAGAGAGAGGCCTGGGATTCTAAAAATGACAGGGAATGATCAGAGAAAAACCGTTAAGAACTATATAAATATGTATCTTAAATAGGCCTAAGAAATTAATTGTAGAGAACCTCTGATAAACAGGACGAGAAAAAAAGGAGGAAGATGGTGCCTGTCCTCGGGAATGGTAGGAATGATGAAGGGTAGGAGGTAAGGGAGAGGGGCTCTTTTCCAGTGACATACTGGTAGAGCAGGCTGTCCACACTGCTCATTCCCCATTGTCATGTGTCTGAAGGGCAGGTTGCGCAAGGTGGCTGTCAGTTTGTTTCTGAGGAAGTCTGCTCTCTTGGGGAAGGACAGGTGTCAGCAGTCTGAAGGAGGCAGGGGTAGGATGGGGCTAGTGGGGGATTTGGGAGGGAAAAGGCAGGCAGTCTGGCCAGTCCTTGCCTCTGGCTGCCCTCTCTGTCCCCGGCCTCAGCTGAGATCCCTCAATGGGCCTGGGAGTGAGCAAGGCGTGTGCCAATGTTAAACAAAAGTTAAGAGGATGAGTAGAAAAATATCAGAATGTATAGCCGCGCCAGCCCACCCTCTCGCTGCCGAGGAGAAGCCTGTTGGGGGATGGCCCCCGCCCGCCGCCCAGGGAGTCTATGGGTGCGCTGGGCTGTGTGTGTCCCGTCAGATGGTGGAGGTTTTGTCTGTCCCATCTGTGGTGAGAAAGGGAGGAAGGGAGGAAGGTCAGGAGCTGGTGGGAGGCCTGAGCAAAGGCACTCACATAGCATGTCATCCCAGGCAGGCCCTCCCTGGAGTCTGGCCTCCCCTTGGGACCCTCAAGATGGCTCCAAGTTGCTGGGTTCAGAGCTGGAGATGCTGGGTAGGTGGGAGCTAGGTCAGGGGAAGAGGAAATGCTCACCACCCAAGGCGTGTTCTGTCATGCTCAGACACAGAGACTCCAGGGTGGGATTGATCTCCAGGTCAGGCCCAGGTACCGGGCAGTCTGCGTGGGAGAGAAAAGAATGGTGGTGGTGAGGGGAGAGCCAACCAGAATGGAAAGAGGGAAGGGCTGGCAGACAGATTGCTGGCATGGGGTTGGAGCCAAGAGATAAAGAGCCCAGAAAGCATGCATACAAAGGGGTGGAAGACATAGCTGAGAAGAAACAAACACAGGCCTAGGGATGTCACAATGCAGACAGGGAGACAGCCAAGGTAGGTAGGAGTTGGGTAATGTAAGAAAGGCCAGGCTTTCTAGAGAGGAAGTGATGTGAAGCCGAGGGTGTGTTCTTGGAGGCCACATACAAGCGTTAACTACTTTGAAAAGGGAATCCAAGTTGCCTTGGGCAGTCTGGGCAGACACTGGGCAGCTTCTTGTTGGTTGAAGGCCCATTCGCTATGCCTGGTGTAAAGCTAAGCTAAAGCCCTTCCTATGCCTACTTGAACTTGTTCCAGCAGACAGGACGCAATCCAAGCAGGCTCAACAGGTGGCACAAAACAGGACAGCAGCTATGGAGTCTGTCCTTAAAGTATTTCTCAAAAGACCTCGTTAGCACCTGCAGGAGAGCTCAGGTACCACACTGCTAAGTACTTTACCTCATCTCAGGATATCTGAGCTTTTGAGCTGTACTCCTGGGGTCTGGCTCCTATCTTAAGCCTCATTTCATCCCAGTCCCAGGAAGACCTGTTTCTCTATAAAACAACCTTTGAACTTAAATACACTTTATAGTTGAGTGCTAACTGGTGAGGTGAGAACACATTTGAGCACCCTTCACATGAGTATCAGGGAGGGCTCCACCCAACAAGTATAGAAAGGCTGCCTAATGGGCTGGTTGGAACAGTTCCCACCCTTTGCACCTATGGCACACCCATTCATCCAACATCATTTACACAATATATATCCCTATGGTGTGCTAAGCCTCACCCTAAGATGAACAGACAGGAGATCTCTGAGACCACAAATGGAAGCCTACAGTATTTCATCAATTCACAAACTCCACTGACTATACAAAGTTTCTGACTGTAAGAATTTGTCACCTCCAAATTTAAGACCTATCCAGAACAGCTCACTGAAGTCAGCTTCTAGTCACAGATGTCACGCCTATGTCATGCATGCAGGAATACACCAGCCAGATGCCACTCTACCTTGTCTAGTCAAGCAGGGACCCAGAGCTGGTTTATTTTTGATCTCCACATGCCACCAACCCTCCTGGCCTCTGACCTCCAGGCTGATGTGGGCAGAGGGGAGTGAGCCCACTTTCACTACCAAACCTCATTAAGAGGTATAGTCATTGGTTCCAGTGGTCACCAGCCTCTGACAGAACACAACTGTCAGGTGGGCTGACAGGTTACAACTCTTCCACAAAACCTTCACTGACCCCCTCAGATTTTAAACCCTTCTGAGTTTTAAGTCAGCCTCTAAAGAGACAGCGACAGAGCAATACCAACACTGAGACCATGTATGGGGAAGGAAAGACATGCAAACAGAGGGGAGCTAAGATAGTCAGTGAAGGGCAGAGAGCCCTGATAGACTTAATGGACATACAGGGAAAACACCTCCCTAAAGATAGATGTAGGGACATGGAGGATGGTGCATAGCCTGGAGAGACCTGCTACAAATCCATAGGGGAGAGTGGATGTGATATCCAGGTGAGCAGACAAAAGTTAACTAAGGAGGTTAGCCAGGCTGAATGACAGAGGACAGAGGCAAGGCACCTCTCACCTGGAGGGAACATGAGAATAGCCTGGGGTGACGAGTGAACTGGGAGCGAGTGAGTGCGCTGCACCGAGCTGCGGCTCTGGCTGGGCATGCTGTTGCTGCCTCCAGGATTGGCAAACCACAGGTTCTACATAGACAGGGAGAGAAAGTATCAGGGTGAATAGGAGAGGCCCAGGCTCAAACACACATCCCAGGTACTGCCACCTCAACCCCAGAAGCACCTGGACCTGGATAGCAGCAGGCTCACCTGTCGGCCCTGACCCCCAAGACTGGGGCTGGTAAGGGCATGTCGAGGAGAGACACCCCCAATGCCTGAAGGGCTCAAGAGGCCCATCCTGCCAGGTGGTAATGCCCGAGGAGGCATTGGGAACTGCCGCTGGGTCCGCCGGGCCACACCCATCCCCACAGAGCCAGCTATGGGGAGCGAGTTGGAGCCAAATGCCCAGCTGTCAAGAGAGTAGAGCACAGGCTATTAACTTAGGCAGAAGGTCCATATCTCCTGTCTTTCCAACAATTCCAGTGGGTAGGACAAAACAGCAATCTGTTCTGAGCTAGGATCCCTTGACCACGTCTTTGCACCCTACATTTCAGTTTCTTCTTGACCCAAGGTAGAGGTGGGGAACATAGCGAAGTTTCTTTGTACCCTTCAAAGCAGTTCTTCAAATGTCACTTTTCAATGAAGAAATGTGTTATCTGGTGTGAAGAGAGACCTCAGAGTCCTCTACATACAGGTAAGGAGACAAAGGTACAGGAGTAGGGTCCACTTGACAGACATGTGCTAGTTTTTTGTCACCCCAGGGCCTTATGCACAGTAGACAAGGTCTCTGCGCACTTGTATTGTTCATGGTTGGATGAGGAGCTCTAGCTGCCTTTCTTTGCTATTCCAGAAGTCAGACAACATTCCTTGTATCTTTTTCTCTCTGAGACAGAGAGCTGACAGGAAAGTATACAGTGGGTCTACAAGATGGCTCAGCAGGTAAAGGTGCTTGCCATTAAGATTGATGATCTGAGTGTGACCCCTGGAATCCAGTTGGTTTAAGGAGAAAGCTGACTTCTAAAAGTTGTCCTCTGACCTTCACATGTGCACCATGGCATGGGTGTACACATGCATAACATAAATAAACACTGGAAGAGAGTATTGTGCTGTGACCCTGCAGGCCCTCCCTCTAACAGCTACAGATCAATTTCATGGTTCTATGTAATACTACTTCTATGCCCTATGGCATGTAAGCTAGATCATGTGGCATAAAGCTACCCACTTTGTTCTCCAGATTTGAAAGCAAAAGTTCCCTCTTTTCTCTCTTCAAAGCCCCACTGTGGCTGCCAATGACCATGATACATTTCCCTTAAGAAGCCTCTCTGGGGGCTGGTGAGATGGCTCAGCGGGTTAGAGCACCCGACTGCTCTTCCGAAGGTGATGAGTTCAAATCCCAGAAACCACATGGTGGCTTATAACCACCCGTAATGAGATCTGACACCCTCCTCTGGTGCGTCTGAAGTCAGCTACAGTGTACTTATGAAGAATAATAAGAAATGAATCCTTGGACTGGAGAGACCAACTGGAGCGAGCGAGGCCGAATGGGGACGGCCGGAACGAGCGGGGCCAACTGAGCAAGCAGAGCCGATCGGAGCGAGAAGGGCCAACTGGAGCGAGCGGGGCCAGCTGGAACAAGTGGGGGCCGGCTGGAACAAGTGGGGGCCGTATGGGGGCGGCCGGGAGCGAGCGGAGCCGGCGGGAGCGAGTGGGGTCCAGCGGAGTGAGCGGGGTTGATGGGAACAAGGGGAAAAAAAAAAAAGAAGCCTCTCTGAACTGAAGGCTTGTTCTTCCTCTTCAGGGCCCCATCTCTTAAATTCTTCTGAAGGGTAATCAAAAGGCAGTGCCTTTCCACAAATCAAGCTCTTTCCATGAATTCCGACCTCCTCATTCTGCAAATTGTAGAAACAGACTTGCCTCTGCCTCTTGAGTTAGGATTAAAGTCCTGTGCTACACCACAATTAGCCTTTTTCTCTTTTCCCACCCTTTCTCTTTTTGGTGTTTTTGAGGCTGGGTTTCTCTGTGTAGCCCTTACTGTTCTCGAACTCAAGAGATCCAAGTCCCTCTGCTTCCCAAGTGCTGGGATTAAAGGTGTGTGCCACTACATCTGGCCTTTTTTCTTTTTTAAGTTGTAATCTCTGTACTAGTGATCTGGGTAACAGCAGGGGCCCATTTCAGAACACAGCAATCATCCTTTTAGGCATCCACATGCCAACTCCATCCACCTAGGAGGTGCCCACCTACCCCTTCTGCTGCCGGTAGCTCTGCATGTCCAGTGCAGCTTTTCGAGGGAATGTCCGGAGGAGTTTCAGCACTTGCTGCTTCCAGGACAGCAGCCGCTTCTTCTGTGTCTCTGTGAAAGCCTAGAAAGGGGAAAGAGGAGGATGCTGGACACAGAGGACCATGCTTATAGGTTAGCTGGGAGAGACAGGTACAGTGGTAACTGAGTATAATCATCTCTCCTTGTGATCAAGAAGAGCAAGATGCAAGAAACCCTGACCCAGCAGGGGTGTTTTTTGAGTTGACTTGGGAAACTTGAACAAATATTGGCATCAAGAGCAGGGATGAGCAAGTAGAAGGTGGCCACTCCCCACAGGGTGTGTACAAAAGCTAAGCATCTGAAGGCAATGCTGAAAAGGATGGGATGGAACCTGGGCCCCAGTGCACCGTGAGCTCTGAGGGGGGCTCCCTCTTGGGAGCCCTAGCAAAGGTCCTACCTCATGAGTCAGGCACTTTTCGATGAGCTGGAGGTAACTGGTGATGTTCTCCTCGTCTGGTCGGGACACCAGCAGCTGGGTGCATACTGAGGAACATGGAAAAGCGCAGAGCTTAGTCCTAACATACCATCTGCCATATTGCAGCCTTCCAAATACCAGCTGGTGGGTAGAGGGACAAGAAACATGGGCTAGATGAGTCCCAGCTCCTTTGCTTAGAGGGCAATGGCTAGTATCATCACCCAGACAGGCCTGCTGGAAGAGACCTACTCTTAGGTCCATATTACATCTCACCTACTCGCAAGGTTCACCTCTAGGGTCTTTAATAGAAGCAATGCTCCCCTTCTCTAACTTGGACTCGATCCCTGGTGCCTGGGTTCACCTGGTATTCTGCCTCAGGATTCTGGGCTAGACACTGTTCTCACCTTTGCCCATCACCCGTGTAAACTGGCTGGGGATGTCTCCGTCGGCGACGGGAGCTGGGGCTGGCTCACTGCTATCAGAGGGGGCTGGAGCTGGTGGAGGAGGATAGTTCTCTGCAGCTGGAGGGTCCTTGGCTTCAGTGCCCTTGTCTGATCCAGGATGGGTGAGGGGAGGCTCAGCACCTGGCAGCAGCGGCTCCCCCCGACCCCCATCCTTGGCAGTAGGGGTGGCCTGAAGGACACTGTAGGCCTTGATAGGAGTGATGATGATCTGCTGCAGTTCCTGCAGAGCATTCCGCAGATTGCCACCTTCTAGCACATCCTACAAGGGAGGACATAGCTAGGTCAGGCACAGACCCCAAGGTGATGAGACTCTGAGAAGCCTACATAGTATACAAGGTTCTAGCACAGAGGCCAGAAGAGGGCAGCTCTGGCTCATCAGCCAGTTAGACTCCTTTTTCCCTCCAAAGAAGCAGCAGATTATCAGACTAAGACAGTTAAGGAGAAGGAAAAACCAGAAGAAGGAAGCAAGGAAAAGATAGAAGGAAGATAAATGGAAGCAGATTCAGGATTGAGTGGAGAAGAAAGTCAAGGAAAAGAGCCCTTACACATCTGCAACTCATCCACAAACTCACCCACTCAGGTCTACTGATAACAGATGGAGACATTCTGGAATCACAAACCAGGACAGGGAGGGAAGACAGGGAGAGGGTGGGAGGGAGCCTCTCAGGCAGCAGCAAGTGAGCCCTTCGATGACAACTTGCTCAAGGTCTCTAGAATCCAGCTGCCCATGGCCAGGGCCAGCAGAGGTCAGATTGCAGCTCCCAACAAGATGGATCCAAAGCCTTCTACTTGCCCAAACCACTGGGACTTGAAGATGAGGATACCAGGGCCTCACCTTCTCTAGGGACTTGAGGACGCTCTGTCTCTCACGCAGCTTTTGGATGCTCAGGGCTATCTTGTGCCGGGCACCTTTGGTGACATTCTGTGATGAGGACAGAAGGAGACAGGAAGCAGAAAATAGGTAAGGTACATAGGGGTAATTCAACAGAGAGCAGCAAATTGTGCTGGCCCACCACCTCCCCAGTGCTCTCTCAGATTCACCTGCGACTCTAGGTGCTGCTCAGTGAGGGTCATCATCTCTTCGTAGCTCATCTGTGAGAACAGAGCAGCATACTTGTGCAAGCGGAGGCTCTTGAGCCATGAGGGCACATCTGTGGAAAGGAGGGAGGAATGGATACTGGTGACCAGGGGGGAGGTTGTGGGCAGAAGTCAAGCATAAGCCAGCAGTAGCCTTGGAAACTACAGTGGGCTGGAGTCAGAAGGTGTCATTTTAGACACCTTTCCCTAACAGGATACCTGATCGATCTACTGAGCTGCCAGGATGGGATCCATGATTTATCTCATCTATCAATTATCTGAGCTCTGGCTGGCTAGGAGGGTTGTCTATTATTTTCAAACCTGTCCCCTCCCTGAGGTGGCAGCTGCAGGCAATTTTCTGTCCTTCTGACCTAGCCCAAGCCCCAGAGCAGGGTTTCTAGCATTGTCCCCTGGATGCACCTTTCATCCCGCTGCCATCCTCCTGGAAAGTGTTCCGGCTGGAGCCCTGCTCCTCCGTCTGCTCACTGCCAGAGGAGGCCACACTGCTCTGTGGCGAGAGGGGTGCGTGGTCGGGCGTGGTGAAAGCAGCCCGGGCCCCAAGCTCCTCTGGACTCGGCCACTCACCAGGGGCCTGAGGGCTCGTAGGGATGAGTGACATGGAGCGCTTCAGTGGGCTAGGGTGGATTTGGTAGGGGAGACCTGGACAGAGAAGGAAAAGCAAGAGGTCAGGATAGGGTATCTGAGCATAAAAAAAAGACCATGGCCTCATCAATCTTATAATCCTCGACGGGGAAGGCGCCAAGGGACTTCAAGGGGAACTGTTTACAGATACTGTTCAGCCTCCTGCCTGAACACCCACCTTCCCAGCATGATGCCCGGGGTCTATGAACGTGCTCCACCCTTTTACTCACACTCACCCAAGCCCAGCAGCTGTGGCTGAGATTAGTTTCATGCCTAACTAGATTCTTTCTTTCATTCTTGCTGCTTACAGCCCCCTTGCCTTATAGCAGCCATGCTGACTGTTTTTAGAGGTGGGGTTTTTGATACTGGTTCTCACTTTGTAGCCAGGTTGACCTCAAACCCAGTGATCTTCTTGTAATTACAGGCATGTGCCACCATACTCAACTAGACAACAACTTTCAAATGTGGAAATTTGGCCTGTTTTTAGATCCTGGCGGCTTCCTTCACACTGACAAAAATCCAAACTCTTCTACACACCTGAAAGCCCTAGCCCCTAACTCTGATCTCTCATCTCTTACAGTCCATTCCTGGGCTCAAGACCATCTCATCCTCATTTGTCTGAAACCACCCCACTCCTCTCTTGAGAAAGGGCCTCTCAAAATATTCTTGTGCTTCTACCTTTTAAGTGCTGGGATTAAAGATACATGCAACCACCCTGGCTCTCTGAACACCAAATGCTTGCTCCTGGTTCACTCAAGTTCACACCAAAGGACTTTGGCACCTGCTCTGTTGTGGCTGATGTTGGTCATAGGTACCACAGTAGAGAAAGAAGCTCTCCAAGATGCTCAGCCTTCATTTTCCGAAGGAACAGAGGCATAGCCTTCTTGGAAAAGACTGACACCCTGACTAGTTTACTCCAGTTACTTCTACTCAATCATTATACAAAACTAATTGGGGCTGGGAAAGGTTCCAACCAATAAAGTTACCTTGCCCTTGCTGCCCGAGAGCAGACAAACCACACAAATCTTTGATTACGGCTATCCATAGTCAAAAGTAAGAATTCCGGGTTTGCAAGGGGTGACTTAGGACCAAGGTTTGTGCAGCTGCAAGCTCTTATGTAGTACCAAGTGCAGACTTTTCAGGGAGACATCTCTTCAAGGTTCAAACAGTCTCAAAACAATTTCTCAGCCTCTACTCATTCACCCAAACATAGTAAAGGCTTTGCTGAAACATTCCACTCAAAGCCAGACACTTTATGTATCACTGCACTATATTTCTTATTTGCTTTCTTTAAAAAAAATATTTATTTTATGTATATGAGTACACTGTAGCTATCTTCAGACACACCAGAAGAGAGCATCGGATGCTATTACAGATGGTTGTGAGCCACCATGTGGTTTCTGGAAATTGAACTCAGGACCTCTAGAAGAGCAGTCAGTGCTCTTAACTGCTGAGCCATCTGTCCAGCCCATACACTATATTTCCTTACTTTCTTCCTATTCCCCTTTCTAGTTACTGAAGACAGAAAGAACCCAGGATCTCCTGTATACTAGACAAACTCTACCACTGAACGGAGCCCCACATTCTCAACTCAGCAATCTTAGCAGCTGGCAGTTACCTCCTAAGGCCTACATTAAGTCTTCCATCCTGTCAATGGACTCTAATCCTCCATTCCAATTACTCTCCTATCTTTCTATTAACACCAATCACAAGCCAGGTTTTCTTGCTTATTTAACCAAACCCCTTCGATCTGCTGTAAAGCAGAGACCTACATACTGCATTATCATATCCTCAACAATCACAGGGGGATAGCCCAGGAAGCTGCTTCCTTAGTACTCACAAATAAGCCAAAGAAGTGTCCCTTGTTACTTTCAGGGAGAAGAGGGAGCTTAAGATAGGGTGTTGCTATTGTGGCCTGGCACTTACTACACAGCCCAGGTTGACCTCAAATTCATGATCTCCTGCTTCAATCAGTCTTTCAAGTGTTGGGATAGGTATGCACCATCATTCTTAGCTAATGAACTGCTTTTTTAAAAACATCTCTGTGACTAGACCTCACATCTCTATTTTTTCCTGGACTGAATCCAAACTGACCCCCTTAAGAAGCCTGTAACTCAGGATGAAGTCAATACCTTTCCCCATTTCACAGTCCACTCCATTTCAGAGATAAGCAAAGGGCTCCAAGTTGGTTCTCTAGGCAAGACAGTAAACACCCAGACGATGCCACTGCCTTTCCCTGACCTAGTACTGCCTCAGTGTTCCTTTCAGCTTCTGCCTCTGGGTCTTGCTCAAGCACCTCCTTTTGGCCCCTGAAAGCTAGGCCCCTGTTCCTCTCTGTGTTGGCCAGTCTCTTGTACTGGTTTGTGGGTTTATGAAGAACAGCAACAGGGCCTAATCTAATCATTTTTGCACCTCAGGCTCAGGGCAGTATACATCACACAGAAGCCTTCCAACTGAGTTTCATAAAGAACAAATGAGTGCTAACAGGGCCTGTGAGCTCAGCACAGGGAATCCACAAGTTCCCGTGGCAGCCTAGAGAGAAAAAGAGAAAAGCCAAAAAGCCTGGTTAGGTGAGGACAAGGCCCAGGAAGCTGAATTCCTTTGCCCCAGTTCCCACAGGGAGGAGAGAAGAGCCAGAGAAAGAGTACAGGCCTTGTTCTGATGGTGAGGCTGAGGTCTCTGTCAGTGCTCAGTGACATCCTACCCAGGAGGCCACCCTGGTACAAGCCCCAAAGCACCTTCCATTACTGTGTGACAATATTGATGCTCCTAGCCAGAAAGTTATCCAAGAGCGAGAGGATCCTGACTGGCCCACTGTACACAGCCAGTGTCAGGCTCTGCTATTACCCAGGAGCCTGCTGAGTCCTCTACTCAAGGTTCCTTCCAACTTTCTAGACACTGTGGACTGTGGCTTCTGCCCCATTTGGGGCCTCTTGGAAGACGGCACTCTGGGCCCCAAGGCTGGAAAACCATCAATACAGGCCTTTGTGCCTATCCTGGTGTGCTTGGCCACCTCTGTTCTCCCTTCTTAGCCAAGGAGTGGGCTGGTGAGGCTGAGAGGGCAGGAAATTACCCTAACTAGAATGACCATGCAGTTCCTGAGGAACCCTGCTTGGCCTGTACTGGGGTGGAGGCTGGCCACTGCCTGAGGATTATAAAAACAGGAATGTCGGCTGCAGATCCATGGCCTTGTACTCTCCAAGAAATCCTGCTCTGTCCTTGGCAGTACACCAAACTCACCCTGCCTGCCCTCTCAGGCTAATCTTTCTTCCCACTCAAAAATATTTTAATTGTTTCCTGCTTCCTGCAACTGTCTGATGTCCAAATGTTTCATTTTATCCGTCAAAGCCCTAAATTGTGCCCCTAAGTTTTGAGTTCAAATCCTAATTCTACTACCTCTAAAATCAGTGCTCTTGGATAGAAGCCTGTCTCTTTGTCCATATGCAGTCCTCACTGGGTGCAAGTTAGCCTAGCATGCACTAATATGATCACTCGCACAATCTATAGACCTGCTACCCTCTGACCCTCTACTGGACACCACCATGCCTTTCAATCATGCTGTGCCCTCTACATGGCATAGTTCTTTCTTTTCTCTTTTGCTCCAGAACCCTATCCAACACTGAAAGCTTTGGTCCTTCAAAGCTACTGAAGTGCTAAGGTTACAGTTCAGTGATATAGCCTTGTCTAGTATGGTCAAGATTCTGAGGTCTACCCTCAGTGTTGCCAAAAGGGAAAGCAAAAACAAGAGTTCTGATCCAGGGAGCACAGAGGCATGGGGTAGTCACTGCCTGGTCATTATTAAGCAGAGGCAATGCAGTATACATGTTCAGGCTCTGAGCTCCAGAGCCATACTGCTTGGATTGAATTCTGACATCATCTTGGGCAGATGACTTCTAAGACTAAGCCAAGTTTTAGAGTTTACAGTTCTGAAGTCCTCAGAGTAGCTCTGAGCAAAGTGCTCAGTATTTCCCAGTCATAACAACCATTATTAATATGGCTTCCAAAGCCAGTATAGGAAGTGTGGTATTCCAAAACCAGAAAACAAATCCAAAGTAATTAGGGTTGCTAGAGTTCCTTGGAAATGCCCTACCTTCCCTGGCCTACTTTAACCATAGCCTGCTGAAAGGGGCTGACAACCTAAGGCTAAATTTTGAGCATTCACCTTTAATCAGGTCATGCTACTCGTTGTGGCTTAGAAAGCCACAGTGTCTTACACTGCTCATCTCAGCTAACATTTCAAAAAGGCACCTCAATACCAGCTCCTATTTTACCCAGTCTCTGGACTTAGCTGGTCAGGGCAGTACTAGTCAGAGGTGACTCTGGCCCAGACTGCTTAGGCCTGAACTTTGCCAGTTCCACTATTTATTCTATGTGAGATCTCAACTATGTGGTTTCAGTTCTTTGAGTTCTAAGTCCTCATCTGTGAAATGGGCCTAATGATCTAGGAGGCTTAACTGAGACTGTATCTATAATAGTGCTGCTGAAAGCATTTGGCACTAATTCTCAGCTATAACAGCTGATACTCTGCAGTATCAAATTTCAGATATACTTCTCATGTTGGAACCTAAGACCAGAGACAAAAATCCTGAGTGAGCTAAAGAGAACTCAGGTATGGTATCCATCCCTGTCAGGGGTCCTCAGAAGCCAGTCAGGTATCAGAAATGTTGACAGGAAGTGTGGACAGATACTTCAGTGGTTAAGAGCCCTTGTTGCTCTTGCAGAAAATTAGGGTTCAGTTCCCAGAACCCACATGGTAGTTCACAACCATCTGCCATGCACCCCCTGACACCCCCTCCCCATCCCCACCAGCTTTTTTTCCCCTTCAAGACAGGGTTTCTCTGTGAAGCCCTGGCTGTCCTGGAACCTATTCTGTAGACCAGGCTAACCTCAAATGCAGAGATCTGGCTGCTTCTACCTCCCAAGAGTGCACCACCACACTTGGCCTATCTGCCACTATTGTTCCAGGGGATTCAACACCCTCTTCTGGCCCCCGTGGGCAATGCATGCAAGTGTACAGATAAGCTTGCAAAATATCCAACCACACTTTAAAAAAAATGTTGAGGATTATGGGGCCTCATGTACAGGTGTGGCAACTCAGCTTTCCCTCAGGCTGCCACTAGGAATATTATAGGCTGTGAAGCTCTAGATACCTGGACTTTTCAAGAGAAGCTAGAAATTCAATTTTTAAAACTTTGTATATTAAATTTATTTAGGAACAAATCAAGAGCAAAAGAGATGGCTCAGTGGTTAAGAGCACTGGCTACACTGAAATCTGAGGACCTGGGTTTAATTTCTGCAGCCTCATAGCAGCTCACAACTGTCCATATCATTAACTCCAGTTCCATGGGATCTGATACCCTCTTCTGGCCTCCAAGGGCAACAATCAAACAAATGGTAAACTGATATACCTAGAAGAAAAACATCCCATATACATAAAATAAAAATTAAAAAGGAAGCTCGGCACAGTGGTGCACAGCTTTAATCCCAGCACTAAGGAAGGCTGAGGCAGGTGGATCTCTGAGTTTGAGGTCACCCCAATCTAGAGTGAGTTCCAGGAGAGCCACGGTTATACAGAGAAACTCTGTCCTGAAAAAATTAAACAAACAAACAAACAAACAAACTCACTCAAATATGAGTTCCTAGGACACAACTACAGGTCAGATTTAGCTCTAAGAAGGTCAGTTCACAATCTCTGCACTGCCTCACACATAAAAGCTGAGGCCAAGAGGTGTGATGGGACTTGCCAAGCACAAAGCAAGAGAAGACAGCCCAGTTTATTTTCAAATAGATATGGCACCTAGGAAGATGTCCCCCACCTGTGTTTGCATTGCTCCCAATACTGTTGATGGCCGGCGGCACAGAGCTGGATGGGTGGAAGGGTACGTGTCCATTTTCCCGGGGTGGCTTGTCCTGCCAGCCTGGCCCTGCCTCTCCAGGGGCCAGCTCTGCAGGTCCACCCCATTCATCTGAGCCCTGGCGTGAGTGGTAGGAGGGCTCTGGCCGGGTGCGGAAACCACTAGCTAGCCGCTCTTCCAGGTGGCTCAGCCAGAGGGCTAGCGCATTGCGGTCCTCCAGTGTGGTGGCTGGGTGGATGAGGGCATAGGAGAGGAGCTGGCGGCTCTCCTCAATGAAGGCATTGCTCTCGATGGAGTAGGCCAGCACTTTCTGCAGCAGTCTCATGTACTCGGACTTGGCCTCCGTGTTGCCTGGCTGGAGCAGAGGCAGATGGGACAGCAGGAGGGACACCACCTTCTCTTTGGACTCCTGTTGCCACTGGCTGACGATGGCTACAGTGGGAATAAGAGAGAACATCAGGAGTGTGAGTGGAAACTATCAAAACCCCAAAGCCCATGGTCTCTCCCTCGTCTCTAGCCTCTACTTTTCCCATTTATTACCCTTGACCATGTCCTTCACAGAGGTGAGACCAAGCACATGTTCCCACTTCTAAAGTCATTCTTGCTAGTTCTATCACCCCTGTCCTCAAACATCTGTAGTGACCTCCAGTCCAGGCTGTCATGTGGAAGTCCTCTTACAACATGAAGGCCCATTTCTTTGCTGTATCTACCTGCCTACCACCACCATCAATATAGCCTCTTGTCTAAATGAAGAAGGTGCTGGAATGCAAGTTTGTTCTCTGGAATAAGATGGTATAGAGTCATCACCAGTTAGACCTTGGGTAAGTCACTTTAGATCTCACTGAACACTGATTTCTTTGTTTACTTTTAGAGGCAGACTCCTGCTATATAGCATAGGGTAGCCTTAAACCGTCTCCCAAAATACTTTTTACCTGTAAAACTTGAGAGGAAGTTATAGTATCTGATTCCCAGTGCTGGCTTGAGATTAATGAGCCAATAAGAAGAGTCCAGTGGGACTGGTGGACGGCCCATCAGGTAAGAAAGGCACTTGTTTCTGAGTCTGACAAGCTGAATCTGATTTTTGGGAGGGGCACTCTGCAAAAAACCAGCTCCCTATAAATTGTCTTTTGACCTCTATATTGCTATGGCTTTAAACCATGAATGAATGAGTAAAAAAAATGAGTGAATGAATGAATGAGGAAAAGCTAAAAATAATGGATTATGGCCTAGAATCAAAAAATGCTATAAATGGTTGCTGCAATTTTTTTAAACTGGTTTCTCTGCCTCCAAGTGACCTTCTTTAATCTGTCCTGTCCATATAGGTGGCTTTATCTTTCCAAACCACACTTAAGTTTCTGACCAGAGGTTTACTATAGCAGCCTGCAACCAGACTCAAATTCAAGAACTCATAGAACACAGCAACTTCATTTCTATGCCACTCCTCCTAACACCCTCATCATCAGATACTGATTCAGCACGAATGGACCATCATCCCATCTTCCTTGGGGCTCAACTACACTGTATTCATTCAAGCTCCCATAGTGAGGCTGATTCAAGGGTTCAGCTGCAATCACCTTTTTTCCTAGCCAAATAATAAATATTAATTCTGTCTTTCTTTCACTCCTAGAACTGTGGACTGAACCTGAGGCCTTGAATGTGTTGTTCAAGAAACAACTCTACCACTGAGCTATATATACCCTAAGCCTTCTTTTTACTTTGTACTTTAAGATAGGGCCTCACTAAAAGTGGCCCAGGCTAGACTTGAACTCATTCTGTAGTCCAGAGAGGCAATGATGTGATGGTCCTCTTGCCTCAGTATACTAACTGGCTGCTATTTCAAGCCTTAACCAACAGGCCAATTATGGTTGTGTATGTCTGTGTGTGTCCATGTCTGTTTCTCATAGTACACTCATGGAGGCCACAATCTGTAAGAGTCAATTTTCTCTTCACACTATATCGGTCCCAAAAATCCCACTTAAGATGCCAGGCTCATCTGCAAGGGCCTTTACCAAATGAGTCATCTGCCAGTCCAGTTTGGTTATTTTAACATGACAAACAAAACCAATATGGAATACTTGATAAATCTGAGTATCATCTCCTCTATATGGTTCCAATTTTAGCAGACATGCTCTTACAAGAGCGTTAAGTTCCGCATTGTTTTTCTTTTCTGAGACAGGGTCTCACTAGGTAGCTCAGGCTGGCCCCAGACTCTGAATCCCTTAGTACAGTAAGTGCCGTGCCCTACTGTACTAAGCTTCAGCTCTGCTCCATCAAGGGAACTCAGAATCCTACAGTGCAGCTGATGGGAACTAAGTGAGGTTCAGTTTAAGGTCAGTCCCCTGGAAGTAGTTTTTACTTTTTGTTATTAGTATTGTGGTCAGTGTATTTTATTATGGTTTCTTCCTTTTCAGCAATATACAAAGATTCTAAAGGTATAGGCCAACCAGTCAGCCTAGGAAACAGAATGGGATTAGACCTTAAAAATCTAGATACAGCCAGGCCTGATGGTGCAAGCCTATAATCCCTACTCAAGTTCAAGGTCTGCAGGAGCTACAGGGTAAGTTCAAGGGCAACCTTAGCAAGAGCATATCTCAAAAGAAAAGAGAGGGAGGGAGAAGAAGAATGAGAAGAGAGAGCATGCACTGGGGATCCAGCTCAGTGGTAAAGAGCACACATCCAACGTGTATTAGGCCTCAAATTCAAAATAAGAGAAAAAAGAAAAAGTCACGTGCCTGTAGCCACAATGCAGAACAGACACAGAGATACTTGCAAATTGCTCCTCTGTACCTTTTGTCTTAATTCTGCAATTCACATTAGTTTCTAATTCTACTTAAATCTGTAGCTCTTGGAGTGAATCACACAACTCAGAACTCCTGGGGCCTGGCCTGCAAGTCTGTTCTCTGTTTTCTTGGAGAGCCCCTGTTAAAGTGCCAGGAAATTCATCCATTCAAAGCCATCCACTCACTTTATGACCACAGCACCAGCCCAAGAGTAACAGAACTAGCACCCCTCAAAAGGCCAACAGTGATGGATGACACTTAGTGAGTGCATACTAAGTATGTGCTGTCCACCCTTAGCTTAACCATTTTATTATTTCTACACGCAAGTAAGACCTGGGAGGGTGAAGTAACAGAACTGCAAGTGACAAACCTGAGACCTAAGTTGCATGTCCTGGAAGAAACTTTCTCCATTTTATTTTAGGTGTCTTTCTGCATGTGTGTTGGTGTTTAATGTGCATGCAATGCCTATGGAGGCCAGAAGAGGGTGTCAGATCCCCAGGCACTGGAGTTAGACAATTGTGAGCCAACATGTGGGTGCTGGGAATGGGACTGGGCCTCTGGGAAAGCAATCAGTGGTTACAGAATCATTGCTCCAGCCTTCACTGTAACTTTCCATCTTCCAGTGCCAATGCTTTCAGTCTTGACTCCTCTCACATTATACCTGCCACTCAAAGCCAGGAAATTGCCTCCCCCATCTATCTTTATCTGAACCAGCTCTCAGTGTCCACAAAGCTCTTTCTTCAACCATCACAATATTTAAAATTTAAAATAAAATAAAATAAAATAAAATTCTGAAGTGGGACAAGTTCTTCCTTAAGTCAGGAAGCCTTTTCTATCCTATCCTTCTACCTCCAACTGGCATGGAGTTACATAAAGCTTTGATATCTTTCTTTTTTGGACTTAGTTCCAACCTTTCATTCTTGATGAGAAACACAGGAAGTAATATTAAGGACAAAGTCAAAGGCCTTGTATTCCAGCTGTCTGTACAAGTAGCACAGGGTTGCTGAGATGTAGGCTGCTCAGATTTAGGTAAGGGTGTCTGTGAAGGATTAACAGTCTGCATGTAGTTAATGTGCAAGATGTGGCTCAGTGATGGGTGTTTTTCTCCTTGCTCCTGCATCCCTACCCAGACTTCTCAATTGCTGTTGTTTAGGCATTACAGTGTAGCCAGAGGCATCTAAGACAGAGAGAAGCCTTGTCTAAACCTTCCCCCACCCCCAGAGTACTGCCAGGACCCCAGGGCTATGGGATGCAGCTTCTCCTCTGGTACTGCCAGGGGACGTGACAGAATAGCCTCAAGGGTCGGGCTCAAAGAAGGACCTTGTTCTATTGCCCAGAAAGGAGAGTAATTCTGAACCAATGAAGGCTGACCCTGAGGAAATGTGTGCTCATGTGTCTGAGTGGTGGTGGTAGGAAGGGCGGGCCTCTCAGGACTGGGAAGCATCAATGAGCACTGGAATGAGTCCAAGGAATGTGTACAGCCTCAGGCCTCTTGGGGTGAGCCCAGCTGGGGATGCAGATGACGGGTGGGGATGGAACTTCTAGTTTCCTGCCCAGATCAGAAAACTCTGGCCCAGAGTTAAGGCACAGCAGGGGCCCAATGAATACCTGCACAATTGACCCAGATGGTCTGTTGATAGGTAGTGGTATCTAAGTGTGTAATGTGCCCGCTCTGGGATTCCAAACATTCAGTTATCCTGCCTTAAGTTCTAGCAGAATATATTCTGCAAGTTCAAAAGGAAAGACCTGCCTGGGTTCTAAATAAATAAATAAAATAAAATAAAATAAATTCTACCTCTGTCTCCATGACTCAGTATACTGTAACCATGGCCCAGTTCTTTAAATTCACTGAATCTTGGTCATTCATCTATGCAACAATGGCTGTAAAGTTACAGGGTTGTAGAGAACAAGGGTGCAAAGCACCTGGCATGAGCAAGTGCTCAGCACATGAACATAAACCTCCACTGTTCCTGGGTGGAAATCTTTCTTGAGGCTGTCTCAAGGCTATTAACCCGTGGTTCACTTAGCACAGCACAACTGGGACTCCCCCTTAAGATTTCCCACAGGGTTGGGGAAATTTACGCAACTATTTATCAAAACCAGACACATGTCTGCTCTTAAGTTTTGTAGTGATAAAATTCTGGAAGTGGGTGGACTGGGTTTGGGGAACCAAGCAATGCAAGAATGCCAGCAGTTGCTCCTGTCAGAGATGCAAATTTGGACTCTGAGGACACAGAGAAGGTAGATTGTGTGAGTGCCCTCCTTAGCATGATGGCCATGGGATGGAACTGGCCAGGTAACCCAAGCAAAGTAGGTCATGACCCTGGGTCCTGGCAAATCATAGGGACCCAAATATATCTTTGAGACTATCATAAGTGTAAAGCCATTTTTATATGTTTAGTGTTGCAATAATCATGTTGGCCTCTCTGGCACTAATCAGAGGGGCTGGGGCTTGGCTTCAGACATACTCTTCTCTGCCTCACCCAGCTCACACAGACACGGGTTCACATTTTTGTTTGATGAACTATGTCAGTAGAGCCTGAAAGGCAAGGGTGGGGGTATCAGAGGATGAGTTCTGATGACTCATTCACCATGGCCCCTTCTGACCCCAGTTTTCCCAAAATCAGGGAGCCAGAGAAGGAGAGGCTTACATCTGCTAGATATGGAGACTGACTCAGAAGACTAGATGTAAGAAGAAATGCAAGAACTGTAGATCAGGAAGAGGACGAGGAACAAGAGATCTTAGCTGCCTAGACCCAATCTCCAGCTACCACTCCATGGGAACATCCTTATGATTCAAGACACATCCAGCAGTCCAAGACTGCTGTTGGAGCTCCAAACAGCAGAGAACTAGGATAAGTAGGGGTGATGACAACAGGGAACTCTAGGCCTGGTTGGTTGGTTATTTTTGTCAACCTACAAGTTAGAACTTCAATTGAGGCTTCTAGAAGATTGGCCTATAGGCAATCCTGTGAGACATTTTTCTTGATTAATTATCTGTGGGTGGGCCCAGACCACTATGGGCAGGTGATCCTGAGTGGTATTAAGAAAGCAGGTAGAGCAAGCTATGAAGAACAAGTAAGCAGTGTTCCTCTGTGATATGTACTTCAGTTCCTGCCTCCAGGTGCCTGTATGGAGTTCCTGCTTTGATGTCCCTTCAGGATGGACTGTAAGCTTTAGATGAATAAGCCCTTCCTTCCCCAAGTTGCTTTGATCAATGTGCCTGCCACTCTAAGACAAGGAGATGGACCTGAAGGACATGAGTCACAGTGCTTGGTCTTTATAAGAATCTGGATCCCTCTCTGGGCCCATCCCTTCAGGATTCTCACTTATTATTGGGGTCTGGGGTGGGGGTGAGGGTGTGAAGATTTAGAATCTGGATTTTAAGTTGTTCTGACCCTGACCCTGATATTATGATAATACATGTGTGGGAAACACAGAGCCATAATGAGCAGAAAGAAAGAAATATCAGGAGAGACAGCTTTTCCCAAGGGCCACGTACCAGTTCCAAGAGGCAGGAACAAGCAGATTACTGGGCAAGTCTACCTAAGGGTGAAAGTGACAGGAGATACCACCTCTTTAGACTTAAGGCCACATCCATTAGGAAGAAGTATTCAAGGCCCCCACAGACTTTATCCATGAGTACTTTCCTGAAAGTGATGCTTTGCTGTAACCCTGGCAGACATCCTTCCTGCTTGATATGGGTTATGCCACATCAAGCTTTCTGTTCTCTCATTCTGTTTTCCTTGCCTCTCTACCCATCAGCTTCATAAAAAACTTCTCAAAAACATGACAGACCTTGGTTCATATATTCACTATCATGCAATTCCTAAACAGTAGTCCTCTAGTACTGGCTGAGCCCTCCCCAATATGCTGATGTAACTGGAAAGGGCCTCTACTGTTTTGTATAGCATAATGTTCACAAACAATGTGGTAAGAACAAATACTTTAGAATAACATATCTTCATATTAGGAGCTCCAGACCTATCTAGAGATTCATCCTAGAGCTGCTTAAAGTATCTCTACTACAGCTTGGAGGAGCAAACCAAGTGGACCAACCAGGTGGTAGACAGAGCTAGTGGTCAATTACTCCTAAGTAAAAGTTGATCCCTACCCTCTATCTAGTCCAGCAGTTTTCTACCTTTGGGTCATGACCCCTTTGGGGATTGCGTATCAGATATCCTGTATATCAGATACTTTTATTATGATTCATAATAGCAAAATTACAGTTATGAAGCAGCAATGAAATGATTTTATGGTTGGAGTCCACCATAACATGAGGAACTACATTAAAGTGCCGCAGCATTAGGAAGGTTGAGACCCACTGCTCTAGCCTGGTCTGTGACTCAGAGCAAGTCATTCAGCTTCCCCATCCATAAAACAGGCTTCCCTTATAGGTGCTGTAAGCATTAGACAGCAATAGACTGCACATGCCTGTAACCTCAGACTTAAGAGGTTAAGTCACTTAAGTCACTGCATTGCAAGTTTGAGGCCAGCATAGACTGTAGGCTGAGATCCTGTCTCAAAAAATGTAAAAATCTGCCGGGCGGTGGTGGCGCACGCCTTTAATCCCAGCACTTGGGAGGCAGAGGCAGGCGGATTTCTGAGTTCGAGGCCAG
Source organism: Mus minutoides (assembly GCA_902729485.2). Lineage (NCBI taxonomy): Eukaryota > Metazoa > Chordata > Mammalia > Rodentia > Muridae > Mus > Mus minutoides. The sequence continues at coordinate 322,773 of LR749573.1, read as the reverse complement.
CCTGGTCTACAAAGTGAGTTCCAGGACAGCCAGGGCTATACAGAGAAACCCTGTCTCGAAAAACCAAAAAAAAAAAAAAAAAAAAAAATGTAAAAATCTAAGGCCAAGTGTGGGAGTGCACACCTTTTATCCCAGCACTCAGGAAGAAGCAGAGGCAGGTGGATATCTTAAATTTGAAGACAGTCTGGTCTATATGGAGAGTTCTAGGCCAGGCAGGGGTGGGAGGCTGGCAAGAGTAGAAGATGGCTGACCTCTGAGTCTGCTGCAGCTAAGCTGTGCTTTACCTGCTTCTTGTCTGCCTTACATCAGGCCTACGTGACTCCTAATGTACGTAGCTATCTTCTGTTGTGTGCAATGCTTTTGCAGCTTTAACATCCAATTCAGTAAGAAATAAGGGCCTAGATGAGATAACAGAGGCCAAGTAGCTCTGTGGCTCCCCAAATTCCCAATCTTGGAAACCCATGCTGGAGCCCTCTCCTGTAAAACAGGGATCTAACAGTACTAATCTTGTAAGGTAGTTCTGAGGAGTGCTAAGTATGACTGACAATAGAAACAACTGACTTGACTGTCACTGAGTATTTGCTACTTCTCAGGCATTATGGGAAGAACTCCAACTGCATGAACTCACTGGCTCCTCATAAGCACCCTAAACATGGGTAGAATTATCATCTTTAAAGATGAGGAAACTGAGACATAATTATGGCAACTAACAACTGTTAGTTTAGTCTAGGCAATGTGACTCAAGAGCCACCAAAGGACCTGTCCCAAGTTAAGGGGCATTTGACTTCAAGGGCTCCATGAAAACTGCTGTTATTTAGATAAAGACAGAAAGAATAGAGGTGACTCTTCAAGGAGTCCCTCAGTCCTTCTCAGCTAGCTTTTGGTTATTCCCAGCTCTCCTGCTTCTCTAACTGCCACCTCCTACCTGTGTCACTGAGATCACCCAGCTAGCTGTGTCAAGGCCCAGAAGCTCCTATGCTTTTTAGCAGTAGCCTTTGAGACAGTTCTTTGGACTGACTGTTCTCAAGACTCTAAGGACAGGTTCTAAGGATGTCTGGCTCCCCTATCCCAATGTTAGCTTCAGGGGACAGAGTGCCTTCTACTGGGTACTTAAAGAACTGGCATAAAGGACTACATCTACATTAAAAACTCTCTTGAAGCTGTTTGTGGCCTGAGACCAATCTACTTTTGAAAGTGAAACCTCTAACCCTAGGTTTTGGAAGACTTCTGAGATCCTCTCCTAGCTTTGAGTGACTCACTTCATGATTTACTTGCCTGTTCCTTTCAGTAGCTAAAAGAAGCTAGCTAACATCCTTCCTCTATGTGGGCAGTTTCCAGTTTATTTTGCCCTCCTACTGGGAGTCCCCATTCCACACCTGAGGACAGCTGACAACAACACAGCCCCAGGAGACCAGAGAAACACAGAACATGTTTCTCAGCTCCAATGTTGGTTGGCCTCTGTGGCACCTGGCACCTGCTCTTGCTCTCCCTACTGTACTCCCATCTCTAGTGGCAGAGACTCACCAGCACTGTTGGCCTCTGACTCCAGCAGGTGGATATCATTGCAGTCCGCCAGTGAGTGCTCCAGGCAGAGCTGCAGAAAGCGGGCTTGGGTACGGGTGACCCGCTTCAGAAGTGACAGCAGGGCCACTGTCTGCTCACATTCATTCCAGCCCTTGAACCAGCTAGCGAGGATGCCCACTTGGTCTCGGAACATCATGGTGCCAGGCCTGGGGCCAGGGTTGGGGGACGGCGGTGGCAAGGGCCAGCGCCGTCACATGGTCTCGGCTCTGGGCTCCTGTTACCTCTCCCCTAAGGGCCAGGGCTTGAGGATGTCCCCTGGCGTGGTGGCAACGGGTGGTGGGGGGGAGGAGGGAGCCTGCTTACATCAGGGGAGGTCTTGGTCCAGCCACACCTCTCCAGGCTCCTGGAAAAGAAAGCAAAGGGATCAGAGGGGTGTAGGAGTTGAAACTGTCATGGGTAAATTATGAGATGGGGCCCTGTTCATGTTTTATGGAGTTTGTTCTAAGTTTCTGGGAAAAGCCAGCATCAGATATTGAACCAGCTCCTCTCCAACTGAGGACCCAGGGAACAGACAGGACTGGCACCCCTTCAGGCCCTGACCTTCAGACACTGAATCAGGTCCTCTCCAACTGTGGATTTAGGAAGCAGGTATGATTGGCACCTAAGACCAGATCCTCAGAGACAAAGGAAAAGAATTGACTCATGCACAGACTGCACAGCACCAAAGGAGGTGGGTTCAGATCAAAGATTAGGTCAAAATGGTGTTCAAAAACAGGAAGGAAGAGATGATGTATATCTGGGAAAAGACCTGAATGAATGAAGGAAGGTTTGGCTTAAAGTGACAAAACAGACATGACCTGGAAGAGAATCCCTGCCCTTGCTGGTCTCATGCTGCCTCCTCTTAGAGCTGGACAGTGACTATTCAATAGCAGAAAACAACTTCAGGGTTCCTTAACTACTTCAAACTAAACCCCACAATTCTGCTTGAGAGTGGAAGGTGGAGCAGTGACCCCAGTAGAGATGTTAGGTATGCAGACAGCAGATGTTGACAGCATTTAACTAGTTACAAACTAGCTGGTAAGTAAGAACCCAGGACATGAACATGGATAGGCTTGTTTAAAGACCACAACTTAAATGGATCTCATGCCCGTCAATCCAGCTCTGCTGCTCTGGAAGAAGTTTGGCTCTGAGCTCTAAGAATCTACATCTCTACTGTGAGGTAAAGCCCTCCCAGCCTTCCTCTTCAGTCCTTGAAGTCAGCTTCTGTCCTAAGACTCTGAGGTTGAAGTCCCCTTGATTTTTTTCAGGAGACCAGATTGTTATCAAAGAGCCAAAAGAGTGCCAACTTGAAGGGAATAAGCAAATTAAAAAGCAAAGACACGCCGGGCGGTGGTGGTGGTGCATGCCTTTAATCCCAGCACTCGGGAGGCAGAGGCAGGCAGATTTCTGAGTTTGAGGCCAGCCTGGTCTACAGAGTGAGTTCCAGGACAGCCAGGGCTACACAGAGAAACCCTGTCAAGAAAAACCAAAAACCAAAACCACCACCACCACCACCAACAACAACAAGACTTTTATATAATGGAGCTGTCCAAGGATGGAGCAGGTCACCATGTGAGGAGGTAAAAAGTCCCTTAAGCAAAGGCTGGGGGGACACCCCCTTGGGAGTGGGAGTGGTTCCTCCACTGGGTTACAGCTCATTCGATATCAGACCATGTTACTATTTCAGGGGAACATTTATGATGGGAGGTTTGATATGCCAAAAGCATTTACAGCAAAAAGATGACCAAATCATCAGGCAAAATGGTGCATATTTTCACCCATTTATTCCTTTTCTATGTTGTTACTTTTCCTAAGCAACAACACCATATCACCAATAAGATGCTGACTAAACATCAATCCAGTTTCTTCCACCAAAGCTCTGGGACAACATGAGGACTCAAATGTGGTGCTCACCAAGCTAGGCTTTCAACAGAGCTAGCCACGGGAGACTACACTGAGTTGTATAGTACAAGGCCTGTTTAAAGGCAGAATATTCTATTCCACTCTAATCAACTGCTGCCATGTGGGAACAGATTTGTATTAATTCTTCAGATTTTTTTTTTTAAACTAGAAAGAAAAATCTGGCTTTGAAAAAAAAAATTCCCTATTTTTAAATGTTGGAAACTAATTCACATTAAAACAGCAACTGTGAACTACAACACAGAAAAACAAAACCTCAAAACATTGTGGCTGTGGTCCTTGCAACAAACTGGAAATAGGCCAGAAGCCAACTAACAATTCCTCTCCAGGCCCTCTGTGGTCTGTATCTTCAAGCCACCCAGATGTGCAAGGGACATAACAGGTGGAACAGGTTCTAATGGTCTGCAGTAGAACTGAGGTTTCCACAAATCAACCCATAAGACCAAACTATGGAAAACCATCCCTTAGTTAAACCCAAAGACCTGAATTTGATTTCCAGAACAAACATGATATTAACAACTCCAAGACATCTTTCTGACCTCCACGTACCTACATACCATAGCACATGTGCTTATACACCACCCCCTACACACAGTAAAATGTAATAAAAAAACGTTTGTTTTAAAAATCTCCAAAATTGAGACCAGTCTGATCTGTGCACCATGTTCTAGGTTACCCAAAGGTACTTAGTAAAGATTCTGTCTCAAAAAATAAATAATCCCAGCCTGGCCTACAAAGTGAGTTCCAGGACAGCCAGGGCTATACAGAGAAACCCTGTCTCAAAAAAACAAAAACAAAACAAAACAAAACAAAAATCCATTCCTAATGGGACTGGAGAAATGGCTCTGTGGTTAAGAGCACTTGCTGCTCTTGTAAAGGACTTAGGTTTGGTTCCTATCAACCGTATGGCAGCTCATAACCATCTGTAAATCTAGTTCTAGGAAATCCAATGCCCTCTCTGGTTCTCTGCAAATATGTGTGCATGTACTACACATACATATATGCAGGCAAAACACGTTCACACATAAATCTTTAAAATAAAGAAGAAAAAAATGATACAAGGACTTCTGTGAGTTTATAGCAAAATTGGGCTACAGCAAGTTTGAAGCCAGTCAGGACTACATAGAAAGATTCTATCTCAAAAACAACCTAAAAGTTATGATCTTAGGCTAGGGAGATAGTTCAGGGGCTAAAACATACAAGTGGGAGGATTTGAGTTTAGATTGCTACAATCCAGGTAAAGTAAGATGTGATAACCCCTGTTGTAGTGCTCCTACATCAGGGTGAGAGGTGGAGACAGGAGAACCCCCAAAAGTTCACAGGGCAGCTATATCAAGTGGTGAATAAGAGGCAACCTTATCTAAACAAGGTAGTGGGCAAGGACCAATACCCAAAGTTGTACTCAGATCTCATAATTCCTACCATGGCTCACACACACTTGCAGCTACCCACATAAATGTATTCCCACACACTCACAGAAAGGAAAGGAGGGAGGGAGAGAGAGAGGGTGAGAACATGAGATTGAGAACATAAGAAAGAAAAAAGAATGATCAGGACAGAAGGATGCTGAATACTGGATGTAGATGTTAACATATGAAAATGAATGGATGGCCCCTTTCCACTGAAATGCAGAGGCCCTTGATTCCTGTGTACCTGAATCTCACCTCTTTGTTTGAAATGAAACAGAACTGAATAAGGCATTTGCACCAACTGTCCTATGGCACCTCATATATGTACCATCTTTCCATGATTTGGTTATCTGTCAAATAGCCATTCTATCTTCTGGTTCTAACAATGAGTTCCCTTTTAACAACGAACCCTCCTTCTGTTACCTTGTGGCTCACTGCTTTTGAATGAAGCCAACATAAATGGAGCATCCTCAAAGAGGTGAAGGAAGGAGACAACCCAAGGGCCACAGAACCTGAAGTCTCCTTACTGGGCTAAACTTTCTAGTTCAACAGGTCAATAAATACACTCCTCAGCCCTGTTTGAACTGGATTTTTTTTCTTACAATAGTCTTGGCTACTTAAATATAAAACTATATCCACTGCTGCTCTGGTCTCTCTGTTCTCACATGGCCAAACCTGAATCTTCTTGCTTTTGAGGAAAGCCAGGAGAGGGCCTGCTATAGCAAGCCTCTTGATAGTTAGCAACACTGCTGGCATCTGGCCAGATTTAGAATGTATAACTTTCTTGGGAAGTACCTCCAACCCTAGAGGTGAAAAAAAATGGAACCAAACAAACAGCTGAAAGGTACCAGAGAAAAATTTCCCCAGGCTTCTTCCTTGGCCTCCAAAAGTGAGAAAGGGTCCATGGACAGGACAAGTACTCAGTCAGCATTCACCCACCTCGCCCAGGTTTTGCTGTGCAGCTCTATCTTGGAGCTCACTCTGTAGAGCAGTCTAGGCTCAAATTCTTTCTCCTGAGTGCTGAAATTAAAGGTGTGCACCAGCACTGTCCAGCTCAGTCAGCTATCTTCATTTAGAAACAGAACTGGGTAGGTCAGGTGATCTGGCTCAAATCCCAGCTTTCCCACTGACACTACTATGGCTTTTGGCAAGTAATTCAGCTTCTTCCTCAGTTAAACTGTGAGAAGACTTAGATGACACCATGTATAGGAAAACAACTAGCCAGAAGCCTTCCTCTCCTGCAACATATATTGTCACTCACAGGCCCTGCTAACAATTCTTCACAGGTGAGTTCACCTAGATCCCAGACATCTACCTTTGCAGTTTGTTTGAGACAAGTTCTCTCTATGGAGCCCAGGCTGGCCTTGAACTTGAGATCTGCCTCCTTTAGCCTCTCAAGTGCTTGGGATCTAATTTAAAAATATATGTAAGGCTTAGGGGAGGGGGCTGTAACTCAATGACAGTGTACTTGTCTGTAAAATGTGAAAGTCTGGGATTTAATCCCTGTCAACACACACATACATAATACATGACTTTACAGATGGGAAAAATAAATAAGACAAAGGAAGTCACTACTCATGATTGTGTAGGATCTGCAAGGCCCAGACACTATGCTTTTAGACCTCTTGCTCTTAATAAAGATGCTAAAGCTCCCTAGAAGTCACCATTGATGCCCAGAAATCAAGTTTATGGAGTATCTTTTCACATGAGATCTCTGGGTACTATCAGTCTCCCCATCCATCCCTAGCTCTTTTATAGTTTCTGACTTAGGCCTGAGGAACACACATTTTATAAACAAAGGAATAGGCTACTTATCAAACACATAAAAAAGTATACCACCATCTCACTAAAAAGAGCCTTTTGTTAATGAACTGTCCTGGGGAAACAAAGAGAAGCCAAGCAGGGCCATTGGAAGCTAAGTGCAACATGGGATCTCTGGGAAAGTCTGGAATAAAAAGGAAGTTGCATTCCTCTTCATATACCAAAATCTCTTGCTTCTTTGCCTCTCACAGAATGTTCCCTACTCCCTTGTCCTATAAAATTGTCACCTTCGTAGATATCTCAGATTCATCTCTCTCTCTCTCTCTCTCTCTCTCTCTCTCTCTCTCTCTCTCTCTTCCTGAGACAGGGTTTCTCTGTGTAGCCTTGGCTGTGGCTGTCCTGGAACTCACTCAGACTCTCTTGTCATCTGTTTCTTTCCTCTCCTGAAGATACAGTCTTTTCCCCTGAAGCCAGGGTCTTGCTATGTAGTTAAGCTGGCTTAGCACTGGAGATCTTCTTGCCTCCTAAGTGCTGGGATGACAAGCATATATATGCCCTACAATTACATTTTCTTTTCGGGAGGTGGGAGAGGGATGGAATGGATTAGGTCCTGCTATGTGGCCCTGGCTAGCCTGGAACTCATGTGGCAAATGTTGCACCTTAACTCAATATGATGAACTTCCTTCCTCTGCCTCCCAAGCTTGGAAATGCTGGGATTTGGGGCATGCATTTTCCTGGTTTTTTTGTTTTATTTTAAAGAGGAAAATAAAGCCGGGCGTGGTGGCGCATGCCTTTAATCCCAGCACTTGGGAGGCAGAGGCAGGCGGATTTCTGAGTTCGAGGCCAGCCTGGTCTACAAAAACAAACAAATAAAGAGGAAAATAAAATGGTTGGAGAGATGGCTCAGTGGTTAAGAACACTGGCTGCTCTTCCAGAGGTCCTGAGTTCAATTCCCAGAAATCACATGGTGGCTCATAACCTTCTATAAAGTGATCCGATGCCCTCTTCTAGCATGCAGGTGTGCATGCAGATAGAGCACTCATACACCTAAAGTAAATAAACAGGTATATCTTTAAAGAGAAAAGGCTAATTCACCAAGCATACAAGGGCAGAACAGATATGGCTGTAACAGAACTGTCTGCCTGATTCTAGTTTTTTTTAAAGACTTCGTTTATTTTCCTTGTATGTGTTTTGCCTCTATATATGTGTCAATACCTGAAGAGGCCAGAGGAGGCTGTCAGATTCTCTGGGATCAGAATTAGAGATGATAGTGATCTGTCATGTAGGTACTGGAAACTGAACCCAGTACCTCTGGAAGAACAGCCGGTAATCTTAACTGCTGAGCCATCTCTCTAGCCCCTAGTTCTTTTTTCTTAGTGGCAGCTATAAAAGTCCTTATCTGTGTCAGGAAAATGGCTCAACGGGTTAAATGCATGCTAACAAGCCCAACAACCTGAGTTTAATCCTTGAAACCCACATAGTGCACATAGTGGAAAGTACTAATTTCTGTAAATTGTCCTCTGACTTCCACATGTGCGCATTATCATTTGTATGCCCAGATATATTCTTTTTTTTTGGTCTTTTGAGACAGTGTTTCTCTGTATAGCTCTGGCTGTCCTGGAACTCACTTTGTAGACCAGGCTGGCCTCGAACTCAGAAATCCACCTGCCTCTGCCTCCCAAGTGCTGGGATTAAAGGCATGCGCCACCACGCCCAGCTCCAGATATATTCATAATCACAAATAAATGTTCCCAATCCTCTTCATCAGATCTCAGATCAGACCTATCCCAACTTTCCTCAAAAGGAGGAGCTGATATCTTTAGAGGTGGTGTTTCTTCAAGGGCTGCAGATCTTCCCATTCTCACACTGCCTAGACTGTAAGAGGCCTGCGAGAAGGGAAGGTTATGGTTATATGACACACTGCTATACCACAGCATCTGGCAAAGAGCAGGCTCTCAAGAAACAGCTATGATACATTTCCCCACTGTGCATCAGTTCTTCCCCGTCATACAGCAATGCTAGGTTTAGAATGTCTCACTTCCTGGTCTTCCCACAACCGGTGTCACTCATCTTTCTTGCTTATCAGGCTCAGTTGTCACCTCTTCAACAAGGCCATTTCTGGCCACTCTTGTCTACAGTAATCACCTTTTACACCCGTCCATTTTCTTCACACCACATATCACATTCATACTTCTTTTTAAAATGTTATTATTTTATGTGTGTATGAATACACATGTGTCACAGTATGCATGTGGAGGTCAGAAGACAACTTGTGGTATCAGCACTCTCCTTCCACCTTTACATGGGTTCTGGGAATCAAACTTGGTCCTGAGGCTTACACACCAATTGCCTTCACATGATAAACATGATGTACCACCTCACTAGGGTTTACATTTCTCTTAATGCAGTATTTCTTCTCCCCCATCAGAATGTAAACTTCATGAGTTCAGGCCTTTCACTATTCTATCCTCAGCTATATCTCCAATACCCAAAATAGTTACCTCCACGAATTACTTAATGAACACTTGTAGGTAGGGACATTTAAGGTTTGCATAGTTCTAGTTCACTGGGTAGTGGTGGTGCACACCTTTAGTGCCAGCATTTGGGAGGCAGAGCCAGGTGAATCTCTCTGAGTTCTAAGGCCAGCCTGGTCTACACAGTAAGTTCCAGGACAGCCAGGGCTACACAAGAGAGACCCTGTCTTGAAAACAAAACAAAACAATCTTGCATAGTTCATATACTGCTGTCTTAGGACCTGTCTTCAACCACGATCTGACAAATCTGCACTAAAACAAAGCCTCTCTAAAGTTCTAGGCCCTAGAACTTCAAAGGACTGAATCCCAGGACTACTGCATTCTATGTTCTTAAGCCACTCACCTCTTTCTTGCCTCTCCTAGTGAGATCTTGAAACAACATCAGTAAGGTCATACTCTAATGAGAGCAGGGAATTATTGGGGATGGGGACAGAGAAAAGGAGGAACCATCAGTACTCATAAACTTCATGGGATAGAATCACAATCCTATTTGTTTCATCGAGTAAGAGACCCAGTTGTAGAACACAGAACCCCAAATATATCCAAAGATCTTCAACCACCAACTGTCTCACACCTACTAGGTGGAGAAATTGTTTCAAAATGGGACTCTTACAAGCTTTTTTTCCTTCTTTCCACTGTGTCTACTAAAGAGGTAGAGTTTAAAGCTGGAGTTGCTGAGGGCAGTATCTGTCACCACACGCAGAAACCTGGTAAGAAAGAAGCTACTAACTCAATGGAGAAATGTGAAGGTTGGGACTATTATCTGAATGCACCTATAAGCAGTCTGGATTTTTCAGTAACATGAGCCAATTAACTCTCACCTAATTCCCCTGCACACCTCCCTCCCATCCCTACTGGAGCTTAAAAAAGGCACAGAGGTACTTTGTGCCAAGACTCTACTACCTTTTAGGGCCTGGGATAACATTAACTACTTTCTGCTCACAGCCCTCAAGTGTATGCAAGGCATTTGTTTTAAGTACTTTACATGCATTAACTTAGTCCAAGAAGTAAGATATCATTATCACCTTCATTTTTTCAGCTATGGAAATGAAGGGTCACACTCAACTCCGATCTGAACAGAAAATCCAACTATCTAACTCAAGGCATTATCATTTTGGGACAGGCAGGGCTTACAGACCTTCTATTAGTCACATCTATCCTTCAACTCATCATATGTAAAATGAAGATAGTTGTAGTTTATCTATCTCAGGCTCCTGTGAATGTGAAATTACACAGATAAAGCATTTAAACAGCACCTAGCAAACAGTAAACAGCAATCCATGTTATAGCTGTAGGTCACTCCAGTACAGCTATGAAATATCATGCAAATGAAAAAGTACTTCCTTCCTTTAACTCTACTCGTAGACAAAAGATACTAAGAGTGAGAGAAGATGTCTTGAGGCTTTGCATGTAGCTAAGTCATTAACCACTTCTTTTGTGCTCCAGGCCCTGAGTTCAGTTCTCAGCACCATAAGACAAAAACATACAGTGTTTAAAGTGTGTCATCTGTCTAGGAGCCCCTCATTGTGGTTCTGATTCCCATGGAACACTACCTTACCTAAATACCACCTATTCCATGAAGTCTTTTCAAATAGCTCAATCTCCACAACAGATAATCTATACCTCATGCCCTTTTTAATGCATCTGCCCAAGCTGTCTACTGACTCCCTAAAGTCAGTATTTATCTTGAGGTCTCTATTTCCTCTTCTTGGCCCTAAAGAGAGATGGATTCTCTTGGGAAGAGCTGAGAGTATTATAGAGATCTGAAACTTAAGACTGAGAAGCTAACCCGATGAGGTGAGGTAGGACACTAGAACAGAATACAGGATAATTCAGAATCAGTGCCAAGAAAAGTTTCATGAATAGAAACAGTGGGGGCAAAAGTATAGGCAAGGAGAGAGTGATGAAAGGGAGGAAGGGGTGGGGAAAGTGTGCCAGGCATGAATGGAGAGTGGGATCTGAGAAAGTTGGAGCTACCCATTCTCTAAGAGTGCCCACTCATTCCTGGGGAACACCTGGCACATTCAGATACATCCTGTGCTTCTCGCTTCCTGTCTGGTGAGGGTAAGTGGGAAAGTGCAGATAAAACTACAAGAAGGAAAGTGAATGGTGCTCTATGAAGTACACTGAGGGCCCTTGGCATCTGAGACACAGAGTGGAAGACCTGAAGATGGCCATATGGAAGAAGAAATGAGGAGATGAAAGGGACATGTGTGTTCATGTAGGCAGCAATTTAAAGCAAAAGCAACAAAGGCTCTGTAGTGGATCAGAGGGGTAGAAGGAGAAAGTGCTGAGGAAGAGCTGAAAAGGAACCATTCAAAGGCAGAATCTGAAGTAATTACTCAGAGGGTGGGGTAACCTTGTGGAGAAGCCAAGATCCTTCCAAAGTGGGTAAGAAGTCTTTCTGGAGGATGGGTACCTCACATAGTGGATCCTTGGGAAAATGAGGGTCTGCAGTAGGGCTTAGAAACACATTTAAGCGCTCTTTCAGGGAGACTTTTTATGAGAGAGAGAGAGAGAGAGAGAGAGAGAGAGAGAGAGAGATAGAAGCAGGGGTTCTCAAACTTGAGAGCACACATCATAATCACCAGTAGCATTTGTTAAAAACTCAAGATTGTTGAGTTCTGCTTTGAGGTTTTCTGATTCAGTAAGTCTGAGTAAGACTCAAGAATTGGCATTTTCCAACCAATGCTGCTGCAGGTCTAACTAACCACACTCTGAGAGCCACTGACAGAGGGAAAGGGAGTTCTTCAGTAATGGGTCTTCAAAAATGAGAGCCAATGACAGAGGGAAAGGGAGCTCTTCAGTAATGGGTCTTCAAAAATCAAAGGGAAGAAAGCTGAAGTGAGTCCTCAAAAAGTTTCTAAGTAAATGTTAAGATCTTTCCATTTCTGAAAGGAGAGACCTATGGGGGTCATGTCTAAAAATAAAGGAAGGAAGGAAAGAAGGAAGATAGGTAGGTAGGTCAATCAGTTGGTCTATTGAGAGAAGTCTTCAAGCACTGGGATTCCAGAAGGAGAGGAAGTTTGGGAAGGAAGAGTCTGAAGGATGCTAGGGACCCTGCAGAAATAGTGGGGGGAGCAGGCTGAGTATCCAGAAGGGTTTATAATTTCAAAGGAGTAAGAATAGAGAGATAAGAGAAAATAAGAGATTCAGCCTAACTGGGATTCATTTGACAGATTCCTGAAATAAGACTGGGGATGTCAGAGGAGAAAATTGAGGGAGGGTTTCCAGAAAGTGCTAGAAATTACCGACACAGGGCTTGGGAGAAAAATCTCTAAAGAATGTCTTAGGAAGTGTTCTTCTGAGAAAGGTCCTAACAGAGGGATTGCTAAATACAGGGTAGGGTAGGCGTTGGGGGGATTTATGAGAAACCTCAAGTTTAAAAACAAACAACTCCCCCCAATAAACCCCAAGCATATAGGGCTGAAAGCATCGGAGTAGGTTTTCCACAAAGAATTCTGGGTGTTCAGCTATACTGAAGGAAGGTTAGGTAGGTATGTAAGGTTTTCTAAAGATAGTTCTAGAGAATTTGGGGGTGGGGGAGATTCTGAGGAATAGATATCTAGAAAAGTCTTTTAGTAAGAAAGTCTGAGAAAGCCGGGCGTGGTGGCGCACGCCTTTAATCCCAGCACTTGGGAGGCAGAGGCAGGCGGACTTCTGAGTTCGAGGCCAGCCTGGTCTACAAAGTGAGTTCCAGGACAGCCAGGGCTAGACAGAGAAACCCTGTCTCGAAAAACCAAAAAAAAAAAAAAAAAGAAAGTCTGAGAAAAAGAAAGAACTATTCTAAAGGCCATTTCAGGGTTACTAAGTTCTTTGATGCATGGGGGTCTTGAAAGCTGTAGCTTTGAGGGGTGTTTCAGTACTGTAAGGAGGGCCCTTGGCACTCCTGAAGATGGCCATATGGAAGAGTGTTAGAAAGTTTACCTAAGGCTAGAAAGGGAGTTTCAAATTTTCAGGTTATCCAAGAAAAGTTCTAGAAGAGTAGAGGCTATGAGAAAACTTTTTTTTTTTGGAGTCCATACACGATTTTTAAAACATGTGGTGTGTGTAACTGGAAAGGATTTGGGATACAGAAGAGAGGATTTGGAAGAGGTTTGGGGACTATGAGAGGGACTCTGGAGATTTTCAGGATTAGTAGGTATAGGGGCTGAGGAGAAAAGGGTTGGAGTACATGAGATTACCTCTAGAGCATTCCAAGCTGGGGAATATTTGTGTAACATGAGGTCTCTGGGACAGATTTTGGAAATCTATAGAAGGGTCTAAGAAATATGAGAAGAGGACAGGGCACATACAGGAGGTGAAAGCAAGGAGAAGAGAGGAGAGGAGAGGATCCTCTAGGTGAGTTCTGGCGTCTAAGAGCACTTCCTGAGTATCTGAAGATGACTGTTCTGGGATATGCAAGCCCTTCAAGGATGATGTAGTGTTCACCAGGGACATCCTGAAGAATTTGTGGATAAGAGTGAAAATCTCTAAGACTTTTGGAATGGGGAGAGATAGGAGGGTAAATTCTAGGGGTATTTGAAGAAGTCTGAAGGAGATGACTTGAATATGTGATGCAGATGGGGGGGGGAGTTAGATGCAGAGAGTATCTGGGGGCGGTTTAGGGGCTTTAAGGAGGTTCCTGGGGGAGATGCCTGAAATATATGTGCTATGGAGAGAGATGACGAGTAGCCACCAAGGAATGTGTTGCGATCCAGGAGGAAGATGTGAGGAGACAACCAAGGACCAAAGGGCGGGGATCCATGGGGAACGTTCCCAGAGGAGGCAGTTGAAAGCTGAGGGTGGTCTCCGGGGATGCCGCTGGAGTCGTGCGGGAGGACCAGGCAGATGTGTGCCGGGTCAGGACAGAGGTCCCCGGCCCGGCCCCTCGGCTATCCCCAGGGCGTGACGGTTTGGGAGGGAAACTGAGGAAGGGGCCCGGGTAGGGAGAAGCGAGCTGAGTGCAGGACTTTAAGGGGTCCTCCGGGATCCTCCGGCCTCGGGAGGCCCGAGCCCGCCGCCCGCCGCAGCCCGCGGCACGGGGTCCCTGAGGGGGCGGGGCCGGCCGCGCGGCCTGGGTCGCCCTAAGGGGAGCGCCGCGCGCCTCGACCGCCGCCGCCCCGCGCCCGCCGGCCCGGCCTTGCCCCAGACTCACCGCCTCGGCCTCCGCCGCCGCCGCCGCCACCCGCGCCTCTTCAGGCAGCCGCCGCCACCCGCGCCACTGCCGCCGCCGCCGCCGTCGCCGCCGCCGTCGCCCCCTCTCTGGCCCGAGAACTCCCCTCCCTCCTCCCGCACCGACCACCGCCGCCGCCGCCGCCGCCGCCGTCGCGCTGCGTCACCGCGCCGTGCGTCACCGCCCCTGGCCCCGCCCCGGAGGGCCACTGTGCGCCAGCATTAGCTCACACCCGATTGACAGACGGTGAGCCCAGCCAACTGGCGGCGAGGGCAGACCGAAGGGTGGGAGGTGTGCGGCGAGAAAGGCGGGGTCCTGGCCCGGAGGGGAGCGACAGGGCTGGAACGAGGCCTGAGAGGCCCGCCCCCTTCTCACTACGATTGGTCTGACGAGAAGGTGACGGGCAGACGGCCAGGCCCCGGGCGGAGAGCAGAGAGCCGGGAAGAGGAGGGGCGCGCGCCGCGTTGCCCCGGGCAACGGTCTGGTGGAGCCTGCGATTGGACCTACGGACCCGCAGGGGGCAGTCTCGCGCCGGTCTAACTCAGTAGCGGCGAACCGAGTCACAATTCCTCATTCTGGCGTTCAAGGACCCCCTCCTCTCCGCCCCTCGGTCCCGCCCCGCCCAGGGTCTGTGTCCGGTAGTACCATCGCCCTTTGGGATGACAATGCTGCATCCCGGCTCCTGGTATCGATCAGCCGCACCTCAAGTGACACCTCAAGATGAGCGAGGTCGACCCTTTAAGGGTGGAAAGAGATAAGACCCCACACACATAAGAGGCTGTCAATAAATGGAGATGGCTCCCATCACTTTTGTCGTGATCTTAGTCCATCCACAAACTGTCCTGCGCCGGGGTGAACTGACTGGAAAGGGGCCGGCTCTTCAGAAGGGTGACAGCGACGTGGCTTGTTCTGAGAACTCCAAGAAATACAGTCAGGGTGGAGTGTCGAATTTACGACAGGGAGTGGTAGGAAATGAGCTGCGGCCAGATGTTTGGCCACTGGAGGGAGTCTGCACTTGTGCTGAAGGCACAAACGACTAGAGTGACGGGGCCAGGAAGATCTTGGGGACTTGGGAGTTTGGAAGGGACGCCTCTGGCTTACATAGGGAAGTGGGATGAGAAGGAATGAGACACAGAAGGGAGAGCCCTGGGGAGTTGGGGCGGGGTTGCATCTGGGAGGGACCTTGGGGAAGGAGGAGGTGCGAAGTAGGAGGGACACTCAGGTGGCCCATTGAACTAGCCTCTCCTCTCCGGCCCACCCAAAATAGTTCTTTTTTTTTTTTTTTTTTGGTTTTTCGAGACAGGGTTTCTCTGTACAGCCCTGGCTGTCCTGGAACTCACTCTGTAGACCAGGCTGGCCTCGAACTCAGAAATCCTCCTGCCTCTGCCTCCCGAGTGCTGGGATTAAAGGCGTGCGCCACCACGCCCGGCTTGAACTAGCCTTTTGCCACTGGCTGGCCACAGGGCGGAAGAGAAAAGTCCAGGACAAAGCCATCTGGGAGACTTGGTCCCAGAGGAGAAGCTCAGTGTGGGACAGCCAACACTGAGGTCAAGACCATTGCCCCACCTCGGGGACAAATTGAGGCTGGAGACCAGGATTTAAGGATCATTAGAGATGGTAATTGAAGCTGTGGGAGTTGATCCCAAGGAGGGTATGAGAGGTGAATGGAGACAAGGCTCAGACGGAACTCTGAGAAATGAGGGCACATGAGTTGAGAAAAGAAATGAGTACTAGACCAACATTGTGAAGATGGCACAAGAAAGAGTAGACGGAACTGGGCTTAGCGGCGCATCCTATCCCAGCAGAGCATTTCTGTAGGCACGAAGCTAGGCTAGTTTACATATTGAGACCCTGAACTCAGGAGGCAGAGGCAGGTAGCTCTCTGAGTTCGAGGCTAGTTTGGTCTACAGAGCGAGTTCCAGGACAGCCAGGGCTGCACAGAGAAACACAGATATTAAGTCTTTTTTTTTTTTAAAGATTTATTAATTATGAGTACACTGTAGCTGTCTTTAGACAGACCAGAAGAGGGCATCAGATCCCATTGCAGATGGTTGTGAGCCACCATGTGGTTTCTGGGAATTGAACTCAGGACCTCTGGAAGAGCAGTCAGTGCTCTTAACCACTGAGCTATCTTCCCAGCCCACTCCACCTTTTTTTTTTTTTTTTTTTTTTGGTCTTTGGAGACAATATCTTTTTAGATATTCATGGCTAGCCAAGACTCCTGCCTCAGACTCCTGAGTGCTGGAGTTGTATAACCACACAGGAAGCTTAGGGGAAGATGCATCAGGGGTCAGGGAGAGATTATAGGAAGAGTTGGGAAGACTGAAGAGGTGCCTGGCAGGTGGGATGGAGACCTGTGGTGGGGCCTGCCCATTATTAAAGAGGGGAGCCAGCACAGAAAGCCAAGTGGAGCAAGGACTTAGAAATCTATTTCTTTTTATTTCTTCACTAAAATACATATGGTTTTTGCATAAGTTACTTTGCCTTTCTTTCTTTCTTTTTTTGTTGTTTTTGGTTTGTTTTTGTTTTTGTTTTTTTCCAGATGGGGTTTCTCTGTGTAGCCCTGGCTGTCCTGGAACTCACTTTGTAGACCAGGCTGGCCTCGAACTCAGAAATCTGCTTGCCTCTGCCTCCCAAGTGCTGGGATTAAAGGTGCGCGCCACCACCCCCGGCTTATTTCTTCTTCTTCTTCTTCTTCTTCTTCTTCTTCTTCTTCTTCTTCTTCTTCTTCTTCTTCTTCTTCTTCTTCTTCTTTTTTGAGACAGGGTTTCTCTGTATAGCCCTGGCTGTCCTGGAACTCACTTTGTAGACCAGGCTGGCCTTGAACTCAGAAATCCGCCTGCCTCTGCCTTCCAAGTGCTGGGATTAAAGGCGTGTGCCACCACGCATGGCTTTTTTTTGGGGGGGGGTATTTCTTCTTTACAGAACAGTTGGCTTTATGAATTGATTTTTTCAAAATTTATGCACATAAGTAGGTCATATTACCGAGGAATTGTTTCAAGGGAAGGGGAACTTGTGTATCTGTGTGGGACACTCATGAGATCAAAAGGCCAGGCCCTGTGTATGATAATGTCTGCTCTCACTGAGCTACATGCAACCCCTCAATGCCCGTTTGTTTATTTTATCAGATTTTCTAGAGTTTGTGTTTGTTTGGTTTTGGGGTTTTGGGTTTTTTTGAGAAGGGCTTTTCTGTGTAGCCATGGTTATTCTGAACTCACTGTATAGACCAGGCTGACCACAAACTCAAAGATCTGCCTGTCTCTGCCTCCAGGGTGCTGGGATGAAATGGGTGCACAGCTCATTCTCTGCTGCCAGTGCTCTTAACCGGTCCTAGATGGTGAGCTATCTCTGGAACACCTGTTCTTTCTTTCTTTCTTTCTTTCTTTCTTTCTTTCTTTCTTTCTTTTTTTTTTTTTTTTTTTTTTTTTGGTTTTTTGAGACAGTGTTTCTCTGTAGCCCTGGCTGTCCTGGAACTCACTTTGTTTGTAGACCAGGCTGGCCTCAAACTCAGAAATCCACCTGCCTCTGCCTCCCGAGTGCTGGGATTAAAGGCGTGCACCACCACGCCCGGCCTTGGAACACCTGTTTTTTGATGTTGCCTTTTTTTTTTTTTTTGAGTCAGGATCTTGTGTATGCCCAGGCTGGCTTCACTGTAGTCCAGGATGGTCTCAAATTTGCTTTGTAGCCAAGGTTGTCCTTAGCTCTTGATCTCCTGTCTTTCTTTACCTATCAAATTCTAAAATTAAAGGACTGGCTCTGTTTTGTTGTTTTTGACAAAAAGCTGAGCTGTGTAGCTCAAAATGGCCTGCAGGTCTCCATCCTCCTGCTTCTGCCTTCCCAGTGCTAGAATTACAGGCACACATCATTGTGCTCAGCTAGAATCTCCTCTTTCCTTTTAGATTTCTTATTAGATTAGAGTTTATTTGTTTATGTTTGCGCCTGCATGAACACGCCACATCCCATTTGTGGAGGTCAGAGGACAATTTGTGGGAACCAGTTCTCTCCTTCCATGTGGGTTCAAGGAATGAATTCAAGTTTTCAGACTTGATATCAAGTACCTTTACCTTCTGAGCCATCTCACCGGCCCTATTTTGGTCTTTTGGTATGCAATGTCTCTGTGTAACTCTGGCTATACTGGAGTTCACTGTTGTCACCTAAGTTGGCCTCAGACTCGGCAATCCTGACTGCTGGAAGATATCTATCTATACTTATCTCTATATCTATCTCTATCTATCTATCTATCTATCTATCTATCTANTATATATATATATATATATATATATATATATATATATATATATATATTGGTTTTTTGAGACAGATTTTCTCTGTATTTCTCTTGTATAGCCACTCTGTAGACCAGGCTGGCCTCGAACTCAGAAATCCATCTGCCTCTGCCTCCTGAGTGCTGGGATTAAAGGCGTGTGCCACCACTGCCCGGCGATATATTTATAATTATACATTATATAATATATACACATATATAAACTATATATATATGTATATATATATGTGTATATATATGTGTGTGTGTGTGTGTGTGTATATATATATATATATATTAAGCTGTAACTGGGTTTTTTCTTTTTTTTTTTTTTTGGTTTTTTTCGAGACAGGGTTTCTCTGTATAGCCCTGGCTGTCCTGGAACTCACTTTGTAGACCAGGCTGGCCTCGAACTCAGAAATCCGCCTGCCTCTGCCTCCCGAGTGCTGGGATTAAAGGCGTGCGCCACCACGCCCAGCTAACTGGGCCTTTTCTATGTCTACCCTTGCTCCCAAATAATACAGAGATCGTTATATTTATTTAATAGCTTTGGCCTTAAGCTAGGCATGTTCCTAAATGTCTTGTAACTCAATTATCCCATTTATCCTATCCTGCTGTGTGGCTGGTTACCTCCTCAGTTTTATACAGCCCACTTCCTCCATGTCTCCCATGCCTGATTCTTTCCCAGAGTTCCTTTCTCTGTCTTGCAGTCCCACTTTGCTATTCTGCCTTTAGCTATGGGCCATAGGCTTTTTATTTTAACCTATCAGAGGGCACCTGAGGTAGGCAAGGAGGGACAGAGACACATGTTTACACAGTATACAGAAACATCACTCCAACAATAGGCTACCATTTCCATGGTAGCATTTATCAGTTTTTGAGACAGGGTTTCTCTTTGTAGCCTGTCATTGCTCTAGAGGCAGTGGAACCTGGTGGAACGGAGTTGATAGAATAGTTGAATTTAGCAGTGGGTGACAGCAAACTTTAATCTCAGCACTTGGGAGACAGAGACAGGCTGATCTTTGAGTTCAAGGCCAGCCTGGTCTATAAGAGAGGACCTACACAGAGAAACCCTGTCTTGAAAAACCAAGAAAATAAAGAACAAGCGTGTGTTCTACAGCACCAGACTTATTTCCTCTTTATTAGGCATCTCTATCTGGGAGAGAGGTGACGCTTTTTTCTCTTCACAACAATCCCAGACCGGAGATACGAATTTAGGGCCACAGTGAGGCAGTATTCGAACCCCCATCTTAGTGATTGAAAGCCTCACAGGTTCTTACAGATGCAGGGAAGGAAGGAAGGGGAGGAGCCCTTTGTGACAGTTGCTAGGCCAGGCATAAACAGGATGTGGTGTTAGAAGAAAGCTTCCCCCTTTCACAGCCTGTCCCTCTCAGCCTGGGGCCCCCACCCCTAGAAGACAGAGGAACTGAGAAGAGGCCTGAGGACAGAAAAACATGGTCAGAGGGCCTGGGTGACAAGGAAGGGTGAGGGGGCTGAGTTCAGGGTGACCTAGAGCAAAGAGGGTACCTGGATGGAGGTCAGCTGGGAGATGAAGGTCACAGGCAGGAAGGGAAGGGACCCAGTCTCGACAAAGCTTGGTCATAGAGGTGGTGGCTTCAAGCAAGCAGATCCTTAGGTCTTCTGGAGTAATCCAAGGGAACCCTTCAGGAAGGTGGAACCTGACCTCTGTGTATCCCTCGGAGCTGAATTGTGTGCCTCGGTAACTGCCTCCCTACCCAGGTGTTTGCCAAAGGCCACTCATATAGGCTAGCTTCAGCATCTTCATTGATTTGCGCAGACACTTAAGTCAGGAAAGGGGCCAGGTTAGAAGCTAACGCCGGCTCAGCTCTTCCCTGTCCCATTGGCAGTCGGACTCCCTGGTGGTGTGTGAAGTGGACCCCGAGCTAAAGGAAACATTGAGGAAATTCCGTTTCCGAAAAGAGACCAACAATGCAGCCATCATAAGTCAGTGACCTCTGCCCTCTGAAGGGTGGCACCGGGGGTGGGGTGGGGGGTGGGGGGGAAGGCAGGGAAGTCTGGCCTGGTGTCCTGGGATGGGGAGGGGTCTGTAATCTGTGTTCTATCCCTCCCCAGTGAAAGTGGACAAAGACCGGCAGATGGTGGTGCTGGAGGATGAATTCCAGGTGAGGGGCTGGGATGCTGGACACTAAATACAGGAAGACGTCTGGGGACAAAGTTAGGAAAGTGCTCCCAGAGTTGGATCAGCTACCTCATAAACAAGGCACAGTGACACATGCTTGTAATGCTGGCACTCTAGGGGTGGAGAGAGAGGGACCAGGATTCAAGGTCATTCTTGGCTACAGTGTTAAGTTGGAGGCTAGCCTGGACTACAAGAGACCCTGTATCAAAAACCCAAATAAAGCTGGGTGTGGTGGCACTGACTTTTAATAACCCCAATTCAAGAGGTAGAAGCAGGCAGATCTCTCTGTGTGTTTGAGGCCAGCCTGGTCTATAGAGTGAGTTCCAGCCTTTACCTCTGCAAAAAAAAAAAAAAAAAAGCCAGTTGCTAAGCCGGGCGGTGGTGGATCCCAGCACTTGGGAGGCAGAGGCAGGCGGATTTCTGAGTTCGAGGTCAGCCTCTTCTACAAAATGAGTTCCAGTTTGAAGCCAGGTGCTTCAATTAGGGTCACTATTGCTGTGATGAACCACTATAACCAAAAGCAAGTTGGGAAGAGAAGGGTTTATTTGGATTAGCCTGAATCACAATCCACTGAGGAAAGTCAGGGCAGGAACTCCAATGTGCCTGGCAGCACCTGGAGGCAGGAGCTGATTCGCCGGCCATGGAAGGGTGCTGCTCACAGGCCTGTTTTCTTATAGTACCCGGGACCACCAGCCCACGAGTGGTATACCCACAATGGAGCTGAGTGTTCCTATATCACTAAAGAAAGTACCCTATAGGCTTGGCCTAAATCTGATCTAAAGGAGGCAATTTCTCAATAGCGGTTCTCTCCCCTCGGATGACTATAGCTTGTGTCAAGTTGACACAAACTAGCCAGCACAGGAGTTAAATAAAAAGAAAAGGTTGGGAGGATAGCTGTACAGAGCTCTTGCCTATAGAGCCAGGTCCTAGAGCTTTAAAAAAATAGTTTTCATTTTAGATAAGGTAACCCAAAGCCACTAGCAACCCTATATAACTGGATTAAACCTCCCACTGTGGCTTTGCCCTCTGCATCAGCCTTCCTTCCTTCCTGCTGGAGCTAAGGCTGTTTGGCAGGGAAGGGTATTGACCAGGAAGAGCTAGGCTCCCTTAGGCCCCCTAAAAGGAAGTATACTAGAGTGGTTACCATGGGAATGCAGATTCAAATAGGAACTCTGGCATTTACTATCTTGTGCATTGTGGAGCAAGTCCCTTGACACTGCCGGGCCTCAGTTTCTGTAGCTGTCAAAGTAGGCATAAAAAGACTTTCCCATAGGGTTCTGAGAAATCTCAATGAATCCACACACACTTAGAAAAATGTCTGCACGTTTTTAAGTGATCATTCAATAAACTGAATGACAGTCATTTGTTTGTTCCCTGTCTCTTTCTCTCTGCCTCAGAACGTCTCCCCAGAAGAACTTAAGTTGGAGTTGCCAGAGAGACAGCCCAGGTATATGGGGGAAAGGGGTAGTGTGGGGGACTATGGGGACAGGGGTAGGGGGTGATAGACCTATAAACTGGGGGGACTGTTGGGCTCTAGTTCTGTTTATGGGCTCAAGATTTCTGCATTTGAAGCCAAGAAGTCATAGTCTAGAAACTTTTGTTGATATAATACTATTTTATTGCAGAGTTTCACTAGTATGTTAAAGATCCAGTTATTTGTTTTATGTATTGAGTATTTTGCCTGCAGCTATGACTATGTACCACATACGTGCCTGGTGCCTGCAGAGGTCAGAAGACATCATAGGATTTCCTGTAACTGAAATATTAAGCTACCACATGGGTCTTGGGAATGGAATCTAGGTCCTCTGCAAGAGCAGCAAATGTTTCTAAAAACCGAGTCATCTTTCCAGCCCTTATACTAATCATTTTTTAAGGGGTAAACAAATCATGAGAGCATTTAAAAAAGTTTAAGGACAGGTGGCAGTAGCATGCATCTTTAATCATCCCAGCACTTGGGAGGTAGAGGCAGTTGGGTCTCTATGAGTTCAAGGCCAGCCTAGTCTACAAAGACAGTTGCAGGGCAACCAAGATAGTGAGCCCCTGTCTCAAAAAATGTATTTTTTTAAATTTATGTGTATGCATGTTTTCATGCATGTCTATGCACTTCATGTCCTTAGAGGCCAGAAGGGGGCTTTGAACTGGAGTTTTAGAGCATTGTGAATAACTTTGTGAGTTCAGGGAACTGAACCCAGTCCTCTGTGAGAGCAACAATGGTTCTTAACTGCTGAAATATCTCTTCCAGCACTCCCCCTTCCCCTTTGTTTTTTTGAGACAGGGTTTCTCTGTGTAGCTCTGGCTATCCTGAAACTCACTTTGTAGACCAGGCTGGCCTCGAACTCAGAAATCTGCCTGCCTCTGCCTCTCAAGTGGCACTCCCCCTTATAAAAGAGGACTTAATTTATTACTTATGTGCATGTGTCTATATGAGCCACCTGACACTGGGTCCTGGGAAACTGACCTGCAGCCCCCACCTAAGAACAAAAAAGTACCCAATCCCAGATCTATCTCTCTAGCCCCTCTTATTTCTTTGAAATACAGTCTCCTGTACACCAGGTTGGCTCTGAACTCAATATACAACCAAGGACAGCCCTGGATTCCCGATCATTTTACCTCTGCCTCCCAAGCACTGGGATTACAGTTCCATGCTGTAATGTCTGATTTCAATCCTCCTGTTCTAGCCTTCTGAGTACTGGTATCAGAGGCCTGTGCCACTCTGCCTGACTCAAATTGGTCTGTTCACATCTTTCATCCTGACTCATTTCTTTTGGGGTCTCTTGGGGTTTTGGACCTCATTACCCAGCTCAGGGACTTTTGACAACTGTAAAGAGCCAGGGCTCAGAAAGAGACCTGGTCATCCCCCCTGAAGGGGTTCATTGCTGATTTTGTTTAGAGTTTTATCTTACAGTTTGTCTTTTCTGTAAAATCCAATCGATCAGACCGTGGTACTTAGCACCGTATGCAGGTCCAGCTCCTGGGTCAGGCACCCAGCATGCAACTGCTGAGCCAGCCCTTAGGGCCCATTACTGGGATAGGGAAGTCGGGGGCCTAGCCCCAGATTCAAGGATGTGAACTCAGAGACTATCGATCTCGCAGCTTCTCAGGTCTCTTTCTTTACTGTAGGTTTGTGGTCTACAGCTACAAGTACGTGCATGATGACGGCAGGGTGTCCTACCCTTTGTGCTTCATCTTCTCCAGCCCCGTGGGTGAGGAGGGACAGCGTCTTAGATTCTATGGAGCAGTGTGTGTGAGAGAGTGTGTATGTGTGTTTGAGTGTGTTTGTGAGTCTGTGTGTGTTGAGTATGTATTTGTGAGTGTGAATGTAGAGTGTGTTGAGTGTGCATGATTAGGTGTGAGTGTGTGTTTGTGAGTATGTGAGTGAACATGATTGTGTGTGAGTGTGTGTGTGTGTGTGTGTGTGTGTGTCACTATGGAGGTGTCTGTAAAGTGGATACAGGCACCTCTAAGTATAGATACGGAATCTGGGAGAGCATTGGCCCAGTATGTTGCAAGACCGGAGTTCTATCCCCAGCAGCGCCAAACCAAACTAAAAATCAATACGAGGGTGCAATAGTAACCAGGTATGGTGGCACACACCTTTTAAAGCCAGCACACAGAAGGCAGAGGCAGGCAGATCTCTGTGAATTTGAGACCAGCCTAGTGTGAATAGTAAGTCCCAGGACAGCTAGAGCTACAAAGACACTCTTGTCTCAAACAATTCCCCCTAAACACACACACACACACACACACACACACCATGGGGCACCATAGCCAGACACGGTCATGCTCTGCCTGTAATCTTAGCACAGCACTTGGGAAGCTGATGCCAGGCCGGACTAAACGACGACTAATCTGAACAAGTTGGGCAGGCAGGCATGGTGGCTCAAGCTGTTAATTCCAGCACTCAGGAGGCAGGGACAAGCAGATTTTTGTGAAATCAAGGCCAGTCTTGTCTGCACAGTGAGTTCAAGATCAATCTGGGCTGCATAGCGAGACCCTGTCTAAGAAAAAGAAAAAAAAGTGTAATCATATGAATGTGTGTGTGTGGGTGTGTGCGTTGTACGTGGGAGCTGAGAAGTGAAGGCAGGCATTTAGATTCATCAGGAACTCATGAAATCCTGTTCATGTTACCTGGAAATCCCTGACAGGCTTCTGACTCTTCTCCCAGAGACCCTTACTGGAAGCTCCCAAACAAATGTAGAAACTCTTGAGGACGGATGACTTTCAAGGTCCTCCTCTAAGGAACTTCTGTGCCTACTGGACATTACTAAAGCTTTACCAGTTATGTTGTGTTTCCAACCACATCCATCTTCCTTTCTCACACAGGCTGCAAGCCTGAACAACAGATGATGTACGCGGGAAGTAAAAACAGGCTGGTGCAGACAGCGGAGCTTACCAAGGTTTGGAGGGGCCGCAGCTCTGGAGGGGCTGGGCAACCTGAAGGTCTGAGGGAGGGAGCCAGGGGCTGAGCCCCTGGGGTTGGTAGGCTGGGGCTAAATTCTAGACCCCAGAGAGAAAGGCTGGGCCTAGACCCTCAGGTCTGAGGGAAGAGGGATGGACCTGGACTCCAGGGTCTGAGAAAGGAGGGATGTGGAGGCTGGGATTTCTGCATTTGAAACCAGAGGGCTTCTTTTTGTTGTTGTTGTTGTTGTTGTTGTTGTTGTTTGTTTGTTTTTGTTTTTGTTTTTCGAGACAGGGTTTCTCTGTATAGCCCTGGCTGTCCTGGAACTCACTTTGTAGACCAGGCTGGCCTCGAACTCAGAAATCCACCTGCCTCTGCCTCCCGAGTGCTGGGATTAAAGGAGTGCACCACCATGCCCTGCACCAGAGGGCTTCTTGACAAAGTAGGAGGGTGACTCCTGGGCTTGTAGTAGGAGGACTGGGGCACAGACAGACTCCTAGGTTTGAAGGAGGATGGCTGGAATCTGGACTCCTGAGTTCTAGGGGGTTAGGAATCCTCATTGGATCATAATGCTCTTTATCTAGGTGTTTGAAATCCGCACCACAGACGACCTCACCGAGACCTGGCTTAAGGAAAAGTTAGCTTTCTTTCGTTGACCTTTGAGACAGAGATTTGGAATCCTTACTTCGGAAGGCTCGGATTGATAGGATATGAACATCCAAGAGCTAAATAAAGGTTAAAATTTCAGGAACTTAACGACATGTTATCTGCAGAATCTGTGCCTCTTTGTTGGTGCCGGCTGACATTCCCTGCAGTTCCAGATTGTGGCCGGGAGGGGGCGGACGTTTCTAGCGAAACCAAGCTGGTCCCAGGAGAACAGACACCTGTTTCTCAGACACCAAGGGAGGGGGCTATGGGGTTTTCTTGGATGGAAGGTGGCCTGGGTCCCCTTAAGGAATTTGAAGGAATGTTTGAATCTGTGAAGGGTCACGCCTAAGGGGATAAAGACCCTCGAAAGGAGAGCTCGGGCACCCTTTTTCTCCACCTGTTTCCCCGCTCTGGGACTAGAAGGCATCTTTGGCACCAAATGCTACTTTTCTCAACTGAACTCTCAGGTAGGAAGAATTTAAAGGCCAAAAAATGTCAAAGGATCAAAATGTAACTGCTTCAGGCACTCAGGAGGATGCTGGGGAATGGATAGTTTGAGGGTTTGCTAAGCTTGAAGGCCCAGGACTGTGGTGGTGGGGGGGGAGGATTCAGAACTCTCAGTGAGCCTAGAGGGCTTGAAGAGTCAGAAAGGGACACTCCCTATACTCTAGCCTTTTTCTTTTTCTTTCTTTTTTCTTAGCACATCAGGGCATTGAATTTTTCTCAAACCTCTGTCTCTCTTTGAAGGACATGTATTGAGCACCCAAGGAATACAGAGCTCTGAGATGGGCAGTCACCACAGAGATGAATCATACTTTCTCTGCTTCTCCCAGTGTCTCCCATGGTTCCTCAGTCCTCACACCCAAGGCCCCTGGAACTCCCTCCCTCCACCTCTTTCCAGGTTCCCCGTTGAGAGGTGGCCGTTGCCATGGTAACAATGACACAGTGACCTTGGGCCTGGGCTGTCCCTCCCCCAACCCTGGTGCTCTTAGATGAGCCTAAAAGGGAATTCTAACCCTGCCTCTCCCTCTCAGCCTTCAGATTCTTCACCCCTTCAATCCGCATTCTTTTATCCCCAGTCAAGACCAACCCCTTGTCGAGAAGTTCTGCATAGAATATCTTTAAACTGGGCTATGGAGAAATGCCCTTAGCATTCCATGTTCTGGGACATTTGGATCAAGCTTGTCTCCGCCCTGCTAAAGACTCCACCCCACCCATGTTTCTTCTGATCACAGCCTCAGTCCCCAATGGCTGGAGGTGGGAATGTGAGGTCTGGGGATGAGAAGGAGCGTCCGAGGCCGAGCAACCCTTGGCCTGCTGAGATCATGGAACTTGTCTAAGTTCAAACAGTCACAACCTCAAGTGCGTAACAGCTAACTCTCCCACTGAGAGCTTCCTACGAGCCAAGGGTCTGTAGGCACCATATAGGCACTAGTTTAATTAGCCTCACTTTGAAGACAAA
The DNA here is from genome assembly GCA_902729485.2 of Mus minutoides. NCBI lineage: Eukaryota > Metazoa > Chordata > Mammalia > Rodentia > Muridae > Mus > Mus minutoides. Next base: position 295,497 of record LR749573.1, on the reverse strand, counting down.
GAAATTGAGGCACAGAAGGTGAAGCCACAGACTATGCCTATGCCTAAAGACCACACCATGTTTTTTAGGCAGGAAGTCAACAGCCATTTCTTTCCCCCTTTCCTCCTCACTATCCGTCAGAGTTGAACTGACTTTTCGGGTAGAACTGCAAATAATCCAATCAGAAAGGACCATGTAGGTGACTTGCCCAATCAAGAGCAAATCTGGAAAGCAAAGACTTAACCAAAGAGGGGCTGGTTTGATGGGTGCAGTCTTCTAAGAAGTACCAGCATCCTGATGTTTAACTTATGCTTTTTTTTTTCACATTATTTTTTTTTACATTATTTTTCTTATTAGAGAATTTCTTCATTTACATTTCAAGTGTTATCCCAAAAGTCCCCTATACTCTCCCCCTCCCCTGCTCCCCTCCCCTCCCACTCCCACTACTTGGCCCTGGCATTCCCCTGTAACTTATGCTTTTTTTTTTTAAAAAAAATATTGATGTATTTTATTAAATTGTATTTGTGTGTGTGTGTGTATGTGTGTGTGTGTGTGTGTGTGTGTGTGTGTGTGTGTATTTTTTTGGGCAGGAAGGCAAAAATGCAGAGTGTGGCTTAGGCATTAGTGAGTGGGACTTGGGCTTGTGGGTGGAACCTAAGATAAATACTATAATTAAGTCTCGAAGGGGGTGGTGGTGGTTGCGGTTGTTGTTGGTGGTGGTGGTGCAGTGATGGTGTATGACTATAATCCCAGCACCTGGAAGGCACAGGCAGGCGGATCTCTGTGAACTGGAGGCCAGTCTGGTCTATAAAGCGAGTTCCAGGACAGCCAAATCTACTGAGAAATCCTATCTGGAAAAACCAAAGAAGAAAAGAAGAATCCTGAGTTTCAGGTTGGGCGTGGTGGTGCACGCCTTTACTCCCAACACTGGAGAGGTAGAGGCAGGCAGATATCTCTGAGTTCAAGGCCAGATTGGTTTACACAGCAAATTCTGGGCCAGCCTGCCATACAGAGCTAGATTTATGCTTTAGGGCAGGGCTTAAGAGGAAGCAGGTGGGACCAGAATTGGGGGTAGGGCCTCGGTAAGGAATTATAGACTAGATCATGAGGTCATGAGGTCATGAGGTCATGAGGTTAGAAGATGTATTGCAGGGATTAGGGCTCAGGGAAGGCCACTGCACTGTGTACTTTCAATTACCTCAGCCTGCACTGTAGTTTCTTCACTCATTATCCGTTATGTGTTCCTGTTACCTTCCCCTCTGCCCACACCTCAAGTCCAGGGATAATGTCACCTCTCTTTTGTATGTTACGTATGCTTATGTGTGCTTTCTCTTCATGCATATGCTATGCTGCCATTTATTACCTGTGTGACCCTGGGCAAGTGACTAGATCTCTCTGCCTCAGTGGTTCTCATCTGTAAAATAGGCATAGTCAGGGAAGCGCTTTTGTACTTGAATGCCCTAGAACCATTGCTACATCTATCGTGTTTGCTGCAGGTGTTCTACTACTTCATTATGTGTGGTACGTGTGCACACATGTGTATGTGTGTGAGTGTGTGTGTGTGTAAGGCAGAGGTCAATTTCAGGTGTTGTGTCTCAGGAGTGGCTCACCTTATTTGTATTTTTAAATTATTGTTTTTAATAATTTATTTTTTTATTTTTATTTTATGTACTTTGGTGTTTTATCTGCACACATGTCTGGGTGAGGGTGTCTGGTGCCCTGTAACTAGAGTTACAGTTGTGAGCCAGCCACTATGTGGGTACTAGGAGTTGAACCAGGGTCCTCTGGAAAAAGAACAGCCAGTGAGTGCTCTTTTTTTTTTTTTTTTTGAGACAGGGTTTCTCTGTATAGCCCTGGCTGTCCTGGAACTCACTTTGTAGACCAGGCTGGCCTGCCTCTGCCTCCGGAGTGCTGGGATTAAAGGCTTGTGCCACCACGCCCGGCCCAGTGAGTGCTCTTAACCACTGAACATCTCTCCAGCTCCCTACCCGCTTTGAGTTAGGGTGTCTCTGTGTAGCCTCGGCAGTCTTGGAACTCCTTCGGTAGACCAGGCTGTCCTCAAACTCAGAGATTAGCTTGCCTCTGCCTCCTGAGTGCTGGGATTAAAGGCATGAGGCACCATGACCTGGCTTTTCTTTCTTTTTAAAATTATTTTATCCATGTGAGTGTGTTTTCTGCCTGCATGTCTGCACACTATGTGCATATCTGGTTCGTATGGAGGTCAGAAAATGGTGCTGGGTACCGTGGGACTGGAATTACAGACAATTGTAAGCCACCATTCATAGGTGCTGGGACTTGAACCCAGCTTTGCAGTAACAATCAGCATTCTTAACAAATGAGCCATTTCTCCAGCCCTGCTCTACCTGGTTTATGAGAGAGAGTCTCTCACTGGGGCCTATGGCTGGAAGATTAGTCTGCATGGGGTGACTGAAAAGCTCCAGGGATCCACTCGTCTCAGCCTCCACAGAGCCTGGGTTTCTGGAGTGAGCCACCATCCCCCATGCTGCGCAGCAAGCTCTTCACAAGCTGAGAGATCTCCCCAGTGCTTTTCTCCTTCTGTCTCCTCAACCCTGTACTCGCTTACTCTGACTGAAAGGTGATGTGGAGATGGTGTCTGGAGAGTGTGGGCAGGTGGAGTCTGGAGAGGGAAGACCAGGAGCATCCCCTGGTGCTCATCTTGGTTTGAATTGGACGATCGATCGTCATCTGCATTGGTGAGCTCTCCTGGAGGTATGGCTAGGAAGGATTTATGGGGTTTGGGTGAGGATCTCCCTATGGGGGGGTCCCTAAATGGGAAGTGTTTGAGACACTATGGACTGATCTGGGGGCTACAGTAAGGTAGATATTGAGCATTTCCCTCCCTCCCCCCATTCTTGCCACTGTGAGTTTTTTGGGGCAGGTGCGGACACCAGAGCGGAGGCACCCGGCGCCACGCCTTGGAAAATTGAGGAAATCAAAGACTTTCTGCTTACAGCCCTTCAGAAGGATGCCAGATCTGTCAAGATCAAGAAGAACAAGGATAATGTGAAGGTCAAGGTTCACTGTAGTACCCTGGTCGCCACAGACAAGGAGAAGGCAGAGAAGTTGAAACAGTCTCTGTCCCCAGGTTCGGCAGTGAAGGAGCTGAACTAAACCAGATCTCTGCATTTGACTATTAAAACCTCTGAAAAACTCTATATATTTTGAGGGGAGGCCTTGATGAGTTTGGGGGTTCTGTGTGTATGTCAGAAAGAGACAGAACATGACCTGAGACATCCAGTGGACTCTGAGAAAAGGGCAGGAGGTAGGCTCTGGGGTAGGAGTTGAATACTGAAGGTCCAAACAAGGAATAAGCAAGGTATTCAGGGATCTACAGGAGTGAGAGTGAGGAAGGGGTTACAGGGGGCTGAAGGCAGCAGGACTGGTTGCTGGGAGTTGGGGGTGGATGGAGTGGGGGTGAGGTGAGGTGGAGGTGGGAAAAAACCTACAGCAAATGGTGGCGGAGGTAAAGCAAGGACGGGGTGCTCTGAAAGGGACAGAGTGAAAGTTCCAAGGTTCCCAAGAGTGTTAGAGGAAGACCTGAGGTATCATTGGGGGAAATGAGGAGCGGTTAAGGGTTTCCCATAGGGAGAAGAGATGGTTGGCTGTTCCTCAGACATTAGCGGTGACATTCAATTGCTACTGGTGGGCAGGGAACGGTTCAAAGTCCTTGATGGAGGAAAGACATTGCTGGGGTTGGATCAGTTTTTACTCTGGATGGCTATGAAACATGGCGTGGCTCCCCAGGGTTCCCCAGTGAACCAAGCTATAGTAGGCTCTTTATGGACACTGACATATAGTCTGAGTCCTCCCTGGATTCCGGGGTGTGGTCTGTGGACCATCTATCTGAGCCTTGGGTATGATTTAGAATGGCTGGGAGGTAGGTTGGTATCTGGATCCCCTGGGATGTTGTGATATGACCTGGGGAGTGCTTCTGGAATTAGAAGTGTATGGTTTAGGATTCCTGACAGGGTGAGCCTCCACCCCTGTGTGAGGTCACGAAAAAGAGTAGAACAGTTCCTGGTTCTAGGTGGCTCTCCAACATGGTCTGGGGCTTCAAAGACCCGCACTCTAAGGATGTGATGGAGAGAGCAGGGGTGTGTGTAGGGGGTCCAAGTAGCCGCTGGGGCGTGGTCTAGGGGACAGGGGTGGGGCCGGGGCGGGGGCTGGACCGGGGCGCTCTGCAGTGGAGAGGGGGGTCTGCGGCGACCTGGGAGTGCGTGTGGCCGCCCCACCTCCGGTCCGCGCCCCCTCCCCCCTTGCGGCGGCGACGCGGAGGGCGGAGCGCGGCGGCGCGCGGGAGGGCGGGCGGGAGGCGGCCCCGCGGCACCGCGCCCCCTCCCCCGGCCCTCCCCCCACCATGGCGCGGCGCGAGGCGGCGGCGGCGGTGGGGCCGGGCCCCGGGCCCCCTCCCCCGGGCTGGGTGAGCGCGGCCCGCGGCGGCCCCGGGGGCTCTTTGGAGGCGGCGGGCGGGGGCGCGGGGACGAGCATGCCCGTGTGTCCACGGCGCTGCGGCGGGGCCCGGCGTGCGCCGGCCCGCGGCCCTGTGTGTGCCGGGCGCCCCGCCGGTGTGGCCATCCGGGCGTGTGCGGGGCCGCGATCGGCCGTGCGTGTGCATGTGTGCATGTGTGCGTGTGTGCGCGCGTGTGTCCCACACACTCCGGGGCGCCGGATCTGGGGGGCTGTGGCGCGCCCGTCCGAGGGGCTGTGTGCAGGTGTGTGCGGGGGCTGTGCGCCCAGGTGTGCGGGGGGGGGGGCCCAGCGGGCCTGTACGCGCGTGCGGCTGGCTGCGTTGGGGGTCTGTGTCCGGCTGGGTTGGGTGTCCATGCGAGGGGCTGCGGTGCCGGGTGTGTTCGCTCGGGTGTGTGTGTATGTGTGTGTCTCTGTGTGTGTCCGTGTCCGTGTGTGTGTGTGTGTGTGTGTGTGTGTGTGTTGTGTGCAGGTTGGATGTCTCCAAGGGTGTGTGTGTGTCTGTGTGTGTGTGTCAGTGTCAGGTACCCTGCCGGGGTGGGGGCTGAGGCTCAGCGCATAGTGGGGCCAGGTCTCCAAATGGATGGGGGGGGGCTTGGCTCATCCCTCGGTACATGTCAACTGGAGGGGGGGTCCTCAGTGATCCTTGGGGGAGACGGCCATGTCTTTCTCCTCTTCTCCATGGCTGGTTGGGGAGGGGGGATGGGAGGCCGGGAGGTGGACAGATGGAGGAATGAGAGGCCGAGGGATGGACAGATGGGCCCTGGGGTGGGGGCTGAGGGTTGGAGAGTGGAGGGTGGGGTTGAAGACCTGGCCCTTCCCACCCCACCCCACCCTAACTCCCCCACCTGCCGGGCATCTGCAGATAGCGCCCCAGTTGCCTATATCTTGATGGTAAGGCTGGGGGAACTCTGGGGGTTCCTGGTGGCAGAATCTTGTTGCAACCCAGCTTTGGGACTCAATCCCTTCCTGATGGAGTCCCACCTGCTGAACTATGACCTTTGGCCCTGGCTTGTGCCTGATTCTTTTTGGAGAAGGGTATAACAGGGACTGGAAGGGGTGTTAGAACATATTTGGCCTGGGAAGTAGGTGGGGCAGGAGTGCCAGGGCCATGAAGGATGGGTAGCAGTGACTGAATGTGAAGCTAGCTGGTCTGTTGACTGTGCTCTGGGCTTTGGTATTTTGTGTGCATTTACAAGTGTGTTGGTTCCTCATGGGACTGTGGCCTGAGTGTATCTGCCATGTGTGAGCCTCTTAGAGTGCTTACAAAGTGCCAGTGTGCTTGTTCATGGCTCCCTGCTTTGTCAGTGTGTGTTCCTGCCAGGGGTTCTGTGTACATGTGTGAGGCGTGTACTGGCTGTGCACACATGTGTCTGTTGGTGCTTTATCTGCTCTATGACTACCCAGTGGGAATATGTGAAGTTGCACGAATGTGTTTAGGTGTGTAAGAGTGTGCACCTATGTATCTTTCATTGTGCAGGTGAGTCTTATGTGTGTGAGCCACGGTGTGTTGACAAGTGTGCAAAGACTATATAGATGTAGGTGTCTGGTTGTCTATTAAGGGGCATGTGGGCTTTTCTGTATCTGTACATCTGTGAGTGTGCAACGGATAGCCTCTGTGTGTATGTGTAGTGTATGCAGATATGCCAGCCTTGAGGGTGTGTGTCTATCTTGGGAGTACTTTCCTTCTTTAGTCTCTGGGTACCAGGTTCTGTATGTTTAGGCCGTGCAAGATACATGTGTACCTGTGCCTTGGACACAAGATTGACCCTAATTCTGGGACTAGTGAGTGTGATGGGTAGCACACCAAGGCATAGTGTGTGGTCCTGGAACACAAATGTGACTGTGTCCTGGGCTCAGTGTCCTGAAGGGTAGGGAGCACACAGACTGGGCTGGTGTTCCCTGGAAGAGCTCGGGTTCGGACTCACATAGATGGGGATGGATCCCACAGTGTCAATGTGGACAGAAAGGAGATGGTAGGAACCCTAGTGTTTCTGGGCTCTGGGTACCACTCATGTCTTTGAAGTTGGGGAGCCCAGATGAGAACTCTTAAGTTCTAAAAGAAAAGATGTCTGGCCCATATTTCTGAGTCTCGAAAAGACAAGGCTGGGAATGTAGAATTCTAGAGCTGCTAAGAAGAGTGGGTAAATTCCATAGTCAGGAACCAGTGCAGGAGGGATAAGCTCACATGCAGGACCCTGAGACCCAGTCTCTTCATGTCTAGACATGACTTTTGGATCCCTCTGAGAGTTTGATGACCCTATAGCAGGAGGCCTGAGAAAGTAATCACTATAAGGATTCCCTTGGCTTAGATGCTCTCCAAGGTAGCTTTCGGTGACTAGAAAGGAGCTGGAAGATGCTAACTGTGGTTTTGTTCTTTTGCAGGTACCGGCCCAGGCCCTGACTCCTTGAAGAGAGGTGAGTATACTACCTTGGGTTGGGGAAGAGATGAGAGCACTGGATGTGAACCAGCCCAGGCCCAGAGCTCTACCTAAGTGGACTCAAGTGCAGGATACCACAGTGTCTGGGGAGGCAGGTGGCCACTCCCAGTGAAAAGTAGAAATAAGCCTATGAGAATTGGAGTCGGGTAAGCGTTCATCTCATGGTGGTCAAGAGGCTCAGAGGGACCCATATGTCAGGATGTGACATCTCTCAAGATAGGTAAGATGATCAGGAAAGTGGAGTCCCTTTATATCAGTAAGGCTCCACGAACTTTTCTTGGCGTGAAATAACCCCAATGAGCGGGGGAATTTAGCTCATTTGTAGAGCATTTGCCTAGAATCCATTAGTGAGGGACTGGGGGTGTGGCTTAGCCATAAAGTATTTGCTTAGCATGCACAAGGCTCTGTGTTCCACTCCCAGCATCATACACACACACACACACACACACACACACACACACAAACACACACAAAATATTAGTATCATCTAACAGTGATGTAGCATTTATGTAGTCTAAAGCTAACCTAAGCACATTACAAAATTTTCTCATTGAGCCGTCTTTAAAGTGCAGTGAGGTAGCCAGGGGCCATCATTGTCATGAGTGCACACAGGGAGATACAGAGGGGGATGCTGTTTCACCAGAGCCACATACACCTGTGATCCCTGGCAGAGGGATGGGGTCTGGCCCGTGGTGTTCTGATACCTTTGGGTAAGCTCAGGATGTTTTCTTTGCAGCTGTGCAAGGAGAAAGTCTTAAAACAGGGTTTTGGGCCCTAGAGACCCCAAGCAGATGCCCTGCCAGGGCTCCTAATGATAGAAGCTCAACTTCCAGACCAGGGTTTCTAGTTAGTACAGAACAGTAACCTAGAGGGAGAGGAAGGTGGAATATGGGTGGGGGTGCTCAGAGATGTGCTGCCCTGGCCCTGCTTCAGTTTCTCTCCTCAGCCCCATTCCTTTCTCCTTCTAACCTGTCTCTTTCTTCCTCTCTTTCTTCCTTGTCTCTCCCCTCCCTCTTTCTATCACCCTGGCTTCGTCTCTTTTCTGTTTCCTTTTTTCACTCAGATGTTTGTTTCTTTCTCCCACTGGTACCTGGCTTTTCATTGCCTCCTTGGTCTCTTGAGGCAGTGTTTCCACATGTAGCCCAGGTTTGGTCTGCATCTTTCAACCTCTTGAGTGCTGGGATTATAGGTATCTATCACCACACCTGGCTGTCCCCTTTTTGCAGTGTTGGGGACAGAATCCAGGACCTCAAGCATGTTAGGAAAGCATACCACCACTGAGACACGCCCCCAGCCCCCTCACTGGGGGATTCTAGGCAGGGGCTCTACCACTGAGACACGCCCCCAGCCCCCTCACTGGGGAATTCTAGGCAGAGGCTCTACCCCTGAGCCACGCCCCCAGCCCCTCACTGGGGGATTCTAGGCAGGTGCACTACACTGAGCCACGCCCCCAGCCCCTCACTGGGGGATTCTATGGTGGAGGGGGCCTCTACCACTGAACCACACCCCCAGCTTCTCATTGGAGGATTCGAGGCACGTGTTCTGCTGACCCATACCTGGAACCGGTGTCACCTTCTTGGGAAATCCTTTCTCTTTTTGTCTTACTCTCAGTCGCTCTCTCTGCCAGCCCATTCCTCCCCACTTGCTTCCTCTGACTCTCTCAGCCTTTCTCTGACTTTCTTGGTCCCATTCTTCTTCCCCTGGGTAAAAAGATCAAGGTCACATATGGCCACCATTCCACACAGATTCCTCAGAGGTTGGTCAGCAAAGGCTGGGGCATAGGACAGGGTGGGATGCAAATAGCTTTGAGGACACCCCCTTTCCATCCTTTCCTCTTTTACCCACCCCCCACCCCCAGCCACCCACCCTGTGTTATGATGGGAGCTGACACATCGTGGGTTGCAGCTGCAGAAGTGGGAATCCCTGCCGGAAGGTTTTGCCTGGAGCAGAGGCATAGTGTGTGTGCATACACGCATGTGCCTGTAGGCATGTATGGGCCTCCTGTGTACCAGTCAGCCCTGCTTGGGAGCTCAGATGAATCTGGAAAGAAATCATACTCAGAGGAAGACCTTCCCAGTCTGAGATGGCAAATTCCGATGGTTTTCTCAAGCCTTCCCGTCTTTTCAGCTTTTTTGTCTATTAATTCAGGTGGAGGAACTTAACCTTCATTGAGTACTTATTGTGAGCTAGGCCCTGTACTCAGTGGTTCCCACGCAAGAACTCAGTGTGTACGCTACTGCTTTAATATATAAAGTGAAGAGATTTTGTCCTATGTGTGGCGCCACACACCTGTAATCCCAGTACTTGGGAGGCTAAAGCAGAAGGATCAAGAGTTCGAGGCTGGCCTCAACTGTATAGCAATAGCAAGTTTAGACTAGCATTAGACTGTCATGCCTTAAAGAACGAGATGGACCAGGCAATTGTGGCACTCGCCTTTAGTCCCAGCATTCAGGTGGCAGAGGAGGCAGGTGGATCTCTGTGAGCTCCAGGACAGCCTGGTTTACAGGGTGAGTTCCAGGACAGCTAGGACTTCACAGAGAAACCCTGTCTCAACATAAACAAACAAACAAACAAACAAACAAACAAATAAATAAATAGAACAAGATGAATGTGTTGCACACCCTTAGTTAGTCCCAGCATTTGAGAGTCAGAGGCAGGTGGATTCATGGCCAGCCTGGGCTACAGAGTGAGACCTTACTGCCTGAGGAGGCTTGTGAGTTCAAAAGTAGTCTGGTAATACTACAAACATAATACCACTACTGTGCCTCAAACAAACAGGTGAAAAACAACAACTAAAATTTTAAAAAGGAAGAAAAATAAACGTTGGCGTAGGCATGGGGATCATTGCTGTGGCCTCCTAGAGTTAGCAAATGAGAGAGCCAGAATTTTTACTTGAATGCATTTGATTTTAATGCCCTTGCAGGTCAGCAAGATGGCTTAGCAGGTGAAGGAGCTTGCTGCACAAGCCTAGCAACCTAAGTTCGATTCCTGGAAGCCACATGAAGGTGGAATGAAAGAATCAGTTCCACAAAGTTGTCCTCTGACCCAGACGCACATGTATAATATTCAGATATATATATATATATATATATATATATATATATATATATATATATATATATATATTTTTTTTTTTTTTTTTTTTTTTTTTTTTTTTTTTTTTTTTTTTTTTTTTTTTTTTTTTTTTTTTTTTTTTTTTTTTTTTTTTTTTCAAAACAGGGTTTCTCTGTGTAGCCCTGGCTGTCCTGGAACTCACTCTGTAGACCAGGCTGGCCTCGAACTCAGAAATCCTCCTGCCTCTGCCTCCTGAGTGCTGGGATCAAAGGCGTGCGCCACCACCGCCTGGCCAGAATAATATTTAAAATGAAAACATTTTCTCTTACCATAACGCACAGGCCCGGTTCTGTCGTTATCACTAGGTACCCAGTGGTGTTGCAGCTAACAATTGTTATGTGTTAAGCCCTTCTTATGTGCTTGCTCATGAGTGTACATAATCCTCACCAAAGTAAGGCCTGTTTTTTTTTTTTTTTTCCTATTTATTTTACAGATGAAGAAACCGAGATTCAGAGAGGTTCAGACACTTGCCCGAGGTCACACAACTAGTAAGTGTCACAGCTGGAATTTGAACTAGGAGTTGTACATTTGACATCTTTGGTCCCACATCTCAGCCGACAGTGATTTCAGAGTATCTGGTGGGCTGGGAGGTCATGGGATGGTTCGGGGGGGGGGGGGGCTCCGATAGGCATGATAGGTGGGAGGATTGAAGACATCGGAATCTGGAGTAATGCCGTGGTGATTTGCCAATTACTATGGAAATGCTGTAACCAGATCTGGGTGCTTTGGCCCAGAACTGTAATTCTTGCCCTTGGAAGGCAGACACAGAAAGATTAGGAGTTCAAAGCCAGCCTGGGATATACAGTGAAACTTTATCTCAGAAAAAGAAAAGCCAAGGTGGTGTCACATGCCTTTAATCCTAACCCCGGGGAGGCAGGGGCAGGCTGATCTATGTGCCTTTGAGGTTAGCCTGGTCTACAAAGCAAGTTTCAGGCCAGGCCAGGCTATATTATGAGACTATACAAACAAACCAACGACCACAGGAAGAAAGAAAAAGATGGCCATGTATGCTAGCTGCTTTGAGATCTGTTGTCCAGAGCCCATTCGTTGGGGGATAAAGGATCCAGTTTGGCTCTCAGCAGCACATCCCAGGGTTGCAGGAGTGGTGACCAACCCTGATTGACTATCTTCCTCCCCTCCAGGTCTCTCCCACTCCTGCCTCCCCCCTACACCATGGCTCCAGGCCCCTTCTCCTCCGGGCTCTTCTCGCCACCACCTGCCGCTCTTCCCTTTCTGCTGTTGCTCTGGGCAGGAGCATCTCGCGGCCAGCCCTGCCCGGGTCGCTGCATCTGTCAGAATGTGGCACCTACACTGACCATGCTGTGTGCAAAGACGGGCCTGCTCTTCGTGCCACCCGCCATCGATAGGCGTGTGGTAGAGCTGCGGCTCACTGACAACTTCATTGCGGCTGTGCGTCGTCGAGACTTCGCCAATATGACCAGCCTGGTCCACCTTACCCTGTCTCGCAACACCATTGGACAGGTAGCAGCCGGCGCCTTTGCTGACCTCCGTGCTCTCCGGGCCCTGCACCTTGACAGTAACCGCCTGGCAGAGGTGCGAGGGGATCAGCTCCGGGGCTTGGGTAACCTCCGCCACTTGATCCTAGGCAACAATCAGATCCGTAAGGTGGAGTCCGCAGCCTTTGACGCTTTCCTGTCCACCGTGGAGGATCTGGATCTGTCTTACAACAACCTGGAGGCACTGCCATGGGAGGCGGTGGGTCAGATGGTGAACTTGAACACCCTCACGTTGGACCACAATCTCATTGATCACATTGCGGAAGGCACCTTCGTGCAGCTGCACAAACTCGTGCGCTTGGACATGACCTCCAACCGTTTACATAAATTGCCCCCCGACGGACTGTTCCTGAGGTCCCAGGGCGGTGGGCCCAAGCCACCCACCCCATTGACGGTCAGCTTCGGTGGCAACCCGCTCCACTGCAACTGTGAACTGCTCTGGCTTCGGCGCCTGACCAGGGAGGATGACTTGGAGACGTGTGCCACGCCCGAGCATCTCACTGACCGCTATTTCTGGTCCATCCCTGAGGAGGAATTTCTATGTGAGCCCCCGCTTATCACACGGCAAGCAGGGGGCCGGGCCCTGGTGGTGGAGGGCCAGGCTGTCAGTCTGCGCTGCCGGGCTGTGGGTGACCCAGAGCCCGTGGTGCATTGGGTGGCACCTGATGGGCGGCTGCTGGGGAACTCCAGCCGGACTCGGGTCCGTGGAGACGGAACGCTGGATGTGACTATCACCACCCTGAGGGACAGCGGTACCTTCACTTGCATAGCCTCCAATGCTGCGGGGGAAGCCACGGCACCTGTGGAGGTATGTGTGGTACCTCTGCCATTGATGGCGCCCCCACCGGCTGCCCCGCCGCCTCTCACCGAACCTGGTTCTTCTGACATCGCCACACCAGGCAGACCCGGTGCCAACGACTCAGCCACTGAGCGCAGGCTTGTGGCTGCTGAACTCACGTCCAGCTCTGTGCTCATCCGCTGGCCGGCCCAGAGGCCAGTGCCTGGCATCCGCATGTACCAAGTGCAATACAACAGCTCTGCGGATGACTCCCTAGTCTACAGGTGAGTGTGGTACTGCAGCTCTGGGACTGCCTCTCTAACCCTGACTTCCTGTCTTCCTTTCCTCTCACCTGCCCATTCGTCCCCCTTGACCTTGTTTAGTTCAGGCTCTGGATAGGCCTGTAGTTCCCCGCTTTTCCCCCCTCTGCTCTCCTGCAGTCTTGTGTTTCATGCACTTAGGAGATGTTTGTGTAATGCTTAACATGAGCCAGTGCAGGGCTGGGCAGTGGAGTTATAACAAGGAGCAGGGACTGATGCTTTAGGATTGTTATCCTAGATTTGAGAAGCTGAGGCAGAAAGACAGACAGCAAGGACAAAGCTTGCCTGGATTACTTAAAGATACTCTGTCTCAAAATTTTAAAAAGTAGAAAAAAAGAGGGCTGGAGATGTAGCACAGTTATAGTGAAATAGTAAGAAGCTAGGGTGTCGCTCAAAGTAGCGCCCCCCTCAGGGAGGGACTGGGGTATAGCTCAGTGGTAGAGCCCCTGCCTAGAATCCCCCAGTGAGGGGCTGGGGGCGTGGCTCAGTGGAAGAGCCCCTGCCTAGAGTTCCCCAGTGAAGGGCTGGGGGCGTGGCTCAGTGGTAGAGCCCCTGCCTAGAATCCCCCAGTGAGGGGCTGGGGGCGTGGCTTAGTGGTAGAGCCCCTGCCTAGAATCCCCCAGTGAGGGGCTGGGGCATGGTTCTGCAGAGCACTTGCTAAGCTGGGGAAGGGACTGAGTTCTATCCTGGTACTGCCAAACAGTAAATATCTCATGGAGTTCATGGTCAACATCACTTGCTCTCTAGAGGCTTTTGATCATGAGTCCCACCAGTTAACATTATGTCACATAAAACACACATGTTTATAGTTATATTTCTATTTCTGTCAATACTGCTATTCTAGTCCCCTACATTATAGAAACAGAAAGCAAAAAGCGTGAGAAAAATAGAAACATAATGTTCTAGTTTGGTTTCTATTGCTTTGATAAACACTATGACCAAGCCAGGCGGTGGTAATACACACATGCCTTTAATCCCATTACTTTGGAGGGAGAGGCAGATGGACCTCTAAGTTTGAGGCTGTCCTGGTCTACAGAGTGAGTTGCTACACAGAAAAACCTTGTCCAACAACAACAATTACAAAAGACAAAAAACAACAAAAGCAAGTTGGGGAGGAAAAGGTTTCTTTCTTAATCTTACAGCTGGAAGGTCACAAGTTCACCAGTGTGAGAAGAGCAGGAACTCAGGGCAGAAACCTGAAGGCCATGGAGGGGTGCTGCTTACTGGCTTGCTCCCCATGGCTTACTCAGCCTGCTCTCTTTTATAATGACCCAGGACCACCTTATATAACATTCCCAGTGGTGGGAATACCTACAGTGGGCTGGACCCTCCCATCCTATGTTAATCATTAGCCAAGAAAATCCCCGCCCCCTTGCCTGCAGTCCAGGCTGATGGAAACATTGTTTCAGTTCAGATTGATGGATAAGTCTAGTTTGTATCAAATTGCTAAAACACTAACCAGAGCCTACGAATTATCTCCATGCCCACCCGGATTAGAAGCCAATCGCTGTTTCAGGGTTGTAGACACATGTCAGTTGCTTTAACTCACAATCTCCAGAGTTTGTGGTCTTTTCCTTGTCTGTCTCTATTTTCTCTTCCTCCTTTCCCACTAGGCATTTCGACTGTGCTGTACTGGGACCTGAGTTGGGCGTGGCTCTGAGTCATAGAGAGGAAAAGATAGAAATGCACAGAATACAGAGGCAGGCAGATTTCTGAGTTCGAGGCCAGCCTGGTCTACAAAGTGAGTTCTAGGACAGCCAGGGCTATACAGAGAAACCCTGTCTCGAAAACAAACAAACAAACAAACAAACAAACAAAGAAATGCACAGAATAAGAGTATATTATTATTATTATTATTATTATTATTATTATTATTATTATTATTATTATTATTATTGACAGGGTCTCTCTTTGTAGTCCTAGCTGTCCTGGAACTCACTATGTAGACCAGGGTGGCCTTGGGCTCAGAGTTCTGCCTGCTTCTGCCTGAGCACTGGGAAAAATGGCCTGTGCCATCACCGCCTGGCCCTGAAATAAAAGTTTATAAAGAAATAATTACCTAACCCCTTTTCATTCTTACTTGGGAAACAGTAGGTATTCACTAAATGTGCTTCCTGAATTAAAAAAAAAAAACAAAACAGCTCTGAGTTAGACATTGGTGCCACATGCTTGTGGTCCAAGCTCCTTGGGAGGCTGAGCAAGAGGATCTTCAGTTCAAGGTCAGTCTGGCTTATGCAGTACCTTTGAGGTCAGCATGGGCTACACAGTGAAATCTTGTCTCAAAAAATATAATAAAGGCCGGGCGTAGTGGTGCACTCCTTTAATCCCAGCATTTGGGAGGCAGAGGCAGGCAAATTTCTGAGTTTGAGGCCAGCCTGGTCTACAGCGTGAGTTCCAGGACAGCCAGGGCTACACAGAGAAACCCTATCTCGAAAAACAAAAAAAAACAAAAACAATAAAGTAAAATAAAATATAAAATAAAATGGCTGCTTCCATTGTGACCATTGGCATGTTTGCCCTGAGGAGACCATTAGACCAGTCCCTGCTCTGAGAGAATACACAGCCCAGTGGGTGGGGCGGGGCCCATTGGGAATCAGTACCTGAGCCCTGTGGTCTCTCCATCTTCGTAGTTTGTCTGTATGGCTCCCAGTCACAGACCCTGGCACAGCAGGGATGATACACAGTGGGCACTTGATAAATGGCTGCTGGCTAAACAGGCATATCTTGTTCTTGCCTTCCTTCTGCACTGTAGAGTCTGCTGAGCGCCTGGCCCTGTGCTTCACACTCTTTGGGTTATTAGAGGATTGGGAGCCATTTCCCTGTCAGTGGTAGCCCCAAGAACACCCAAGTTCTTGGGGCTACCACTGACAGGGATGTTCTTAGCCCTTCAAGATAAGCCTGGCTCTTGGCCTCCATCTGTGTCCTTGTCAGCCAGTGTGCTTGCCAGGGGCTCTCTCTTCCCTTGGCTCTGCTTTTGTTTTTGAGACAGGTGTTTGCCCTGGTAGCCTAGGCTAGCCTTCAACTCACTATGTAGTCCAGGCTGGCACAGAACACATTATCTTCTGAGATTACAGGGACTATATCACTACACCACGTACACATTTCCTCCTTTTGCTTTGGCTGTCCGAACTGAGGACATTGTTGAGGGTGTGTCATAAGCCCTCCCTAGATAGACAGACTGACCCATTCTTACAGTCAGTCAGCAGACCAAGGCCCCAAACAGAAACTTTCACAAATTATGTACAAAGATGCAGCTGTTTGCTATACAGCTGTTACCATCACCTCCATTTATATCATTAAAATTTATTTTAGCCGGGCGTGGTGGCGCATGCCTTTAATCCCAGCACTCGGGAGGCAGAGGCAGGTGGATTTCTGAGTTCGAGCCAGCCTGGTCTACAAAGTGAGTTCCAGGACAGCCAGGGCTATACAGAGAAACCCTGTCTCAAAAAAAAAATTTTTTTTTTTTCGAGACAGGGTTTCTCTGTGTAGCCCTGGCTGTCCCTGGAACTCAGTCTGTAGACCAGGCTGGCCTCGAACTCAGAAATCCACCTGCCTCTGCCTCCCGAGTGCTGGGATAAAATTTTTTTTTTTAATTATTTTTTGGGTGGTGGTAACACACGCCTTTAATCCCAGTACTTGGGAAGCAGAAGCAGGCAGATCTCTGAGTTTGAGGACAGCTTGGTTTACAGAGGAAGTACCAGAACAGCCAGGGCTACACAGAGAAATCTTGTCTCAAGCAAAAAAAACAACCAAAAACAACAACAAAAAAAGAGAGAGAGAAAGAAAAAAAGAAAAAAAAAACTTATGTGTGTCATTTTACATTCTTAAAATTACGTGTGTGTATGTGAGTGTGTGTGTGTGTATGTGAGTGTGTGTGTGTATGTGTGTGTGTGGCAATCAGAGGACATCTGTGAGAATCAGTTTTCTCCTTCCACCATGTCTTAGGGGTCAGACTCTGGTTGTTACCTTGGTAGCAAGCTTCCTTACTCACTGAGCTATCTGGACAGCCTTTATTTTATTTTTATTCATTCATTTTTATGGTACTGTTGATTGAACTTAGGGCCTCACACATGCTAGGCAATCCTCCTGTAATAAACCCAGCCCCTCACTGGGGGATTCTAGGCAGGGGCTCTACCACTGAGCCACGCCCCAGCCCCTCATTGGGGGATTCTAGGCAGAGGCTCTACCACTGAGCCACGCCCCCAGCCCCTCACAGGGGAGGGGATTCTAGGCAGAGGCTCTACCACTGAGCCATGCCCCCCAGCCCCTCACTGGGGCATTCTAGGCAGGGGCTCTACCACTGAGCCACGCCCCCAGCCCCTCACTGGGGGATTCTAAGCAGGGGCTCTACCACTGAGCCACGCCCCCAGCCCCTCACTGGGGGATTCTAGGCAGGGGCTCTACCACTGAGCCACGCCCTCAGTTCTCTTTCTTCTCAGCCACAGAACTTGATGCTCTGTGGGAGAGATCATTTGCTCTCAGACCCAGAGAGCAGCAGAGCTATCTTTCATATGCTTGAACACACACTTATTGAATACCTAGTGTTTGCCAGGCAGGGATGGTGGGGAGGTGGATGATGCGTTTCTGTCAGTCATTTGGATTGTGTGGTTTTTCATCTCTCTTCACTATTCCTCTCTGATCCATTGCCGTCGTGTGGCAGGGTGGGGGAAAGCTCTGGACCCAGCATATAAGCAGATCTTGGTGGACACTTCTCCCAGTTGGGCAAGGATACTTCTTCCCCGAGGGCCCCAGTCCTATCCTGCATCCTCCTTTGCAGATGCTCGTACATATAGGATGGCACTGCAGGGGTTAACCTCCTCTCTGCAGCCATGGGCTGAGGTGACATCCAACAAGAAGCCTGCTCAGCTGCTTGCTCTGGTCTGACAGCCAATGAGAGACTCGTGGGCCTAGGCTTTCTTAAGGAGCCAGTGACTGTCCTTGAAAAGGGGGGAGCCCCTAGCAACTGGTTATTTGGGGAGAAGAACCAGGGAAATCCAAGCCTCTAGGAGAAGAAAAGGGAAAGTTGCAGCTAAGAAGGGGGTCAGGGCAGCTTGAGGTAGGTGGTTTATGAAAAATGAAAAACTTAATGTCTTTTGCGGTCTTTTGGGGAAGGTGGGACCTATGCTTGAAGTCCTAGGGTAGGGGGTAGTGCCAGATGGCAGGGACCTTCTTGGAGAGGGTCTCAGGACCAGCAGGCAGCCCCACTGGCAGGCCTGTGGCACTCTGACAGGTAAGCATGCTTGGAGAGGAGGCATGGCTTTTTAGAGGAGGTGGAACTTGTTCTGCCTGGTCTCAAGCAGAGGAAGGGGCGGTGCTTGTCTCTGGTGAGCCAGTAAGAGCCTTGGCAGGAGAGGAGAGCTTGCGCGGTTGGTTGCAGCGCATGTCAGTCAGGGCACACTCCACATTCTGGATTCCCTGAGGCTGGAAGTAGCCCAAACAGACTGTGCCAAGATATGCTCATCAAAAAACACCTGAGTCTGGGAGGGAATGTCCCTAAGGTGGATCTTAGAGGAATGTAGAGGGTGCAGCGGGTGAGATGGCTCAGTGGCTTAAGGCATTTTCTACCAAGCCTGATGACCTGAGACCCGAGTTTGATCCCTGGGTCACATGGTGGAAGGAGAGAACAGACTCCTGCAAGTTGTCCCCTGATCTCCTCTTGCGCACACACATATACACGTTAATCAATGTAATTTAGACGAGGTCAGGCCAGTTAACAATGATATTGTTGTAGACTAAATGTAATCTAAAAAGAGACAGAGAAGGGCAGGTGTCCTTGGAGTGGGAGCCCACAGAGTTGCTGGAAACCCTGGATGGGACATTAGCTCACAGTGACATCCTTAGACAATCTGAGCTTTGTTTGGGTGCGTTAACTCATTTATTCCCTGTACTGTCTCAAGGATATAGGAATTCTCATTGCCCCTGTTAAAGGGAAATGGTGCACAGGGAAGTTAAGAAACAGGTGTGTGGTCACAGAGCTAGCAAAGGGCAGAGAGGTTGTGGCTTCCGGGTGTTTAACAGGAGGACTTCGCTATGCTAGAGCAAAGAACGAAGCCCATGCTTGGTTACAATGAGTATGTGGAGGGTATGCTTCAGTGAATTGGTTCCTGGAATTCTGGTGGTACAATGAAGAGCGTTCGTAGAACAGCCGGTTGCCTCTAGAGGAGCTGTCCCAAGGTTCCTCGAAGGGATATGGCTTGTAAGCCAGAGTGCAACTTAGAAGGGCAATGAGTGGGAATATGTAGCTTAGGTGCTTTGGAAACTGAGCCAGGAGCTGGGAATGCTCTGCAGCATGCTCCTTCCCCCAAAGGTAAGAGTGTATCAAAGAGGAATTAGGGCTGGAAATGTAGCTCACCTAGTGGAGTGCTTGCAGGAAGCCCTGGATTTGTTCCCTACCACCATAAAAACAAAACCAGAAAAAGCAATATGTCTCTCCACATCTGCAAGCCTGAAATTCCAGCATTCAGGAGGTGGAGGCTGGATGAAGACCAGGGACTACAAGTCCACCACTGTTAACCCCAATGTCCATCTGAATGGAGGAAGGGCACACAGATTATGGGGGTTGGGGGTGGCCATAGCATTGATCTCCTTAAATGGTAGCTATGTACAGGGAGCGTGAATGATAGATAACATTCCAAGGTAGAGCAGAGACAGTCCCAGTAGGTGATGCTAAAGTCAGGTGATTCTGGAGGCGTGGCATATAGATGAGGGGGTGTGGTCTGGAGCAGTGATGAGAGGCTGGCATTATATTGACTTGAATGGATCCTGTAGTCTGCGTAGACACCAGTAGCATGGTTTCCCACAGTTAGGGCGTAAAGTGAAGGGACGTGGTTAAGAGTGGGGCTAACTGCGTCCTGATCGCACCCCTTTCCACAGGATGATCCCTTCTACCAGCCAGACCTTCCTGGTGAATGACCTGGCGGCTGGCCGCGCCTATGATTTGTGTGTGTTGGCAGTCTACGACGACGGGGCCACCGCTCTACCGGCTACTAGAGTGGTGGGCTGTGTGCAATTCACCACCGCGGGAGATCCTGCACCATGCCGCCCTCTGAGGGCCCACTTCTTGGGCGGCACCATGATCATCGCCATCGGGGGCGTCATCGTAGCCTCGGTCCTCGTTTTCATCGTTCTGCTCATGATTCGCTACAAGGTGTACGGCGATGGGGACAGCCGCCGCATCAAGGGGACGTCCAGGACGCCCCCTCGGGTCAGCCACGTGTGCTCTCAGACCAACGGCGCAAGTGCGCAGCAGGCCTCCGCCCCACCAGCTCCAGACCGCTACGAGGCGCTGCGGGAGGTGGCCGTCCCTGCAGCCATTGAAGCAAAGGCCATGGAGGCCGAGGCGACTTCCACTGAGCTAGAGGTGGTGCTTGGACGTTCTCTGGGTGGCTCCGCCACCTCGTTGTGCTTGCTGCCCTCCGAGGAAACTTCTGGGGAGGAATCTAGGGCCATGACCGGCCCTCGAAGGAGCCGTTCGGGGGCCTTGGGGCCTCCAATTTCAGCGCCCCCAACGCTAGCTCTGGTTCCTGGGGGAGCCCCAGCCCGGCCGAGGCCACAACAACGCTATTCCTTCGACGGGGACTACGGGGCGCTGTTCCAGAGTCACAGTTACCCGCGCCGCGCCCGGCGGACAAAGCGCCACCGGTCCACGCCACACCTGGACGGGGCCGGAGGGGGCGCGGCCGGGGAGGACGGAGACCTGGGGCTGGGCTCCGCCCGGGCACGCCTGGCCTTCACCAGCACCGAATGGATGCTGGAGAGTACCGTGTGAACGAAGGGCGCACGGGCACCGGGACGCCTATGGGCCGCACTTGCTTGCCCAGCCCGGCCGGATGCGGGGGAGGCTGGAGAGAAGGGACGCGCGAGGGGCGGGGCCGGCCGTCGTCGAGGCCGCGCCCACCCGCCTCGGGATTGGAGGCAGGTCGCCGGCCTCTCCGACTCCACCCCTCTGCCCCGCCCCCCGCGCGCTCGCGGACCTCGCCGGAGCCGGTGCCTTACACAGCGAAGCGCGGGGAGGGGCGGGGCCCCCCCACACTGCAGCACTGAGACACGAGTCCCCTACCCTACCCGGGACCCTGGGGCAGGGGCGAGGGGCCCATTCCTTGTATCTGGCTGGACTAGATCTCTTCTGCCCCGCGGCGGCCTCCAAAGCCTCCAGTCCCCTCACTCAGCCCCATCCCTGGTCCCACCAGTCTGGTTTGGAGGGAGGGGCTTCTCCTTTTTCCCTCCTACGTCCTTGTCTTTCCTGCCCTCTGTCGTCTGTTTTAAGTCCTTTCCTACTTGTGTCCCTTTTTTTCTGTCCCATGGTCGTCTCTTCTCCCTCTGTCCTCCCTTCTTTTTTTCTTTCTTTCTTTCTTTCTTTTTTTTTTTTTTTTTTTTTCCAGTGTCCGTGTCTTTCCCGATTCCCTGTCCTCACCATCTTCCGGGCAGGTCCCACAGAAGGACCAGACTCTTCTCTCTACCTTCCTTATCCCCACAATGAATCCCCACACAAACAAAAACCAAATCCCCCTCTCGGAGCCGGGACCCTCCGCCGCAGCAGAATTAAACTTTTTTCTGTGTCTGAGGCGGCTCTGCTGACCAGTGTGTGAGTGTGTGTTTTTGGGGACTGGAGGGGGGGGGTGCTCTGAATCAGGCTGAAGAGAACATGACAGTGGGAATGGGGAGACTGGCAGGCAGACTCGGAGGTGGGGAGAAACAAAAAAATGATAGTGACAGATGGCCAGCATGTTGGTCACCTTTAAACCATCACAATTATCCTAGGACATCCATTCTGCTAGCCCATCTTAGAGATGCAGACGCTGAGACCAGGTGGAATAGATAACATGTCCTGGCATAACCAGAGGATGGAAAGTTGAGATTAATTTATTTAATATTGATTCCAGCTGGGCATAGTATCCCTTGACTTTAAGCCCAAAACTCAGGAGGCAGAGGCTGGGGTGGGGGGAATCTCTGTGATCTTGAGACCAGCCTGGTCTACAGAATGAGTTCCAGACAAGCTAGGGCTACATAGTAAGTGAATCTCAATACAACATTAAAAAAAAAAAAAAAGCAATTCCACATGCAGTATTCATTTACTGATTTAGTATATGGGTGTGTATACACATGAGCTGGTGCAGTCACCCATGTGTGAATGCCGAGGTCAAAGGTAATGTTGGGTGTCTTCCTCTGTCACCCACCCCATTTTTTGAAATAGAGACTCATTGTAGCTCATCAGTTAGGTTAGACTGGCTGGCCAGTGAACTCCAGGGTCCTCCACTATCCACTTCTGCCCCCGTGCTGGAGTTATAGATGATTTTCTGAGTGTATTGGGGGGTCTGAACTGCCCCATGTTTGCATGACAAACACTATTCGCTGAGACATATCAAGCACATACATACATACATACATAAATACATACATACATACCTGAGTGTGTGCAATTTGATTTTGATAGTCTCCCTATGTAGTACTGGGTGCCCTGGAAAACCTCTATATAGGTTAGGCTAGCCTCTATATATGCATGTGTGTGTGTGTGTGTGTGTGCATGCGTGCGTGCGTGTGTGCGCGTGTCTTGTTTCTGACAATCTCCCTATGTAGCACGGTGTTGCCCTGGAAACTCCCAAGATAGAGTAGGCTAGCCTCCCAGCTTTTTTGACCTTTGCCTCTACCAAGTGCTGGGATTGAGAGTTTGCACTACCGTACCTAAATACAGAAGTACATACAATCATATTCATACATGCACACACACATATGCTTGGCTTCAAATTTGTGGCAATCCTGTCTTTGCCTCTTGAGTGCAGAGATTATGTGTATGTACCATCACAAATATTTTTTTCTTTTTTTGAGAAAGAATCTTAATAAAAATGTAGCCCAGGCTGGCCTTGAACTTTCAGTTATCCTGCCCTATCCTCTGGAGTGCCAGGTTTATAGGTGTGTGTCCTGGGAAAACAGACTTAACAATGCAGTTAGAAATTGGGCATGATGGAACATGCCTGAAATACTGATACCTGGGAGGTAGAAACAGGAGACTCGGAAGTTCAAGACTGGGCTGCAAGTTGGCTTAGTGAGTAAAGACATTTGCCACCAAGCCTGACAATCTGAATTTGATCCCTGGGACCTAAGTGCAATAGCACATGTGAAATCCCCAGAAAATTAATTAATTGATTGATTGATTATTGATTAATTAAATTAGAAAAAAATTAGCCTGGTGGTGTTGGTACACACCTTAAATCTCAGCACTCTGAAAGAGGTAGGCGGATCTCTGAGTTCCAGGCCAGCCTGGTCTACAGAGTGAGTTCCAGGACAGCCAGGGCTACACAGGAAAAAAAATTTTTTTTAAGTTCAAAACTAAATTAGATTAGAGAGATGGCTCAATGATTCAGAGCACCCCCTGATCTTGTAGAGGGGCCAGGTTTGATTCCCAATACCCACTTGGCAGCTCACAGGTAAGTGTCTGTCACTCTGGTTCCAGGGGATCCCATGTCCTGGCTTCTGTGGGCATGTGTGTGACTCACAACATACACTCAGACATGCTACACATAGAAGAAATCAACGTTTGGTTTTAAAGAGTAAAAAGTTGAAAACTATCCTCTTCTACATGCAGAGTTTGAGACAGCTCGGCCTGCATGAGACCCTGGGTATTTTTGTTTGTTTTTGCCAACAAAATACTTTTTTTTTTTTTATTATTAAAGGCAGGTTGATTTGGGCAAGATGACACAGCCGGACTCCTAGCTACTCAGGAAGCTGGGACAGGCTGACTGGTTGAGCTCAGAAGTTTGAGGCTAGCCTGGGCAACAAAGCCAGACACTGTCTTTTTTTTTTTTTTTTTTTGAGACAGGGTTTCTCTGTGTAGCCCTGGCTGTCCTGGAACTCACTTTGTAGACCAGGCTGGCCTCGAACTCAGAAATCCGCCTGCCTCTGCCTCCCGAGTGCTGGGATTAAAGGCGTGCGCCACCACGCCCGGCTCAGACACTGTCTTAAACCTGCAAACGTCACTAGCAACACAAGGAAGATGGAGCAATTTCTGCCCCATTCTCGACTTTAAGCCCTTTCAGCGGGGTAGTTTCTGCCCCTGCCTGGCTGACCACACTGTGTGGGATAGATGTCCAGAGTCTATTTTACAGGCAGAGGTCAGAACCAGAGGGGGGGAAGTCCCTGTCAGAGGGCTCCTCCCTGGTCTGCTTCCCGTGAAGAGTGGAATCTGTGTCTGGAGACTGGAGAATGGCTCTGGTGACCCTAGCTGAGCTGGGGTCTCCAAAGCCAGCCGTTAAAGGAGGAAGGGAGGAGACCTCCAATCTTACCTGTGTGAGCATAAGTGGAGCGGGGTCTGCTGGGGAGTGGAGGGTGATGGAGGAGGGACTGAATGAGGCAAAGGTGGTTTGGGCCAAGTCAGGGACTCTGGGCATCTCAGTGCTTGCAGATACCCTGCCATAAAAACTCCTTCCTAGTCCTGGTGAAAAAAGAAGAAGGTTTCAAGCTAGCCAGGGGCCCCCTGAGGCCTTGGGGGGAGGAAAGCAAGACAGAAATAGAAACGGAGCCAGAGGGAGGAAGCTGGTCTGGGCAAAGAGGGTGGGAGGCAAGGACAGAAGCACTGAAGAACTTCAGGCCAGGCGGATCCCTTACACTGGCCCAGTATATGCGTCATTCGTGAAGATACCTGTGTGCACAGTGCTCCCACCAGCTGGGCTCTGTGCTCACACAGACCACCTAATATGCAAGTCAGTATATCATAGAACCCAAGGCACTACACATGACACCCAGGAAAGGTCATTACTGCTGTAAGAAGCAGGGTCACAATATATAGCTCTAATTGCTCTGTCACTCAAGAACTGATAAAGCTTTACTGAGTACGTGCCATATGCTTGGCCCAGGATAGAGGCTTTCACGATGAATAAAATATACAAACTGCTAGGCCCGATGGCAAAGCATGTGATCCAGCACTTGGGAGGCAGAGGCAGGAGGGTCTCAAATTCCAGGCCACCCAAGGATACAGTAAGACCCTGTCTCAAAAATAAAGGCTACAAAGAATAAAATGGCCCTGGTAGAACATGTATATGATCCCAGTATTCAGGAGGCTGAGGCAGGAGGATCAGAAGTTTGTTATTTTAAGTTTGAGGTCAGCCTGCACTAATTATTTTTCTTTAGAAAGAAAGAAAGAAAGAAAGAAAGAAAGAAAGAAAGAAAGAAAGAAAAAAAGAAAGAAAGAAAGAAATCAGATTTCGTTAGGATGGTTGTGAGCCACCATGTGGTTGCTGGGATTTGAACTCAGGACCTTCAGAAGAGCAGTCGGCACTCTTAACCACTGAGTCATCTCGCCAGCCCCATTCATTTCTTTATGCACTCAGTCATTGTGTATGCATCTGGCGCATGTGGAAGACAAAGGACAATTTGCATTGTTAGTTTTCTCCTTTCTTCCATGCACTCCCTGGGATTCAACTCAAGTTATCAAGCTTAGTGTCAAATGCCTTTACCTGCTGAGCCATCTCACCAGGTAGCTCTGTCTATCTATCTATCTATCTATCTATCTATCTATCTATCTATCTATCTATCTATCTATCATCTATCTATCCATCTATCTTTATATCATTTTGTTTTGTTTTGCTTTTTGAGACAGGATCTTTCTTTTATTTTATTTTATTTTATTTTTTTTTATTTTCGAGACAGGGTTTCCCTGGCTGTCCTGGAACTCACGTTGTAGACCAGGCTGGCCTCGAACTCAGAAATCCGCCTGCCTCTGCCTCCTGAGTGCTGGGATTAAAGGCATGCGCCACCACCGCCCAGCGAGACAGGGTCTTTCAATGTGGCCCTGGCTGTCCTGGAACTCATTGTGTAGACCAGGATCTCCTAGAATCCACAGGGATCTGTTGAAGTTATGCCTAGTTCTGCTTCCCAGCCCCATGCTCCCAGAAATAAGACTCAGACTCAAAATATATTTACAAATACCTTGGTCATACAGCTAGGCTCTTCTCTGACTAGATCATAACTAAAGATAACCCATTTGCTTTAACCTACATCCTGCCACGTGGCAGGTCACCTGTGCTTAGGGACCATGTGCCCGTCTCCTCATGACTTCCTGGGCAGATCTCCCTGTGCCTGGCTCTATCCCAGAATCCTTTCTCCTCCCAGATGCCCCACTTCTTTCCTGTCAAAGCCATAGGCCATAGGCTTTTTAATGGACAGGTGATACATTGATACAATACATAAGATATTCTCTCTACAGGGATCTGCCTGCCTCTGCCTCCCAAGTGTTGGGATTGAAGGCATGTGACACCATGTTCAGATGGGAAGGCATGGCTAATTCTGGAACCCAGACATGTCTTGACTAGTCTGATGAGGGCGATCCCCCTCCCTCCTCCTCTCAATTGCTAAGATCAGTGTTCTGTAGTTCTTCCCCTGGCTCTGAGAGCACATGCTTCTGAATAATGGGGCCCACGCTGCCTTTGCCTGCTGAGTTAGCTCTTCATCAGACCTGGCTCTCTACAACGACCACATTCTTGTTCTACACACACTTGTCCCTTGGTGCTCCCAAGTGATTGGATATAGGAACCCGGGGTGATACAGACATCTGGAGATGCTGGAGTCCCTCATACAGAATGTTCATGGGGCCACACACACCTTCCTTTTAAATCCTCTCCAGATGACAATCAGGCTACATTTATTGTAACTGAGATACTATTTGGATTTCTGTGTGTCTGTGTGTTGTTTAGCGGAGTGTGACAAGGAGAATCCTGGACATGTTAAGTCTAGACACAGGGTGGGTTTGGAGTTTTGAACATGTTCCATTAGAGGTTGGTTGTATGCATGAATGCAGAGATTCTGGGTACAGAGGGCTGAAATTACATTCATGTCTTGATTTTTTTTTTTTTTTGAAACAGGGCTTCTCTGTATAGCTCTCCCTGGCTGACCTGGAATCCTTCTGTAAGCCAGGCTCAGCAATGAGCCTGTCTCTGCCTCCCAAGGGCTGATTAAAAGCATGTACCACCACGCTAAACTATTTATTTATTTATTTATTTATTTATATATTTATTTATTTATTTATTTTTGGTTTTTTGAGACAGGGTTTCTTTGTATAGCCCTGGCTGTCCTGGAACTCACTTTGTAGACCAGGCTGGCCTCAAACTCAGAAATCCGCCTGCCTCTGCCTCCCAAGTGCTGGGATTAAAGGTGTGAACCACCACTGCCTGGCCTAAACTTTTTATGTATGTGTGTGTGTGTGTGTGTGTGTGTGTGAGTGTTCATATGTGCACATGGGTGCAGGTGTCCACAGAGGCTAGAGGTACCAGAACCCCTGGAGGTTCAGTTCCAGACAGTTGTGAGCCATCAGATGTCCTGAATTGATGGGCAGGTCCTGAAAATTGAACTTGGGTCCTCTTCAAGAATAGCAAGGGCTCATAACAGCTAAGCTATCTCTCCAGCTGCATCCCCAGCCCCTCAACTCCCCGTATCCCCTCTCCATATCCTATGGTCTTGTGAGAAGCTAACACCAAACACCAAACTGGTGTTCTCTCTCTCTCTCTCTCTCTCTCTCTCTCTCTCTCCCCTGTTTCACTATGTAGTCCTGAATGACCTCAAACGTATACATTTCCATGTCATGATGAAGCTATGCCCCCTAAGGCTGGAAAAATGGATGGTTCCGGTGATAACGTGCCAGCTGCACAAGTATGAGGAACCAAGTTCGAATCCCCAGAACCCATGGAGGAGTGAACAGAACCCATGGTGGCACGTGCTTGGAATCCAGTGCCAGGGAAGCATAACTAGGAGGATCTCTGGGGCACACTGAACAGCCAGCATAGCCTAACAGACAAGCCACAGACAGTGACTAAGTCAACAAAAGGAAAACAAAACAAGGTGGACAGCTATTGAGGGGCGGCAGCTGAGGGTGTTTCCCACCTCCACGTACACACTCACACACATCTGTATTCACATGAGCACACACATGCACGCTCACACGTGTACACACACATGCACACACACATACACATATACGCACATACATACACATATACACACACACATACACATATACGCACACACACACATACATGCACACACATACACACACACATATAAACACACTCATACACATACACACAAACCTGGGCAGAAGTAACACATGATGGGAGATCCACTAGAAATCAGTTTTGTGAGACAAACACAAAATTGCAAACTCCATGTTCAGTAGAAGTTGTCTTGCCCCGCCTCACCGTCTCTGTGCTCTGGGTCTAACTGCAGCCATATTCTTAGGGGCAGGCTGCCATGGGTAAAGGTTCCTCTCCAGCCTTGCATATGCATCTCTTTTGTTTGTTGTTTCTTGGTTTTTTTGTTTTTGTTTTGTTTTTTATTTTTTTGGTAAGATGTCAAGTATCCTAGGCTGGTTTTGAACCAGATAGCTAGGTAGCCAAGGATGACTTTGAACTTCTGACCCTCATGCCTCCACTTTCTCAGTGCTAAGATTACAGGTGTGTGTGCACCACCACACTCAGAATAATATATGTGCTTATATTATATTATTTATTTACTTACTTACATTTTGGGATTGGAGAGAGAGATGGCTCAGTGTTTAAGAGCACTGACTTTCTCTTTCAGAGGACCTGGGTTTGATTCCCAACACCCACAATCATCTAACTCCAGTTACAGGGAATCTACTGTCCTCTTTTGTCCTCAGTAGGCACCAGGCATACATCTGGTTCACAGACACACATGCGAGCAGAACACCCATACACATATAATAATAGTAATAATAATAATAATAATAATAATAATAATAATAATAATAATAATAATTTTAAGACTTATACACCCTAGGGTGGGTGTCAGAGACAAGTTGGAGGGTAAGTTCTTCCTTCCACCATGTTGTTCCTGGGTATCAAACTTATGTGAATAGGTTTAGAGCAGAGCGACTGTGCAGGCCCAATACTCTGTGTGATAATAAATTCCTTTTGGTTTTTGCCATATGTGATGAGTTCTTTCTTTGGATGTATGTGCACCTGCGTGCTGTATGCATTTGTGTGAGCTCTCATGTACACGTAGAGGCCAAAGGTCAATACCATGTATCTTCCTCAGTGAATCGTTATTTGAAACCACGTAATTATTTTTATTTTATGCACACACATGAGTGCTGGCATGTATGTATGTATGGCATGTACATATGTATACCAAGGGTGTGCCAAGTGCTCGTGGAAGCCACAAGAGGCCATCATATCCCTGGGACAGAAAATTATGACCATTTGGGAGCCACCATGTAGGTTCTGGGATCCCCACGCAAGTCTGCTGCGTGAGTAGCCAGTGCTACTAACCTCTGAGCTGTCTCTCCAGCCCTGACCTGTGTACTACACATTTTAATGTTTAATGTACTTTCTCACATATATACACACATGTGCATGTGTACGGGGGCCTGAAGTGCATATTGACTATCTTCTCAATTTCTCTTTACCTTATTTTCTGAGCCAAGGTCTACAACTTCTGAAGGTTGCCATTGCTAGATTGGCTGGTTAGCTAGTCCCAGGAATCCTTCTGCTGTATCTGCTTCCAAAGTTCACTGTTACTTGTTTTTTTAATAGGTCCTGGGATCAGATCTAAGATTCGATTCTCACCCTTGTGCAACCTCTCCATCCTGGTTTGGGTTTTTTTATTCTATTAGAGGAGATGGCATCCTGAATGAGAGAGCCCCATCTGTCCCAGAAACACTGTTAAAGAACACAGTGGGTACAGACTAGATAGAGTGAGACCTCGAAGCATGTTTGTAAACACATGAGCACATGGCCAGGCCACACAAGGACACATCTTTGTTTAGCCTCTGATTCAGGGAGGTGGTCCCTTAGATACACACCACAGAAGACAG
The DNA here is from genome assembly GCA_902729485.2 of Mus minutoides. Classification (NCBI taxonomy): domain Eukaryota; kingdom Metazoa; phylum Chordata; class Mammalia; order Rodentia; family Muridae; genus Mus; species Mus minutoides. The sequence continues at coordinate 266,041 of LR749573.1, read as the reverse complement.
ACACACAGATGCACACTCTTGAGTGTCCCCTGCACCATGCACACATGCACATCCAGTCACATGCCCACAACCATTCACGAACGCACACTCAAGACCACACATGATGGAAGACTCCAACTCCTCGAGGTTTATTTGCATATGTTTGCATAAATTGTATAAAAGTAGAAAAATAAACCCAGCCTGGGCTGCAGCTTCATAAAAGGTGAGAGGAAATAAATTAAGGCGGGGTGGGACTGAGTTTAGAGTCTAGAGTCCTAGATGGGCTGGGCTGGACCACCGTACTCAGACACACTGGTCTCCACTGGCCACACAGTTGAGGTCCCGGGTGAGCAGGCGAAAGAGGTTGAGGGTGACAGAGGCCTCCAGGCAGCCAGGGGTCTCCTGAAAGGACAGGGCTGGCTCAGGGTCTGCTGGGTCTCAGAGCTCCCAGGCACTGCAGATCCCAGTCCCCTGCCCAGACTCACCTTGCTCTGGGCCTCCTGGAGCCTGTGCAGCCAGCGGGAGAGGCGGCNGCTCGGGGGCCTGGGCTCTGCTGTGGACTGAGGCTGTGTCTGTGGACAGAGGATGGAGACTGTGAGGCTGCTGCTGGGACACAGGGCAAGCCCAAGTGGCTGGAGGCACAATGGGGAGGAGCCAGGGATCCAGGACTCAACACAGGTCTGCAGCTGGGAGTGGATGTGGCTCAGTGTGTGAAGAGGCTGGCCCAGGATGGTGGCCAGGGCTGAGTCAGTCATGTTCTCCCAGACCTTCAGTGTCTGGGCCACCTCAGCCTGCAAGGCCTTGGGGCGCTCCTGGACCTGAGGTGAGGTGAGAAGTAATAGACAAGAGGGCTGAGGTAAGGGCTAGGAGTGTGATTCTGAGTGTTTCACCAGAATCCTCCACTGATGAGTTGGAGGCAAAGCACATGGTAGAGCCCCTGCCTAGAATCCCCCAGGGAGGGCCTGGGGGTGTGGCTCAGTGGTAGAGCCCCTGCCTAGAATCCCCCAGGGAGGGGCTGGGGGTGTGGCTCAGTGGTAGAGCCCCTGCCTAGAATCCCTCAGGGAGGGGCTGGGGCGTGGCTCAGTGGTAGAGCTCCTTCCTTGAGTTCTCCTAGTGTGAAGTGGGCGTGTGGCTCAGTGGTAGATCGCTTACCTAGCCTGTGTGAGCCCTCATTTAAGTCTCTACCATCATACATAATTGTCCCAATCCCCACAAAGCACAGGTAGGTTGGGCTGTGGGGGTAATGCTGTGCAGGGGGAAGGTCATTCAAGGGGACAGGTGATGAGTAGGCAAGAGGGGTCCAGAGAGCAGGGCACATGGGTAGAAATACCAACGGAGAGGATGCAGGTGAGGGATAATGGGAAGGGAGAAAACAGGTGAGGAGGCAAACAAGGTGGCAGCAAACAGGGAACCTGGGCTCTCAGAGGTTTGATAGAGCAGGGGAGAAGAGAACAGGATAGGGGGGCGGGGCCCCGGGCAGGGGCGGGAACAAGGGCGTGGCTTACAAGGAAGATGAAGGGTGGAGAGGATCACAGTCTGGGAGAGGGTTCTAGGAGATGGGAGACAGAGGGCAGAGGCTGTGTAGGGGAAATGGGTAGTAGAGGAGAGAGAACTCTTAGAAAGTTCTTAGAGGGGGAAGCAGGATGAACTGGGGTAGCAGACAGGATGGGACAGAAAGAGAAAGGGGAGCCAGGCATGATGTCCTGTGTCTGTGATCCCAGCATAGTTGGGAGGCCAGCCTGGTCTTGAGGACCTTAAGACTGAGGCCAGCAGTTGGCCGGGTGTGGTGGCGCACGCCTTTAATCCCAGCACTTGGGAGGCAGAGGCAGGAGGATCTCTGAGTTTGAGGCCAGCCTGGTCTACAAAGTGAGTTCCAGGACAGTCAGGGCTACACAGAGAAACCCTGTCTCGAAAAACCAAAAAAAAAAAAAAAAAAAAAAGACTGAGGCCAGCCTGGGCTACAAAGTGAGACTCTGTGTCCCCTTCCCTGCAGGAAGTGATGGGAATAAGCCGGCTAAAGCAGAGGTACTTGAGGGACAAAGGGTTAGGCCAGGCAAAGCAGCCACTTTATCTCGGGGCAATTGTGACCGTACTTCCAACTCACCTGCTGCTGGCTCAGGTCCCAGGCACTGGAGAAGGGGTTGGTGTTGCACCAAATGTCCTTCCGAAGCGATTCTTCCTCAAGGGAAAGGCACAGGTCAGCCCGCACAGGAGACCTGGGGGCTAGTTCACAGCAGCAAGAGTGAAACAGCCTGGCAGGAGGATTTGAACTGAACCCGTAACAGAAAGATAGACTTAGACAGGTCATAGCAGGAAGGCTCAAACCTAATCCATAGCAGAAGACTAGAGATTAGCCCACAGCGGCAGGCTACCATCTTCATCCCAGTAAAAACAACGTAGGGTGTTCCATTATGGTAACGGTGACACACTAAGGCCTCCTTGGCTTTCTTAAAGGCATCTAGCTCCCATTGTGACAGAAACTGGAAACTACCAATATGACAGCCTGATCCGGTTGGGGTGGGCTTGGAAGGAGGGACAGAACCAGCAGTGGCCAAGCCCAGCACCAAGGTCACCAGATCTAGCAGGCACACAGTAGCCATGCTCAAGTCCCAAGACTCTCCTGAGCTGCGTGGCTCTGCTTTTTAGGCCAGGCTACAGGTGCTGTCCTGGACGATTCCAAAGTGGGGGGAAGGTGGGGAAAGGAGATAAGGGAAAGGAAACCCCAATGCAGTGCTTAGAGGCATTGATGGGCGGAGCTAATCCCTGGGCCAGGTGAGTGATCCGGTGTGGGTGTGGCTAGGCCAGGAAGGAAAGAGAAACTGAACCCAGTGTCAAGAATCTGCAAAACTATCTCTTTCAGGCCACCAAAGCCTGGGGCTCCCAATTGGTGGGAGGGTTGGGGAGGGATTGAGGCAGAGCAGAAGGGAGTGAGGGAGAGAGGGTGTGAGCTGGCAGAAAGCTCGAGGTCACTGGGGGACCGGGAGGTGGTGGAGGGTGCATGTGGAAGAGGCTGTCTGACTGAGGAGAGTGTCTCAGTAAAATTCCCATGAGTAATTTCTGCTGTGACTGTGAGGGTTATTTCTCAGGTGTCACTTTGCTCGGGAGTAGCCTGATAGCTGGAAAGGCTTCGTTTCTGGGTATTTGAGGATGTTTGGGGAAGAGGCGGGCCTGTGAGTGAGTCAGTGAGGTGTATGAGGAAGGAGGAGCCTCCGTAGAATGAGGGGCTGATGAGGACAGTGGGTAAGGACACTTACTGGCATAGGCTTATATTTTCCAAAACCTACTTTAATACGGGTTCTTAAAGGCTTTAACCTCCTATAGCCATCCAACTGAAGGTAGGGGAGGAAGATGGCTAACGACGGGACAAGGCGGGCATGAGCCTGTTTAGAAGTAGTCCTTTGGGGCCATTCCAATCTTCGCTGTCAGCAGTCAAGTCCACTAGCAGAACACCAAATTCAGCAGCAGTGGCTCGATCCTGAAGAAACGGAGAGGCTCTGCCAATCGCACGAGTCCGCTGAAGCAGCAAGAAGCAGCGGGAACACCACCAGAAGTTCTTTGGTCTGTTTCTCTCTACAAAATCATGACAAGCGCAAATCAGAGAAGAAAGCAAGGCGGACCAATGCAAGTGTGTCATCGGCGAGGACCAGCAAAGACAGGCAAAGATCGGCAACGCATCGCCCACTGTCTGTTGGGTTGTACTCATAGTCTTTCCAGACCTCACATGTCCTTCCCAAGTGTCTGCTTCAGCAAAACATCACATGCCCTTTCACCAGACAGCTTCCAGAAAAACACCACATGTCTGTTCTCAGCAAAACACCCTCCCACATGTCTGCTTCAGCAAAACATCCTCTCATAAGACAGTTTCCAGAAAAACATCACATGACACAGCTGAGTCTCCAAAGAAACCAGAAATTCCCACTTCACCTGCAGAGGACCTGGCTTATCTAATGGTAGCTCACAAAGGTCTGTAATTTCACTTCCAGAGTTTCTGATGCCCTCTTTTGGTCTCTGAGGGCACCTGGCACAAATGTGGTTCAGATATACATATGCAAACACTCATATACTAAAAATAAATAAAAATTTAAAAACAAAACAACAAACGCTCACAAAACCCTTGTATATTCTTTACTGAGCACAGTGGTCCATCACTGGCTGCAGGCTGGTGAGGGGTGCATGACTGTGTAACCTATAAAGCTGTCTCTCAGAAGAACCCTGGCCTTTATAATGGTTGCCCCACTTTTCTGATGACTTCCTTGGGGTCCCTTTGCTGATTAGTAACAGGCTGAAGTGTGAACTGAATTCTCTGTGCCCACCCCACTGTGCACACCGCTGAGAGATGGGACCAAAGCCTGGGCAGAGCTCAAGCTAGGCGTTGTAGCCAGTGTTTTAATCCTGGTGCCCAATAGCTCTCTCCACAGGCTGTGGACATCTAAGTCCCTGTCTGTAACTGTGACAGAGTGTGTCCACAGGGCCTATACTCGCAAGAGGATTGAATGTTTTGAGACAGGACTGAGCTGTATAACAAGACCATCTCCAAAAGCAAAGGAACAGAGATGAGCTGAGAAGATGCTCAGTTGGTGAAAGTGCTTGTCCCCCAAGCATCAGGTCCTGAGTCTCATCTCCAGGACCTCTATAAAAAGTCAGTATGGCTGGCAGTCCTGGTGCGTGCTTTTAATCACACCACTCGAGAGGCAGAGGTGCAGCCTGGTCTATCGAGTGAGCTCCAGGACAGCCAGTGCTACACAGAGAGACCCTGTCTTGAAAAACAAAACAAAACAAACAAAAAATTTGCGTACAGCATTGCACGCCTGCAATCGTTGTGCTGGGGAAGGCGGACAAAAAGATCCCTGGGGTTTGCTGGAAAGTCGGTATCACCAGTTGGTAAGCTTCAGATTGAGTGAGAGACCCACAAAATAAAATAAGTTAAAGAGCAACTGAGGAAGAAGACACTTGCTAACAGCTTCCACACACACACTCACACTGACATACGCACTCATAAATGCATGCGCACATGTGCACACATACCCTTACACACATACACACACTCACGTATGCACATACACACATGTAGACACACACATGAGAAATACAGAGACATGCATGCATATGCGCGCGCGCGCGCGCACACACACACACACACACACACACACACCTCAACAGTCACAAGTGTCTCCTTTCTGACTGTTGGGTTACTTGAAGAGGAACAAGGGCACTCTCTAGGGCTCTGTCGCAGGCTGGGGAAGGGTTGGGGGCTCTGCTATTGTTGGTCAGTCCTGCAGTTATCAGATCCGCACAACCAGTAAGCAATTTCTGTGATGTGTCTGAAGTTTTTATTTCTTCATTTCGTCTCAGTTCTCAGTGCCCGGGGTTGTTAATCATACTTTTTAGTTCATAACGCAGAGCCACAAATGGCCCATAAGACTCCCCTCCTCTCCAATCCCCACCCCCACCCGTCTGCCTCCCAGACACCCACTTCAGCAGGCTTGATATACAACTGCCAAGAGGCACCATTTTAATTTGTGACTTTGTCTATGCGTTTCCAATTTACACAAATGAGATTGCGCTATAAATCTACTAACTTTGAAAAAAAATCAAAACTTAACACCACATCTCTGAGATCTCCCCACACAGCTGCGGACATCCAGTTCCCTGTGGAACTGTGACAGCTTGCGCCCACAGCGCCTGTACTTACCCACTTGCCCAGAGATGGGCACTTAGGTTGCCTCTAGCTCCCTATTCCCATAAGGCCCACACCTGTCCTCTGTGTGGGAGATTTTTTAGAACCTTCTGCAGCACACCAGCTGGTACCCTCCTACTACATCCCATGGGCGCACTTTTGCACTCACTCGTAGAAAGGGTGGGCAGTCCCCACACACTGTCAGCTTCCCACCGGTGTGCCTGGATCTTCCGGCTTCTTTAGGCCTTTCTGAGCGGATGCAGAGCGGACCGGAAGTGGAAGTACCATTAGTGCTTTCTTCGGAGCAATCCCTACCCAGGGACAGAGCTGGAAAATACAGCCTTTAAGTTGGCGAGCTGGCGCTCAGTGGGTATAAGTGTTTGCAGCCAAGCCTAACAAGTCAAGTTCAAAACCTGGTGGAAGGAGAGAACCGACCCTCGCGATTTGTGTTCTGAGATTCCATATGCACCAAAAATGAACACAATAAACAAATGGAATTTTATAAAAAGAAAACAAATGTAATTTGAACCAAACAAACAAGAAGATGCAGAATTTGGGCTGCTCACTCTCAGGGGCAGGCAAAGCCCCCTAAGTGTCGCCCTCTTCTCCAGCCTGTACTGGCTGCATGATTACACGCGAAGTCTCTCTCTATTCACCCACACAGAAGCAATGGCAGACCGATGAAGGAGCCAATCTAAGTCCAGCTAGCAGAAACAGACTTTGGGGGACTCCCCTGAAGCTCCATCACAGGAAAGCCTACCCCAGCTCGGGTGAGGACTCATAAAAGCCCGGAGCTCCCTGCACATCTTTGGGGCAGCTCCTCTCTCTGGAGCAACTGCACCACGTATGCACATACACACACGTACACACACATGAGAGGTTTCCTTGAGTCTTGTAAATTACTGACTTTTTTCCCTTTTGTGCTTTGGTTTTCACCCATGTTCACGTTCTTGCTCAGTTGTCTAGGCTTTGCAGAGAATAGAAGGTACATATTCAGGAGGACCTTGCTCAGTTGTCTAGGCTTTGCAGAGAATACAAGGTCATACATATTCAGGAGGACATGGGGTCACAGGTCATGTCTGGGTCATAGGTCATGTCTGTGTGGTATACCTGGTGCTGTTCACCAGAGCTTTCTTTCTTTTTTTCCCCCTTGTTCCAGTCAACCCCGTTTGCTCGGCCAGCCCCACTCGCTGCAGCCACCACCATATGGCCCCGCTTGGCCCCGCTTGACCCCAAATGGCGAATGGCACCGCTTGCTTGGCCCCGCTTGCTTGGCCCCGCTTGACCCCTAATGGCGAATGGCACCTCTTGCTTGGCCCCGCTTGCTTGGCCCCGCTTGCTTGGCCCCGCTTGCTTGGCCCCGCTAGCTTGGCCCAGCTTGCTAGGCCCCTTGGCCCCACATGCTTGGCCCAGCTTGCTTGGCCCCGCTTGATGGCCCCGCTTGGCCCCGCTGGCTTGGCCCGCCGGCTTGGCCCCACTTGGCCCCGCTTGGCCCCGCTTGCTTGGCCCTGCTTGCTGGGCCCTGCTTGCTTGGCCCCGCTTGCTTGGCCCCCGCTTGCTTGACCCACATGCTTGGCCCCACTTGCTTGACCCACATGCTTGGCCCCGCTTGCTTGACCCACATGCTTGGCCCCACTTGCTTGGCCCCTTGGCGCTGCTTGGCCCTGCTTGGTTGGCCTTGCTTGCTTGGCCCTGCTTGGCCCCGCATGCTTGACCCGCTTGTCTCCACTTGTCCCCGCTTGGTGCCGCTTGCTTGTCCCCGCTTGGTGCCGCTTGGCCCCGCATGTTTGGCCCCGCTTGGCCCCGGTGGCCCCGCTTGATTGGCCCCACTTGGCCGGCCCCGCTTGCTTGGCCCCACTTGCTTGACCCGCTGGTTTGGCCCTGCTTGCTTGGCCCCGCTGGCTTGGCCCAGCTTGCTTGACCCCGCTTGCTTGGCCCTGCTTGGCTCCGCTTGGCCCCGCTTGCTTGGCCCTGCTTGCTTGGCCCCGCTTGCTTGGCCCCGCTTGCTTAACCCTGCTTGGCTCCGCTTGGCCCTGCTTGCTTGGCCCCACTTGCTTGGCCCCGCTTGCTTGGCCCCACTTGCTTGGCCCCGCTGGCTTGGCCCCGCTGGCTTGGGCCCGCTGGCTTGGGACCGCTGGCTTGGCCCCGCTTGCTTGGCCCCGCTTGCTTGGCCCCGCTTGCTTGGCCCCGCTTGCTTGGCCCCGCTTAGCCGGCCTCGTTTTCTGGGCCCTGCTTGCTTGGCCCTGATTGGCTGGCCCCGCTTGCTTGGCTCTGCTTGCTTGGCCCCCGCTTGCTTGGCCCCGCTTGCTTGGCCCCCTGGCCCCTTGGCCCCGCTTGCTTGGCCCCCTGGCCCCTTGGCCCCACTTGCTTGGCCCCGCTTGCTTGGCCCCGCTTGCTTGGCCCCGCGTGGCCCCACTTGCTTGGCCCTGCTTGCTTGGCCCTGCTTGCTTGGCCCTGCTTACTTGGCCCCGCTTGGCCCCGCTTGGCCCCGCTGGCTTGGCCACGCTTGCTTGGCCCCGCTTGGCCGGCACCACTTTCTTGGCCCTGCTTGCTTGGCCCCGCTTGCTTGGCCCCACTTGCTTGGTCCCGCTTTCTTGGCCCCTTGGCCGTGCTTGCTTGGCCCCGCTTCCTTGGCCCCTTGGCCCTGCTTGCTTGGCTGCTTGTCCCCGCTTGCTTGGCCCTGCTTGGCCCCCTTGGTTCCACTTGCTTGGCCTTGCTTGCTTGGCCCCGCTTGGCCCCACAAGCTTGCCCTGCTTGTCCCCGCTTGTCCCCGCTTGTCCCCGCTTGGTGCCACTTGCTTGGTCTCGCTTGGCCATGCTTGGGCCCGCTTATTTGGCCTCGCTTGGCCCCGCTTGGCCCTGCTTGATTGGCCAAGCTTGCTTGGCCCAGCTTGCTTGGCCCTGCTTGCTTGGCCTCACTTGCTTGGCCCCGATTGGCCGGCCCCTGTTGCTTGGCCCCACTTGCTTGACCCTCTGGGTTGGCCCCCGCTTGCTTGGCCCCGCTGGCCTGGCCCACTTGCTTGGCCCTGCTAGCTTGGCCCCGCTTGCTTGGCCCCGCTTGCTTGACCTGCTGGCTTGGCCCCGCTTACTTGGCCCTGCTTGGCTCCGCTTGGCCCTGTTTGGCCCCACTGGCTTGGCCTTGCTTGCTTGTCCCCGCTTGTCCCCACTTGCTTGACCCCGCTTCCTAGGCCCCTTGGTTCTGCTTGCTTGTCCCCGCTTGCTTGGCTGCTTGGCCCCACTTGCTTGGCCCCGCTTGGCCCCGCTTGCTTGGCCCAGCTTGCTTGGTCCCGCTTGCTTGGTCCCTCTTGCTTGGCCCCTTGGCCCCGCTTCCTTGGCCCCGCTTCCTTGGCGCCTTGGCCCTACTTGCTTGGCCTTGCTTGCTTGGCTGCTTGGCCCCACTTGCTTGTCCCCGCTTGGCGCCGCTTGCTTCACCCTGCTTGCACACGCTTGGCCCCGCTTGTTTGGCCCCGCTTGTTTGGCCCCGCTTGGCCCTGCTTGGCCTTGCTTGGCCCCACTTGGCCCTGCTTGCGTGGCCCCGCTTGCTTGGCCCCGCTTGCTTGGCCCTGCTTGCTTGGCCCCGCTTGCTTGGCCCCGCTGGCTTGGCCCAGCTTGCTTGGCCCCGCTGGCTTGCCCCTCTTGCTTGGCCCTGCTTGATTGGCCCCGCCTGGCCCCGCTTGGCCCCGCTGGCTTGGCCCCGCTGCCTTGCACCGCTTGCTTGGCCCTGCTTGCTTGGCCCCGCTAGCTTGGCCCCCGCTTGCTTGGCCCTGCTTGCCCGGCCCCACTTGCTTGGCCCCGCTTGTTTGGCACCGCTTGCTTGGCCCCGCTGGCTTGGCCCCGCTTGTTGGCCCCTTGGCCCCCTTGCTTGGCCCTGCTTGCTTGGCCCTGCTTGCTTGGCTCTGCTTGCTTGGTCCATTGGCCCTGCTTACTTGGCCCCGCTTGCTTGGCCCCTTGGCCCAGCTTTCTTGGCCCCGCTTGCTTGGGGGCTTGGCCCTGCTTGCTTGGCCCCGCTTGCTTGGCCCCGCTTGCTTGACCCCGCTTGTGTTGCCCCACCTCGCTTGCTTGACCCCGCTTGCTTTGCCCCGCTTGGCCCCGCTTGCTTGGCCCTGCTTGCTTGGCCCTGCTTGCTTGGCCCCGCTTGCTTGGCCCCGCTTGCTTGGCCCCACTTCTTGGCCGCTACCTTGGCCCCTTGGCCCCTTGGCCCCGCTTGCTTGGCCCCTTGGGCCCCTTGGCCCTGCTTGCTTGGCACAGCTCCCTTGGCCCCGCTTGCTTGGCCCCGCTTGCTTGACCCCGCTTGCTTGACCCCGCTTGCTTGGACCCACTTGCTTGGTCCCGCTTGCTTGGCCCTGCTTGGCCCTGCTTGCTTGGCCCTGCTTGCTTGGCCCTGCTTGCTTGGCCCTGCTTGCTCGGCCCCTTGGCCCTGCTTGCTCGGCCCCTTGGCCCTGCTTGCTCGGCCCCTTGGCCGCTTGGCCCCGCTTGCTTGGCCCCTTGGCCCTGCTTGCTTGGCACAACTTGCTTGGCTGCTTGTCCCCACTTGCTTGTCCCTGCTTGGGCCCACTTGGCCCCTCTTGCTTGGCCTTGCTTGGCCCTGCTTGGCCCCGTTGGCCCTGTTTGTGTTGTCCCGGTTGGCCCTGCTTGACCCCGCTTGACCCCGCTTGGCCCCACTTGGCCCCACTTGATTGGCACCGATTGCTTGTCCCCGCTTGCTTGGCCCTGGTTGCTTGGTCCCACTTGCTTGGTCCCGCTTGGCCGGCCCCGCTTTCTGGGCCCTGCTTGTTTGGCCCTGCTTGTTTGGCCCTGCTTGCTTGGCCCCGCTTGCTTGGCCCGCTTTTTGGCCCCGCTTGCTTGGCCCCTTGGGCCCCTTGGCCCCGCTTGCTTGGCCCCGCTTGCTTGGCCCCGCTTGCTTGGCCCCACTTGCTTGGCCCCTTGGCCCTCCTTGCTTGGCCCCAGTTGCTTGGCTGCTTGTCCCCGCTTGTTTGGCCTTGCTTTATTGGCTTGGCCCTGCTTGTGTTGCCCTGCTTGGCCCCGCTTGACCCCGCTTGGCCCTGCTTGGCCCCACTTTCTTGGCCCCGCTTGCTTGGTCCCTTGGCCCCGCTAGCTTGGCCCCTTGGCCCTGCTTGCTTGGCCCCTTGGCCCTGCTTGCTTGGCTGCTTGTCCCTGCTTGCTTGTCCACGCTTGGGCCCGCTTGGCCCTGCATGCTTGGCCTTGCTTGCTTGGCCCCGCTTGGCCCCGCTTGGGCTCGCTTGGCCCTGCTTGCTTGTTCTCGCTTGCTTGTCCCTGCTTGCTTGGCCCCTTGGCCCCGCTTGCTTGGCCCCGCTCGCTTGGCTCCTTGGCCCCGCTTGCTTGGCCCTGCTTGCTTGGACCCACGTGGCCCCGTGCTTGCTGGCCCCTCTTGCCTGGCCCCTCTTGCCTGCCTGGCCCTGCTTTCTCTCTCTGGTCCAAGGATTCATTTATTCTTCTTCATAAGTACACTGTAGCTGACTTCAGACACACCAGAGGAGGGCGTCAGATCTCATTACTGGTGGTTGTAAGCCACCATGTGGTTGGTGGGGTTTGAACTCATCACCTTCGGAAGAGCAGTAGGGTGCTTTTACCGGCTGAACCATCTCAACAGCCCCCTCACCAGAGCTTTCAAGGAAGGATAGGTTTCTGTGGCTCCATTCTCTCTAGGGGAGCACAATCAGCTAACTGAGTGGATAAGTGCCACACCCACAGAGTCCACCCCAGGAGGATTGTTGTGGGTGTGGTTTATTTGCTTTGTTTTGCTTTGCTTTTGTTTGTTGAGGCAGAGTCTTGTGAGTGCTGTGGTAATGGGTATGTGCCAGCACTGGATTCAACTATGGACTGGAAAAGACAAATTGTATCTTCACAGACCCTGTACAAAGGGTTTTGGGGCAGTGTCTTCTTATGTAGCTTGGACTAGCTAGTCTTAACCCTTGAACTCACAATTCTCCTGCCTTAGCCTTTTAAGTGCTGAGAATACAAACACAGACCCCCCTCATGGACCTGGATATACCCTTGCCCCACACCTCTCAGAACTGATCCAAGAGTCCGGGGAGATGGCTTAGGGGATAAAGCGGTTGCTGTACAAGTATGTGAGCGTACATTAGCAGCCCAGCACCCACAGGAAGAGCTTGGCACAGTGGCTTGTACCCGCAATCCCAGCACTGGGGAGGAAGAGACTGGAGGATGCCAGAAGCTTGCTGGGCAGCCAGTTTAACCACTGGGCTCCAGGCTCAGTGAGGGGCCCTGTACCAAAAAATTAGGTGGACAGTCTGGAGAGATGGCTCAGTGAGTTCCAGAGCAGCCAGGCTACACAGAGAAACTCTGTCTTAAACAAAACAAAACAAAACAAAAGTCGGGTGGCAACTAATTGAAGGAGACACCTTATGTGAACCCCCAGCTTCTGCATGCATGTGCACATACACTTAAACACACGTGTGCACACCAGAGACCCACACCCGTACATACACAAGAATGAAAACAAAACAAAACAAAACAACCTGTTCTAGCCATTGGGCACATGCCTGTGACACCAGCACCAGGGAGACTGAGGAACGAGGAGGCTAGCCTGACTTTGAGGCTAGCCTGAGCTACATAGGAAGATGCTGCACAATCAGAGCAAAACTTGCCCCCAAACAAAACACAAACAACAAGACGAAACCCCGAACCCCAACAAACAACCCACTAGGAGACAGGCAAAAGACAAGAACAGATAAACATAGAGATAGGAGAGGGAGGGGAACACACGGAAAACCAACACAGAAACCAAGAAGGGAAAATGCCAGAGAAGCCTGAGTTGACCTTTCACTAGGAGACCGGTGGGATGGCTAAGAGCCGCAGTTAGAAATGCATGCAGCTGAGGCCACAGAGGGAGATGCTCTCTCATACATGGCCAAAGGAAACAAGACGTGCTAGATGACAATACCTCTCTCTGTGCCTCTCTGTTCCTCCCTGTCTTTTTCTTTCTTTTTTTTCTTTTCTTTTTTCTTTTTTTTCTTTTCTCTTTTCTTTTTTTTTTTTTTTTCCAAGACAAGGTTTCTCTGTGTAGCCCTGGCTGTCCTGGAATGCACTCTGTAGACCAGGCTGGTCTCGAACTCAGAGATTCACCTGCCTCTGCCTCCCAAGTGCTGGGATTAAAGGTGTGCACCACCACACCCTGGCTTATTTTATTAGTTTTTTTTTTTTTTTAAAGATGTTCTTTTTAATTTGTAAGAAAGATTTATTTATTTTTATTTTATGCGGGTGGGAGTTTTACCTGCATGTGTGTCTGCGCACTACATGCGTGCAGTGCCCTGGGAGATCAGAAGACCTGTGATGCTCCGGAACTGGAGTTATTGTGGGCACTGTCATGTGGGTGCTGAACACTGAACTCAGATCCCCTGGAAGAGCAGGAAATGTCCTTAACTGCTGAGCCATCTCTCCAGCCCCTTATTTTTTTTTTTTTTTATTTTTAGCTATAAGTATGTCTGTGTGGTTGTCTCTGAACGTGTATGTAGGTGTTCAGAGCAACCAGAAAGGGCATTACTCTCTTGGAGCTAGAGTTACAGGTGCTTATGAGTCTCTGCTCCCCTCCCTTCAGGACTCCCCACTTTTCTCTTTTCTATTCCAAATAATTATGCTTTTATGGCTTTCCTACGTACACTGCTAAATGTAGATCCTGCATAGAAGAGGAAAATCGTGATATTTGTCTTTGTGAGTCTGGTGTATTTCATTTGACACGAGACTTTCCAGTAGCATCCATTTTTCCTGCAAATGTCCCAGGTTCATCCTTCCTGAACAGTAATGTGCGTTTTAACCATTCCCTCTCTGCGGTGCAGCAATTCTCACTGCCTGGGTCGCCTGGGATCTTGTCCCACATGCACACTCTCTGATGAGCTCCAGAGTCAGTAGTTCTGGGGCCGGGTCCTCCAGTCCGTGCTCCAGGTATGCCTCCAGCCCATTCTGGGTTTCAGGAGAGTTTGGACGTGGCGATGGATGGAGGAAGGCGGCTGCACCAGGCTCTGGGACGTCGCCCGGGTATTTCCTGGTCTAAGAGTTCCCCAGGGAGGGACCATTCTGCTGATGTAATTGCAGGGCGGGGTGAGGTGGGGAGGAGGCGGGGTGGAGAGATACCTTGTGGGCGGGGCCAGAGGATCACGGACAGAAGACTTGGTCGGAAAGAGAAACCCAGGAGCTTGGAATCCTGACTGGAAAATCCTCAGAACCTAGAGGATGGTGGGAGGAGAGGAAGTTGCCCTGACTCACCCCGAATTTCTAGCGATGGCGAAGGCACACAGCAAGAAGGGAGATGTTTTTAAAGAAATTGGGGCACGGAGGAGGCCTTTCTTGGAATCTTAGGGGACACATGTAGGAGTTTTGGGGGGGTGCCAGAAGAAAGATGATGGGTTTGGATGACTTGTGCCACACCCCGTAATAAATAATGAGAGTCACTATGTTCCATGAAATGTGCCAGAAGCCGTTTTCTTTTTATTACCCGCCCCCTTAGGCTTTTCTTTTCTTTTCTTTTCTTTTCTTTTCTTTTCTTTTCTTTTCTTTTCTTTTCTTTTCTTTTTCTTTTTCTGAGACAGGGTCTCACAGGCTGGAACTCTCTATGTAGAACAAGCTGGCCTGGAACTCACAGAGATCCTCCTGCCTTTGTCTGAAGGTTAGGATTAATGGCCTGTGACACTAACAGGCTCCCCTGCCCCCCACCCCACCACTTTTATACAGGCTGGCCTTGAACTCTCTATGCACTCAAGGGTGACCTTAAACTCTCGATCCTCCGACCTCCACTTCTGGAGTGCTGGAATTGGAGGCATGAGCCACTTCACCCCCTCAAACCTGGGGCTTCCTGCATGCTAAGCAAGCACTCTATCCACTCCAGTCAAATCTTCAGCCTCTATAAGCATTTTATGCCTCTGATTATGTAGACTCCTCAAGATAACCCGATACAGTGCTTTCTGTGCTGAAATTTCAGTGTAAACATCAAGCCATTCTTACAGCTCCTACATACATACAAACACAGACCCACACCACACAGACACACAGGTACACCACATAGACAGACAGACAGACAGACAGACAGACAGACAGACAGACACACACACACACACACACACACACATACACACACACACACACACACACACACACTGGCGTTCTGAGATAGAATCTCATGTAGCCTAGCCTAGGCTCAAACTCACCATGTAGCTGAGGAGGACCTTGAACTCCTCATGTTCCTGCCTCCAATTTCCAAATGCTTGCCAGGAATTCAGGCACTCCCACCATGCCCTGTTTATAGTTTGTTTGAGACAGGGTTATTCTCTTGGTATTACAGAACGCCTGATTCTCCTGCTTCACCCTCTCAATCTCTGGGATTACAGAGGTTCAGCATTACTTCAGAGACATATTCCCCCCCCCCCCAACAACCTGATCTGTTGTGATGTATGTGATTGATTGAGCTGAGGTCACATGACTCTACAGAACTCCTTCACATTGGTTGAGTTGAGGTCACAGGACTGCAGAACTACTTCCCAGATGCCAGGGCCCTGGACTTCCAAGATGAAAAATAGGTGTCATAGTGCAACAGGTTATCCCGGTGGGAGGGCAAATGTGTGGGTTTTCAGTGTGGTATTTCTTGGTTCTATCAGGCTCGTATGGTAATTACTTTTAGCTGCTGACCCATTTTGTTGGCCTTAGATACTAATTTGTTTATTTAGTGTGTGTGTGTTCATGAAACCTTGGTTTCTGGTGCTTTTTTTTTTTTTTTTTTTTTTTTTTTTTTTTTTTTTTTACTAGAGCCTGCTGTTAAACAAGTAGGCTAGGCTGGCTGACCAGCAAGCCCCAGTCTGTCTCCTTCTCTTCCCATGCCTTTTATGCAGGTGTTGAGGGTCTAACCCTTATTCAGCAAGCACTCTGCTGGCTGACCCATCTCCCTAGGCCTCCTCCTCCTTTGAGAGGTCTTATTCCTTATTTCATAACCCTCCTAACTTTTTTGTGTGCTGGAATTACTGTTTCATTCTGCTATCATGGTTCAGAATCCCTGCTTCTCTGTATTCTCTCTCTCTCTCTCTCTCTCTCTCTCTCTCTCTCTCTCTCTCTCTCTCCTTTCTCTGTGTAGTTCTGGCCGTCCGTCCCAGATCTCTTTCTATAGATCAGGCTGGCCTCCCTCACTGCCTATGCCTCCCGAGTGCTGGGATTGAAAGCATGAGCCTCTACTGTTCACCGCCTCTTGGTATTTTTCAATTGATGATTGGTTGAGTCCACACTTATTAAAGGACACCCTGTCCCCTCTCTGTATTATTCTTTGAAGAGTAGAAACTTGGCCAACCTGGCCAGTAGAGGGTGCTACAGGGACACTGGCAGTAATGAAGGTGGCCAGTCAGGCAGTAAGGATTCTGGCCCTCTGTGGTTTCTTTCTTTCTTTCTTTCTTTCTTTCTTTCTTTCTTTCTTTCTTTCTTTCTTTCTTTCTTCCTTCCTTCCTTCCTTCCTTCCTTCCTTCCTTCCTTCCTTTCTTTCTTTTTTTTTCTTCTCAAGACAGGGTTTCTCTGTATAGCCCTGGCTGTCCTAGAACTCACTTTGTAGACCAGGCTGGCCTCAAACTCAGAAATCCACCTGCCTCTGCCTCCCGAGTGCTGGGATTAAAGGCGTGTGCCACCACGCCCAGCCTCCTCTGTGGTTTCTTTAGGTGGCAGGAGAGGGACACACTGAGATGAAGAAGGGGCAGCTGTCTTGGCCATGTCCCTGACCCCCACATGCTTAGCTGGCTAGAGTGTATCTAGATGTCTCTGCAGAAGACAGAGTGATTGTTTTCAGGTCCTGTCCCAGCTACGAGGGGACATATGCTAAGGTGGAGGGCCGTAGCACAGGGGTGCAGTCGGGAGACTAAAGAAGCCTTCTTCCAACCCAACTGCCTCAAGCTTCCTGAAAGTGCCGCAGGCTCCTGCCGAGGTCCTCCTGAACTTCACACAGTCGGCAGCAGCACCCTGCTCTAGGCACCCTCCCACCTGCCTTGCCTGTGGGCACCTAGGGATCCTTTTGTGTTACCAGTTGACTTGGAGAACTTTGCCCTGGTGGTGGCGCTCTGATATCCCATCGAGGTTCTTTTTCTTTCTTTCTCTTTTGCTTGTTTATTTTGTTTTTTTGAGACCGGCCTTCTCTGTGTACCCCCTTGGCCTTTCTTTCTTTCTTTCTTTCTTTCTTTCTTTCTTTCTTTCTTTCTTTCTTTCTTTCTTTCTTTCTCTCTTTCGAGACATGGTTTTTCTGTGTAGCCCTGGCTGTCCTGGAACTCACTTTGTAGACCAGGCTGGCCTTGAACTCAGAAATCCACCTTCCTCTGCCTCCCGAGTGCTGGGATTAAAGGCGTGTGCCACCACGCCTGGCTTCCCCTCTGCGTTTCTTAATAATGCATTATATTACCTTCTTCTGTTTAGCAGACCATGTGGCCCCTGTGCCCCACGTGTACTTAGATCCATCTGGCTGTTGGTACATGCCATATAGACACAAATAAAGCACATGGTCTGTACCCTCTATGTCAGCCAGTCTTCTGTGGCTATAACACAAAGCTGGAGACTGGGTACTTGATAAAGAAAAAAGGTTTACTTTGCCTATACTCCTAAAGGCTAAAAGGCCAACATTCAGGTGTGCTATGTGTTTGACCTCTGCTGCAGATCCCCTTGGTGGTATCACAACATGGCAAAGAAATGGAAAGAGAAACAGTCTGTTAGGAACAGCCGAATGCACAGGAAAGCCTTGCTTCACAGCAGCTCCTAGGAGAACAAACGCATCTCAGAGACCAGCACTGTTTCCTACTAGACCCAACTGGACACAAGCTTTACTGTGTGTGTTTTCTTGTCTATCCATCCCTCCCCCACTAGACTGTGGGCTGCAAGGAACCCACACCAAGTAGGTCCATGCTAAATTCCCAGGCCTAAAGTCGTGCCTAGAACGTAATGATTGCTTAGCATTGGTGCTTTTATTCCTAATTAAAATTTAAGTGTAGCAGAAACTTCCTTCCTGACTTTCTTGTTGGTTTATGTTTATATACGTGTGATGTATGTGTGATGTATGTGCAGGTGCCTGGACACATGTGCATGATCATTGGAAGTCCAAAGGAAGGCACTAAGTGTCCTCTGCTCTCAGTCTCTGCCTTATTTCTTTGACACAGGGTCATTGGACCCAGAGTGTTGTTGTGCTTGGCTGGCATCCAGCAAGCTACTGTCGCCTATCTTTATTACCCTACACCCAAGCCAGCATTGACGTTCTGTGTCATTTATGTGGATCCTGGAAATCTGGATTCAGGTCCTCAGGCTTTCTCAGTAAGCATTCTTACCTACTCAGCCAATCTCCTTATCCCCTGTGGTGGTTTGAATGTGTTTGGCCCATAGGGTATGGTACCATTAGGAGGTGTGGTCTTGTTGGAGGAAGTGTGTCACTGTGGGGGTGGGCTTTGGAGGTCTCTTCCTATGCTCAGGCTCTGCCCATTGCGGAAGAGAGCTTCCTCTTAGTTGCTCAAGGATGCCAGTCTCTCCTGGTTGTCTTCTGTCAAGATACAGAACCCTCAGCTCCTTCTCCAGCACCGCAGCTGCCTAGACACTGCCATGCTCCCTGCCGTGATGATAAGGGAACAAACCTCTTAACCTGTAAGCCAGCCCCAGTTAAATGCTGTCCCTTTAAGAGTTGCCTCGGGGACTGGAGAGATGGCTCAGTGGTTAAGAACACTGACTGCTCTTCTGAAAAGTCCTGACTTCAATTCCCAGAAACCATATGGTGGCTCACAACCATGTGTAATGGGATCTGATGCACTCTTCTGGAGTGTCTGAAAACAGCTACAGTGTACTCGTATAAATAATAAATAAATAAATAAATAAATAAATAAATAATATTTTTAAAAAAGGGTTGCCTTGGTCATGGTGTCTCTTCTCAGCAATGGGAACCCTAAGACATCCTCTACTTCCTTATTTATTTATTTACTTTGGAGTCAGGGTCTCATTGTGTAGCTCTGATGGACTTGAAACTAACTATGTCTATCAGGCTGGTTTCAAACTCATAGATTCACCTGCCTCAGCCTTTCAATTGCTGGGACAAAAGTCATGTGCCACTGAACCTGATAATCCCCTACTTTAAAAAAATAATTTATTTGTATTCTATATCTGTTGGTGTTTTGCCTGCATGTGTATCTGTGTAAGGGTGTCATAAGCCCTGGAATTGGAGTTACAGACAGTTTTAAGGGTTGTCATGTGGGTGCTGGGATTTGAACCCAGGTTCTCTGGAAGAGCAGCCAATGCTCTTAACTGCTAAGCCATCTCTCCAACACTCCCACTCCCCCCTTCCCCCTCCCCCTTTTTTTGAGACAGGGTTTTTCTGTGTCATTCTGGCTGTCCTAAAACTAACTCTGTAGACCAGGCTGGCCTTTGGACTCAGAAATCTGCCTGCCTCTGCCTCCTGAGTGATGGGATTAAAGACTTGTGCCACCACTGCCCAGTTAGCTCCGCCCATTCAAACTTATAAAGGTGTATGTATGGGTTGATGGGATATGTCAGCAGCAAAGCCACTTGCCTCTAACACGATGGCCCGACCTTCATCCTCAGAACACACAGTGGAGGGAAAGAATTGATGCTATAGGTTATTTTCTGACCTCCATCTGTGTGCATTTTGGCACACACACACACACACACACACACACACACACACACACAGAGTTTACAGGTTGACTTTTATGTATGTGTTGGTATGGGCGAATGCTACTTGTGTGTGTGCCTGTGGAGGCCAGAAGAGGGTATGAGATCTCCTGGGGCTGGAGTTACAGGTGGCTGTGAGCACCTGACATCGGTGCTGAGCGCTGAATTCTGGGTCGCAGGTTGAGGAGCAAGTGCTGTTAATGCCAAGGGATCTCTCTAGCCCCTTCCTTGTTTTGGGAGATAGGGTCTTGCTTTGTAGCCCAGATTGGCCTTGAACTTGAGATTTTTCTTATCTGTCAAGAGTTGATGATTACAGGCATGCGCCGTCACACCGGGCTGCTTTTAAACTTTTATTTGGATTCTGAAAAACAAATTTATTAAGTATATTAGTATTATATCAGGCAAAAAAAGACCAATTTTTTTTTTAAATTTCTCTTATTATTGTATCTAAGTACACTAGCAGTCCTCAGACGCACCAGAAGAGTGTGTCAGATCTCAGGAGGGTTTTGAGCCACTATGTGGTTGCTGGGGTTTGAACTCAGGACCTCCGGGAGAGCAGTCAGTGCTCCTAACCGCTGAGCTATCTCTCCAGCCCCAAAAGAGCAATTTTTTTTCCTCATTCCAGTCAACCCTGCTCATTCTGGTCTCATTCCAGTCAACCCTGCTCATTCTGGTCTTGCCCCACTCCCACTCGCTCTGGCGGCCCATCGTTCTGCCCTCGTTCAGCCCAGCTCGCTCTGCTCGCTCCGGTCGGCCCTGCTCGCTCTGGTCAGAGGAGGGCGTCAGATCTCATTACGGATGGTTGTAAGCCACCACGTGGTTGCTGGGATTTGAACTCATGAACTCATCACCTTCAGAAGAGCAGTCGGGTGCTCTTACCCGCTGAGCCATCTCACCAGCGCCAAAAGAGCAGTTTAAAAAAAAAAAAATGAGGGCTGGTGAGATGGCTCAGCGGGTAAGAGCACCCGACTGCTCTTCCGAAGGTGATAAGTTCAAATCCCAGCATCCACATGGTGGCTCACAACCATCCTTAATGAGATCTGGCGCCCTCTTCTGGAATGCCTGAAGACAGCTACAGTGTACTTACATATAATAAATAAAAAATAAATCTTTAAAAAAAAAATGAATTAAGAGCCTTCCCTCCCTCCCTCCCTCCTTCTCCTTCTACCCTCTCATCTTTCTTTCCATTTGTTTTTTATCTATCAACATACATATATATCATCTATCTATCATCTACCTACCTATCAATCTAGCTATCTATATTTGTGTTTTGGTATCTTTATTATGTAACCCTGGCTGTCTTGTTAAGAAGACCAGGCTGGCTTCCAACTCACCAAGTGGAGAGAACCAAGCTCGCTAGTCTAAAACTGGGATTAAGGGTTTGAGCCACCATGCTGGGCTCTATTATCTGGAACAAAGGAAGGTGCTGGAGACTGTGGTTGAGCGATGTGAATTTTAGAAGCTGGGGTTCCCAGACTGCCCGGGGAGTCAGGAGGGCGGCCAGATTCAAAGTGAGAAACAGGAGGGTTCTTCTTGTAAAGTCCCAGGAATACACCAGCCATCTGGACTGCCTGCCTGCCCTTCCTTCCGAGACACGAACACATATACAAGAAAAGAAACCTCACCTTCCCAGCATAGAAGCCAAGTCCTCTCGACTCACAGGTAATACTCCACCCATGGCCCAACCCATTTTACCCTCTTCCACTGAGCACTCACTAAAATAAAGTAAATAAATGGGAAAAAAAAAGGATTGAGAGAGGAATAGGGGTGCAGGAAGCATAGTGGGCAGTTCAGGAGGTTGAAGGAACAAGTCCCACTTGGGACACAGAGTGAGTTCCAGTCCCACTGGGGCAACTTAGAGAGGCTCTAACCCAAACAGAAAGTACAGCTGGGTGTGGCGATGTACACCTGTAACTCTAACATTTGGTGAGGTGGAGGGAGAAGGTACAGGAATTCAAAGCTACCTTCAGCTACATAACAAGTCAGAGGCCAGCCTGGACTACATGAGACCTGTCAAGAGGAAGCAAGTAGTAAATGAAAGAAATGACAAATAAAGAGAGAGTGTGCATGTAGCTCAGTGGTTAGTGCTTGTTTGGCACGTGCAAGGCCGTGGGGATGACCCCAGGAGAGGGAAAGCGAGGGGGATCTCAAGGCTCTTGGCTTGTACAGGCTCCATGCTGGAGGCCACAGACAGGATTTTCCCACTCTGAGAACACCTTAGCTTTGCTTTAAGGCCTCTCAATTGATTGGATGAAGTCCACCCAGATGATGGAGGCTAATCTTTCCTTCAGTCACCAGATTGTGGGTTTAATGGCCTCTATGCAGCCTCTCACGGAAGTGCTGGCTGTGTGGTTAATGGGATAACTGGGCCCCGTAGCCTATCTGAGCTGACACAGAAAAGGTGCCACAGAATCGAGGTGTGATTTACATTAATGGACTGCACACTGTTAACACGGATCATTGACAAGTCTTGCTTGACATCTTTATCCGCCTGGGTCTCTTCCCCTGGAAGCACCGATCTACTTCCTGTCTTTATGGATCAGTTTGCATTTTCTAAGATTTTATAATAGGCACTGGATCCTGAATGAATAATGCATAAGGAAGAAAATAAAAGAAACACCCCAAACCTTATTAACCT
The DNA here is from genome assembly GCA_902729485.2 of Mus minutoides. Lineage (NCBI taxonomy): Eukaryota > Metazoa > Chordata > Mammalia > Rodentia > Muridae > Mus > Mus minutoides. Next base: position 244,089 of record LR749573.1, on the reverse strand, counting down.
AACTGGCAAAAACTAATCCTGAAATTGAATCCCACTTTTGTAGGCTCCAGGGCTGTTTGTCATTTTTGTCTTCCCTCTGATCAAATGCTTGACAGAAACAAACCAAAAAGGAAGGGTTTCATTTAGTTCACAGTTTCATAGATGTCAGCCCTATAGATCTTTGCTCTGTCGACTCTAAGCCAGGGTGTTTACCTCATGCTCTAGAGCAGTGGTTCTCAAACTTCCTAATACTGTGACTGTTAACACAGCTCCTCATGCTGTGGTGATCCCTGGATCATAAAAATTATCTCATTGCTACCTTGTAAATGTAATTTTGCTACTGTTAAGAATTTATGTAAATATCTGACACACTACCCGCCCCGGTGTGGGTTGCGACTGACAGACTGAGAAACATCAACATAGCAGAAGCCCAGGGAAAGAGGAGGCTATTCAACTCAAGATGGACAGCAGCACAGCGCTGGGAAGGGTGGGGACCAGATATAACCCTCACAGTCCCAACCTCAGCCACTGCTTCCTCCAAGGAGGCTCAGCTGAACCTAATTTTCCCCTAAATAGCTCCACTGACACGTGACCCAGTGGGGGACATTTCCTATTTAAGCCAGTAACATTATTCATGAGATGGCATCTTCTCAGAGTAAATAATGTCAGCACCTTGATCGCTCAACACTTGAATATTCTGATTTCATTCTCCCTCGCCCTTTGGGTTTCTTCTGGGTCCTACAGTACACTAGGTATCTTATGTTTTCTTCCATTTCAGCTGCAGCCAGTGTGATGAGCTGAGAACTTTAAGAGGATCTGGTGGCCGCCTGGGCTGCAGCCCTGAGTCAGGTGGCTTCAAAGGACAACCCACGGTGTGGTACCACTGGAGGCACAGAGAGCCTTCCACATAACCAAGGCCATGTTGCCGGGGCCATATCCTAGGACCCAAGAAGAATGGGCCGAGGCCGCCAAGAAGTATGATATGTGTGTGGAAGACTCCGAGCCATACCAGGATGATGGCATGGGGTATGGTGACTACCCGATGCTCCCCAACTGATCGCAGCATGAGAGGGATCCGTGGTATGATGGGACCACCCAGACCTCAGGCTGACCTGGGGTGAACCGATACACTGGGACCTAGACATCTACATCAGGATCAGGAGTCGTGTGGACACGGCTCCTACACCTGCTTCCTGAGATGTCACGTGTTAACATCGCTTCGGCTTCGTGGCTTTCATGGTTTTCATGTTCTGGGTAGGGGACATGTTCCCTTCCTACCAGCCTGTGGGTCCGATGCAGTGCCCCTTACAATAATCTGTACCTGGAGTGAGCCTGAGCCTGTGGTTCACTACTGAGGAAGATTGATAGATAGGCTTTTGTGCCCTCTAAATAGGACTCCCTCGAGACAGGGCTTCTCTGTGTAGCCCTGGCTGTCCTGGAACTCACTCTGAAGACCAGGCTGGCCTCCAACTCAGAAATCCACCAAGTGCTGGGATTAAAGGCATGTGCCACTTATGCCTGGCGAGAGGTTTAACCTTAATGAAATCCCTAATAAAGCTCAGTATTGTGGGGGAAAAAAAAAAGAAAGAAAAAAAAGGCAATTAGTCCATCCAGGTTTATTCTCCATGAATAGGCTTAGAGGTTTGGGCTGCTCTGTCTTCATTGCTAATTAGACTGGGTTGAGAACTACCCAGAATATTAGTCAAGCACACCCTCTGGCATCTGTAAGGACATTTCCAGAGGGGATGGACCAGGAGGGGAAGACCCACATGAAAAGTAAGCGGCACCACCTCAGAGGCAGTCCACCCATATGAAGAAGCGGGGCTTGGGAGAGGGAGGAAGCCTGTGAGGGCAGCCATCGTGTCTTGGTTTCTTGGCTCCACCAAGATGGGAGCAAAGTAAATCCTTTCTCCTCAAAATCTCTTTTAAAGATTTATTTTTATTTTATGTGTATTGGTGTTTTGCCTGTCTGTCTGTCTGTCTGTCTGTCTGTCTGTCTGTCTGTCTGTGTGAGGGTGCCAGATCCTCTAGAACTAGAATTAGACAGTTGTGAGCTGATAGGCAAGTGCTGGGAATTGAACCTGGGTCCTCCGGAGAAACAGTCCATGCTCTTAACCACTGAGCCGTCTGTCCAGTCCCAAATCCTTTCTCCTTTAAACTGTCTCTGCCAAGTATTTACAATGTTGCACACAGCAGTGCAGAACTATGATCTCAGCACTCTGGAAGCTGAAGCCAAGGGATTGAATTTGAGCCCAACCTGGGCTATGTGACAAGATCCTGTCTTGAAAATCAAAAAGATGCCAGGTGGTGGTGGTGCACTCCTTTAATCTCAGCACTTGGTAGGCAGAGGTAGGTGGATCTCTGTGATTTCAAGACCAGTCTGGTCTATAGGGCAAGTTCTAGGACAGCCTGTGCTACACAGAGAAACACTGTCTTGAAAAACAATCAAATAAATAAACACAGAGAAACACTGTCTTGAAAAACAATCAAACAAACAAACAAACAAACAAATAAATACAAAACCTAAAAATAAAAAGTAGAGGGAGAAAGAAGAAAAGCATCACGTGACATTCAGTTACCATCATGTGACATTCAGTTAGACCCCTTTCCTGCCCTTATGCTTCTCACCATGGAAGAACAAAGCAAAAAACTTTGCCAAATGCCAATCAACCACATGCACACGTGTTTACAGGTGTGTGCATGCATATGTAAGTGCAGTGGGGGACCCCAGGCTGGCATCCAATGTCTTCCTCTATTGACCTGTGCCTTACTTTTGAGACAGGTTCTCTCACTGAACTTGAAGTTCGGTGACTTGGCAAAACTGGCTGGCAGACAAGCCTTAGGGTTCCTTCCGCCTCCTACTCCCCAGTGATGGGGTTACAGGCACATGTCATCACACCCAGATTTTTGTGTGCGTTCTGGGGAACTGAATACAGGTGCTTGTGCTTGAATATCAAGCACATTACCAACTGAGTCTCCTCTCCAGCCTCCAGATGTCAACATCTGGGCCTTGGACAGCTCAGTTTCCAGAACTTCTATGTAAAATGAAGTACATCTTCCTTGCTCCATCCCAGGCTAGCTTTGAACTTGGCTCTTTTTTTTTTTTTTTTTTTTTTTTTTTGGTTTTTCGAGACAGGGTTTCTCTGTATAGCCCTGGCTGTCCTGGAACCCACTTTGTAGACCAGGCTGGCCTCGAACTCAGAAATCCCCTGCCTCTGCCTCCCGAGTGCTGGGATTAAAGGCGTGTGCCACAACGCCCGGCCTTTTTTTTTTTTTTCCTTTTAAGATAGGGTATCAGTATGTATCTCTGGCTTATGCAGAGATCGTTATGTAGACCAGGCTGGCCTCATGGAAAGCTGCCTTCCACTGCCTTCCAAATGCTAGGATTTCTGGAGTGAACTTTTCCTGAGGAGACATGAACAAATAAATGTCTACTCACTACAGGAAAGCCTCTGACAAAAGATCAAAGTATGATTCCACCCACGTCTAGTTTGGCAAATCAAGGGGTTTATTGAGCTTACTCCAAGAACTTCCACAGATAAGGGCTCCCTTCCTGAAGTATGGCTGCCGTCAAAGTAGCCACACTGAATCCCACCCAGCCTCGATGTCCACGTCCCCGTAGCAGCAAAGAATGGAGTTGATACTTCAGTGGGCTCTCCAGACTCTGTGTTTTCTACTGTCTCCCAAGACCACAGCCACATGAAGATGGTGTAGAGGTAATGGATCTCAGATGAGAGTCTGATGCCCCTCCCCTGTCACTTCTACGTGGAAACATCAACAGAATGGATATTGGGGTCTCTGGTAGTCACAGGTGTTCTGAGGAGAAGATAGTAATGCCCCCTATACTCAGAAGACATTCTATAACACCCACCCCATGCCTTGAGTATTTGGGAGTGGGGAGCTTTTGGCTATTGCTGTGCTTATAGTCCTTCCCCCCACCCCTCACCTTGACACAAGCTAGAGTTAACTGCAAAGAGAAACTTCAACCAAGAAAATACCTCCATAAGGTCAGGCTGCAGGCAAGTCTGTAGAGGCATTTGCTTAATGAATGTCTGATATGGAAGGGTCCAGCCCATTGTAAGTGATACCGTTCATAGACAGATTGTCCTGGGGTGTGTAAGAAAGCAGGCAGAGCAAGCCAGGAAGCAGCATTCCTCTATGGCCTCTACTTCAGTGTCTGCTTCCAGAGACCTGCCATGACTTCCTGCCTTGACTTTCCTCAGTGATGAAGTATGACCTGAGAGTTGTATGTTGAAATAAACTCTTATCCTCTCCAAGTTGTTTTTGGTCATGATGTCTCATCACAACAGATATCCCAATTTAGAAAGCTGCCTAGCTGCAAAGGAGTCTAGTAATTAATTCCTTCTAGTCAGGTACTCCTCTTACTTGAAACTTTCCAATAAACTTACTGGTTCACCAGGTTTGTCTTATCTGGTATCATTACTTTGGCCCGTCATCAGTTCTTTCCATGGGATGCATACATAGACTTTTGTGTTATGTCTCTCCAGGAAAAGTGTCATATAATACACACATAATTGAATGGGACCTCTACTTCTAAAGAATGCTAGATACAGTCTAGCATTCTTTGCTACCCACTTGCACCCTGGTGGTGAGAGCGCAGATGTGGAGACCAGAAGTGTCAGGTTGCAGAACACTTTGCACTAGAATGTGGGAGAATCCTGTAAGTACAAACGTTTGTGTGTGTTCCATTCGCCTAGCACCTGGAACAATGCCTGGCAGACAATCAGTTTTCAATAACTGTTAAATGATGGTTGCCCTGGCTGATGCAAAACAATAGCAAACACTTTTGTCATTGTTCAAAGTGTGGTAGATGTCTTAATAGAAAAATGCGGTCAATGCTTTTCCAATTATTTATTTAGAAATTTATCACTCTTGCCACGGAGCTCCAACAGTGGGACAATGGACACCTCTGTCACCTTTTGTGGGATTCATAGCCATAGTACCTCCTTCAACCCACTTAAGAGTAAGTCACAGAAACTGAAATGCTTCAGGCCTGAATAGTTGATATTTCTACACCGAGAACATGCTGGTATATTAACCACCCTGCTCAGAATAGTTAAAACATCGTTAATTCCAATAACACTTTATTATTAACATGTACCCTCTGCAGATTTGCCCACTTAGACTAATTATAGTCATTTTGTTTTGTTTTATTGTTTGGTTTTCTTTTTTTTTCCTTTTTTTTTCTTTCGAGACAGGGTTTCTCTGTGTAGCCCTGGCTGTCCTGGAACTCACTTTGTAGACTAGGCTGGCTTCCAACTCAGAGATCTGCCTGCCTCTGCCTCCTCCTGTGTGCTGGATTAAAGGTGCGAGCCACCATTGCCCGGCTTATCATAGTTTTATTATTTTTTTTTTCAAGACAGGGTTTCTCTGTATAGCCCTGGCTGTCCTGGAACTCACTTTGTAGACCAGGCTGGCCTCGAACTCAGAAATCCGCCTGCCTCTGCCTCCCGAGTGCTGGGATTAAAGGCGTGTGCCACCATGCCCGGCCATAGTTTTATTCTTTAAAAAATATATTCTATTAGATCTACAGAAGCTGAGAGTATCATGGTGGTTATCAGGGCCTGGGCTGGAGATGGGGACTGGAGACTCCTGTACAAGGGAATAAAATATTGAAGAGTAACAGAGATGACTTCAAGAGTTCTAGTCTGCAACACCTGGCTGCAGTTAATAACAATGTGTCCAGGACACAGATACACAGAGATACCCTGTCTTTAAAAAGACAAACAAAAACCAAAAGACAATGCCTACCCCCTAAAATCCCAATGTACCCAGGAGAAGGCTGGCCAGATGGCTCAGTAAGTAAACGCACTTGTTTTTACAAGTCTGAGGACTGTGTTCAATCCCCAGAGCCCTCATTGAAGGTAAGAGCTGATTCTCTGACCTCCGCTCATGCCATAGAATGTGTGCCCTCTCTACCACATATCACACACAGGAAAAATTTTAACTTAAAAAGAAAAAGATCAAAACAGTAGATTTCGAATGTCCTTTTTGCAAGAGTGTTTGGTGAGGGCTGGGAGTGTGGTTCAGTGGTAGAATGTTTGCACATGCACACAGCTGGGGGAATCAGAAGGTCAAGGTCATTCTTGGCTCGGTGGTGAGTTCAAGGCCAACCTGGGCTACTTTTTTGAGGACTTTGTCTCTAAAAATAGTGGAGAATGGAGATTAAGAACACTCCTGCTCTTATAGAGGAGACAAGTTTGGTTCCCAGCACCCATGTCAGATGGTTCACAACTATTCCCATCCAGCTCCAGGGAATCCAAGGCCTCTGGAGTCCACAGGAATCCCCACACACATGTGCACAAACACAGAGACAAAATTAAAAAATAAAATGTCTTTAAAAGTAAGAAGCCATGCATGTCTGAATTGGGTCAATTTAGCTATAACACAATGTATCTATGTTCATGTGTGTGTGTGTGTGTGCGATATATATATGTGTATATATATATATATATATATATATATATATATATATATATATATATATATACATATATACATATAAACATATATACATATTTAATTTAATTTTGGGTTTAAATTTTTTAATTAAAATTTATTTTATAGGTTGCCAGATGTGGTTAATCCCAGCACTCAAGAAGAAGAGGCATGTATATTTCTGTGAGTTTGAGGCCAGGGTAGTCTACAAAGTGAGTTCCAGGACAGCCAGGACTGGTACACAAAGAAACCCTATCTCAAAAAAAAAAAAAAAACCCAACCAACCAACCAACCAACCAACCAACCAACCAACCAACCAAATGAACAAACAAACCCATTTTTTTATATGTATGTGTGTTTTGCCTGCTTCTGTACCTGAGGAACAAGCTCCTGCATACACCCTCGGTGGCTGGAAGGGGGCATTGGATCCTCTGGGATTGCAGCTACATATAGTCGTGAGCCACCATGTCAATGCTGGGAAGCCAACCTAGGTCTCCTGTGGGAGAAGCAAGTGCTACTAACCACTGAGCCATCTCTCCACCCCTCATTTTATTTATTTTTTTATTTTTGAACAGGGCCCCATGTAGCCATGGCTAACTTGAACTCGCTACACAGCACAGGATGACCTTGAGTCCCTCCTCTTCCTGTCTGCCTGCCTGAGTTCTGGATTACAGGTGTGGGCCCCACAGGGAGCTCTGTAGACATTTTCCTACACGTGTGTCACTGTACTCTGCCCCATAACCATATATCCAATTTACCTATATTATGTGCATACCTTTAAATCCAGGTCACGAATCAGCTCACCACAGTAGGTGTTCAATGTCACACTGCCTTCTCTTCTCTGATCTAGAATGGTCCACAGCCTTTCTGTTTTGTTTTATGCTTTCATGACATTGACATTTGTGGAGAGTCCAAGGTAACCACTCTATAGACTATTTTCCTTGGATTCATCTGATTCCTTCTTGTTGATTTAAGTTCAGGGTAAATATGAGTTTCCCCAGAATAATTCAGAAGTGGTGCTGTGTCCTTGCTGCGTCCCACTGGAAAGGAACATCTTGTCTCTCTGTTGTCTTCTTATTGGTGATTCGGAGAAGCAGGAGCTGGCTTGGTGCCTCCATTATAAAAGTCTGTCCTTGTCTGGGGTGACAGCTCATCGGGTAACATGCTTGCTGTGCAAGTTGCAAGGATCTGAGTTCAGATCCCCAGCATCCTCCTAAAAGTCAGGTACTGATGCAGTGGTGGAGATAGATAGATAGGCTGACTCCAGGTAACAGTGGGAGAGAGAGACCCTGTCTCAAAAACAGAGACAGCTGGTGTTGACATCTGGCCTCCACAGTGCATAGGCAATTGCATTCACCTGCACATTTATGTATAAGTGCTCTCTCTCTCTCTCTCTCTCTCTCTCTCTCTCTCTCTCTCTCACACACACACACACACACACACACACACACACACACAGTGTCTATTCTTGAGCCAGATGTTGTGATCCATGCCTGTAATTACTGCATCAGGAAGGGTACAGACAGGAAGAGGATGGGTCTAAGGCCACCCTGGGCTATATTGGATGATTCTATCTCAAAAGCTAAAGCAAGCAAGCAAGAGTTCACATTTCTGTCCTTCCTTCAAGTTAAGAGGTTATCTGTGGGCGATACTGACACCCTAGAACTTTTCTGCCAAGGCTATATTATCAGGTGATCCTTGCCAATCAACATGGCGTGGAGAATCTCCACAAAGTCGGCACTGACAAAGGAAGTTTTTTCTCACCAGTGTGTGTATATGTTTGTGTTTGTGTATGTGTGTGTGTTTGGAGTGTATGTGGTGTGTATATGTGTGTGCATATGGGGAGGCCAGAGAATGGCTTTGGGTGTGATTCCTCCTGAATGGTATTCACATTAGTTTTTAAAGTTGTCTTACTTATTATTATCATGTGCATATGTGATGTCTGTGCGCAGTGTGGGTCTGGGGGTCAGAGGATGACTTTGTGGAGTTTCTCTCCTCCCGAACCTATGTGGGTTCCAGGAATCGATCTCAGGTTGTCAGGTTTGCATGGTAAGTGCTCTGTTCTCTGTGGCACTTGATGCTCCTTCCTTCCTTCCTTCCTTCCTCCCTCCCTCCCTCCCTCCCTCCCTCCCTCCCTCCCTTCCTTCCTTCCTTCCTTCCTTCCTTCCTTCTTTGTTGAGGCAGGGAGATAGGGGCTCTCACTGAACCTGAAGCTCTCCCACTGGGCTACACTGGCTGCCTCCCCAAAGCTAGGGTTCCAAGAGTATTACTACTGCACCTCACTTTTTACATGGGTTCTGGGAGCTAAACTCAGGTCCTCAAGTTTGCCAAGCAGACGCTTTACACACTGAGTTGTCTCTCCAGAACCCTTCATGTTTTTTAGACAGGGAATTCCTAAACAGCCCAGACTGGCCTTGAACCTGTGCTCCTCTTGAGGGCTAGAATGCTAGACATTTGGTTCAGCAGACACCTAGCCCTCTCCAGTTCCCTGGAGACCTTTCTCCATATGCGGAGACCCCATAGTCCAAGGCTCTTCATGCACCTCTCTGGTTTTTTTCTACCACCATTGCCTCTTTTGGTCCAGAATACCTGGGAAGAAACTACTTTCAAGTCCTTTCCATAGCGTCCTCGGGCTCTGGAGGGTTCAGGACCACGGACAGGGAGCACAGCTGCTAACTGCAAAATAATGTTTCTTCAGTACTAGCTGGTGCCTTACCAAAAATTTTTCCACGTTATTTAAATTTATTAACTTTTTTCTTCTGTATTTTTCTTGAGGATTGATTGTTTCTATGTACACCAGGCTGGTCCACAACTCATTATATAGCCCAGGCTGGACTTGAACTCACCATTCTCCTGAGTGTTGGTGTGACCAGTTGGATCAGTCCCCATTTTATATGCTCGTGAACTTCATTAGCTATGCCCTCCTACCTACAGAGGTCACAAAGCTAGCAAGCATGTTCTTAAACTGCTGTCCACTGAGGCTCTGCCCCACCTGCTGATTTCTCTAGTCAAGTGCTCTTAGACAGGACGTGAATGCTGGGCCTGGAGAAAGACACAGAGCAGTTGGCAGGCAGATCAGCCATTTTTTTTTCTTCCTCCTTGTGGAAATTCTTTTATGGCAATCAGTCTATCACTGAAGCATTTCCTGGCTGATGGGACTTTCTGTTCATACTGGTGGAAATTAGTTCCTAATTAAGCAGCCAGCCATCCTGACCTTGAGGAGAAAGGGGTTCCCTGGAGGCTCACATCTGTAGCTGGGCTCTTGGAGTTGTTATACCTGAATGAAGCCTCTTGACACCTTGCAACAGATAGCCCTTTGCAAGAATCAGCTAGCTGGGCATGGTGACATGTTTATAAACCTTTGGTAGCCTCCTGGGGGCCTGAGGTCACAGCTATCCTGGGCGACACACTTAACTGGATCTCTGTGGTATGCTTGTCAGCTGTGTCAGCACACCCCACTTTCTCCCTCAGGGTGTCCAGGTGCCCCTGCACACTGGGCTGCAAGGGTGAAGCAGACCCCTGAAAGGGTGGGGTTTGCAGAATCCTGATCTAGCTGGAGTGAGTGCCGGGGAGTGGGGGTGGGTAGTGGAAGGCCTTCTCTGAGGATTTCTTTTTTTTTTCAAAGATTTATTTATTTATTATATGTAAGTACACTGTCTTCAGACACTCCAGAAGAGGGCATCAGATTTCATTACAGATGGTTGTGAGCCACCGTGTGGTTGCTGGGATTTGAACTCGGGACCTTTGGAAGAGCAATCAGCGCTCTTAACCACTGAGCCATCTCACCAGCCCTTCTCCGAGGATTTCAATGAAACATCTCTCTTAGACAATCTCAGCTTGTGCACATACACCTTAATCAGGGTGGGCTTGTCTGCATATGCTCTATTTGGGGTGAACAAAGACTATGAGTCTTGGAGAATCGGAAGGAGTTTTCGGGGTATGTGTAAATCATCAGCTGGAGTTTAAAGAACTGTGGATGCCTCATTTTTTGTGGAGAAGCATTCCAGGAACCCCAGGTACTTGTTGGGCAGGTTGTAATTGGCAAAGAGGAAGTTGAGCTTGTAGCTCTGCCAAGGACTGCTCGGTCTTCCCCAGGTAGAGGGTGTTGGGGGGCAGGGCTCATCAGACAAGATCAGAGAAGAGGAAGCCCTGCCAGAAAAAAAGGGAGTCCTCCATTTTGTGAAGAGCTCAGAGGAGCTCTCTGGCCATGGTAGACTGTGACCTTAGTTAGCAGGGTTTCCCAACAGATCCCTCCCCCCTCCTCCTCCTCTTCTTCCTCCTCCTCCTCCTCCTCTTCCTCTTCCTCCTCCTCCTCCTCCTCCTCCTCCTCCTCCTTCCCCTCCCCCTCCCCCTCCTCTTCCTCCTCCTCCTCCTCCTCCTCCTCCTTCTTCTTCTTCTTCTTCCTTCTCCTCTTCTCTTCCACCCTTCCTCCCTCCCTGGTCTCATGTATCTTAGGCTAGCCTGGTCTCTTGTATTCTAGGCTACCCTGGGACTCACTGCATGGCTGAGATTGACCTAATACTTCAGATCTTCCTGCCTCTGCCTCCAAATGTCTCTCTTTTCTCTTCTAGCTTCTCTTCTCTTCTGCTCTAGGTCTGGGAGTTGGGCCTCTATCTATCTTCACTGTGCCATTCAGTTGGGTTCTAGGGAAAGAAGAACAGAGAACAGGAGAGAGGAGAGAATAGTCCCGCTTTCTGTTGGGCCAGGGCCTGCCAGGAGCACACTTGAGAATCTCTGTTTTCAGTACTGATAAGGACCAGGCCTTGTCACTCCTGAGGTCCCAATGGCTCTGGCAGGGGCTGTCCCTGCCCTGATTCCCTTTGCTGCTGTCCATCAACCCTGCCCCACATCTGTATATTGTTGCTTAGACCATCTTCATCACCACTGGCTGTGGCAATGGCTCAGTGACTGACCATCAAAATGTAGCAGCTCTGGCCTTTATTGATTGCTGCAACAGACTGCCATGAACTTAACGGCTTAACTGCTCAAAACATCCAGGTATGGATGACTGCCATGTAAAATGCAATGCTCTATGACCTTGGAAAGGAAGGGTAGCCTGACATTTCTCCACTGTGGATGAACTCTGAGGTCATTATAAATGAAACAAACAAGCTACAAAGATCCAATACTATGTGGACCAATTCTGTTGTCCTTAGAAATAGAGTACACCCGCACTGGGTCTCAGCCCAGTGTGTGGACATTCCGATCAGACATTCGGAGTAACACTGTCCTAGTGCTCAGAACATGGGGACCACACCCAACGCCACACACCTGTCACAATGTGGTCCACAGGACAGAATGTCAGAAGCCACCGTGCCTGTTCCCTGGAGCTCTCACGGCTACTCTCACACCTTGCCCCCTCCTGCCAGGCTTCTCCAACAAATTCCTTTCTATGTCTCAGTTATAGATGGTATTAGAGCTGACTCAATGACATTTCTCAACCTGCAGGGGAGAAAGCCAGGAATTACCTCACCACAGGGAAAACGTTTTGATCTCTGCACTTGATGAAGACCAGGTTCCTTGTCCTGTGTGCCCTGGCTGGCACTGGAGAGGATGTGGAGGTGATGATCAGCTGCCGTGGGGTCTCTGTGTGACGAGGTTCTGCACCCTTACTCCAGGGGATCAGACAGTCAGTTTCTCTTCCACCACATAGATAGATGCCTGGGATGAAGTCCTCAGGCTTGGAGGCTGCACTTTTATCCTCCGGAACTAGCCATATAGATTAGACTGACTTCAAATCCAAAGAGATCCACCTGTCTCTACCTCTGGAGGTCTGGGATCAAAGGCATGAGCCATCACACCCAGCTCTTAAATTTTGTTTTTATAAGTAGTAAGAGTAAAATTAGTTGTGTGTGTATGTGTGTATGTGTTGTGTACATGTACCAACAACCAAATGTGAAGGTCAAAGGACCACTCCCAGGAGTCAGTTCTTTCCTTCCACCATATGGGTTTCGGGATGAAACTCAGATTAGGACACCAGGCTTAGTGGCCAGGACCATCACTCACAGAGCCTCCTTATCAGTCCAGAAAGAGACAGTTTAGAATGAGGATTGCAAGGATCAGGGAACAATGGTTCAGTAGACATGGTGTCTGCTGCAAAAGTTTGAAGGCTCAGGTTCAGATTCCTGACACCCATGGGAAGGATGGGTGGGCATGGAGGCCGGCCTATGACACTCGTGCTCAGACGGTGGAGACAGACTATGCCAAGGGCAAACTGTCTATCTGAGACAGTGAGCTCTGGCTCACTGAGAGACCACACCCACCTCAATAATCAAGTGAAGAGTGATGGTAGAAGACACAGGGTGTCCACTTACATCTTCCATGAGCACACACATGTGCATGCACACCTGCATATATGTATAGATGTGCAAGTATGAGCATGCACACACAGACACACATACATATACTCACAAAGGAGACATCACAATATCACATTTGAGTTGAGTCAAGACTACATCTAAAGGGACACAGGACACGTTTGAGTGACACTCAGGCCTACATCTCAAGGGACACAGGACAGCAATTGGAAGACAAGATGGGTCTAGAATGATCCCATCATGGAAGACACTTTCAGATATAACCTTTGTTGAAGTGAGCAGTGCTTTCAGTACCATTTTGTAGAAAATAAATAAGCATTGGGGGCAGGGGACAGGGTCTCAGGTAGCATAGGCTGGCCCCAAGCTCACCAAGTAGACAAGGATGACCTTGAGATAACTCCTGTCTCCACCTCCTGAGGGCAGGTACTGCAGCCATGGGACTATCACATCCTACAAGCAGACATCTGTACATCCTGTTTAAAGCTCTGGTCTCTCTGGGAGTTTAGACATGCCTGCCCGTATTAAAGGTCAGGATAGTTAACAGCACATGCTATGGACATCTTGGGATAAAGCTTATCATGGATGGGCTGAGGATGTGACTCAGGGGCCATTCCTGCCTAGCACACACGAAGCCTTGGGTTCAATCCCCAGCACTGTATAAAGACAGATGTGGTGGCACAGGCCTGCCATCCCAGCACTAGGGAGGTGGGGGCAGGTGGATCAGGAGTTCATGGCAGCCACATTGACACAGTAGTCAGTTTGAAGCCAGCCTGAGGTTCAGGAGACCCTGTGCCATCATGATACACTGTCCTAGGGAATGGAATGCCGAGGCACTGCTCTGGGAAGCACACTTTGTCTTCACACAGGTTCCAGAAGAGAAGAGAGCAAAGCACAGAGGACCTTATCCACCACGGCGTCTTTACTGCAGCAAGGCTGCCTGTTGTGAGATCCTGTCTTAGTGGTTATGCTTAGGGGCAACAGGAGAAACAAGAGTTTGAGGTCATCAGACTACATAGCAAATTGGAGGCCAGCTTTGGCTACAAGAAGCCATCTCAAAGGCAGAAACAAAGGAGAACATAGAAAAGCCTGCTCCCAACACCTGGAACCACAGGGAAGAGACTTTTCCAGAACAACATAAGATTCCCCTTCCAAAATAAAACAACAAAACAACCCNGCACTGCAGATCCCAGTCCCCTGCCCAGACTCACCTTGCTCTGGGCCTCCTGGAGCCTGTGCAGCCAGCGGGAGAGGCGGCGGCTCGGGGGCCTGGGCTCTGCTGTGGACTGAGGCTGTGTCTGTGGACAGAGGATGGAGACTGTGAGGCTGCTGCTGGGACACAGGGCAAGCCCAAGTGGCTGGAGGCACAATGGGGACGAGCCAGGGACCCAGGACTCACACAGGTCTGCAGCTGGGAGTGGATGTGGCTCAGGGTGTGAAGAGGCTGGCCCAGGATGGTGGCCAGGGCTGAGTCAGTCATGTTCTCCCAGACCTTCAGTGTCAGGGCCACCTCAGCCTGCAAGGCCTTGGGGCGCTCCTGGACCTGAGCAAGGACACAGGAGAGAGAACCCGTGAGCTTGCAGAGGAGGGGAGGGGAAGTCAGGGGAGACAGGTAAAGGGGACAGGATTGGGGCCAGGACAAGGGACATCTGAGATGTAGAAGACAGGGACAGCTGAGGAGCCACAGCCAATGGGCTCACCCTGGGGACAGGCCATGGAGCTGCTAGTGAGGATGAGAAGCAGGAAAGTGGAGGCCCAAAGAGCTCCCAGTTGAGACCTCTGACGCAGGCTGAGTCCAGCTCCACTCACCTGCAGCTGTTTCAGGTCCCAGGCCCTGGGGAAGAGGTGGGACCTGCACCTCACATCCTTCTCAAGCAGCCTCTTTTCCTGGAGAGCAAAGACACAGGTTAGCCTACACAGGAGGGTGAAGGTTAGACCACTGCAGTGGGGCTGGGGTGGGTCACGACAGGAAAGATGAAGTTCACTTCCAGAAAGACAGAGGTTCGTTTCTCCACAGCAGTGAATACCAGATAGCCACTGCACTATTAGTGAGCAGGAGATAGCCCAGTTTGGGAAGGGTGGGGATCATCCTAAGGGTTAGCTCACTGAAGGAAGAGTGGAAAATAGCCTCCTGTAGAAATGGTGGGTCTTAGAATATTACAGGAAATGTGGGCTTTCTGTTCCCAGCCAAGGAAGGGTGGAGACTAGCTCACTACAGCAAGAGTGGCTTCAGCCTAAGGGCTGAGTCTAGCCCAGTCTAGCAGAAATTGAAGTCAGCCCACTGCACAGAGTGTGGAGACCATTTTCATCCCAGTTAGCATAAGGGATGAAACCCAGAAAGGGAGGGGTAGAAGAGGCTAGCCCACACAGGAGGGCAGGGAGGGGTAGAAGAGGCTAGCCCACATAGGAGGGAGAGGGAGACTCACAATGGCATCCTTGGTCTTTTTGAAGGCTTGCAGCTCTTTTGGGGACAGAGACCTGAACTGAGCAATGTGGCAATCCTTTGCTTCCACTGGGAGCCTGCTCCTGGCCCTGGGGACAGGGTCCCCTTGGGTTCTTGTCAGCACCGTGGCCAGCAACAGCAGCAGCAGGAGGAGGAGCATGTGGTCCCCAGCTGTTTCTGTGTCACAGAGGGACAGAGTGAGACCAGAGTGAGTGTGTAGCAAGGGGGCTCTGGGGACACGCACCCACACATCATTCTTAGGACTCACCTGGCTTCATGTTGCTTTCCGGGGTCTGTGAGGAGATGGGGACTCAGGTCTCCCTTGAGGTTTTCTCTGGGTCTTGCTTGGTTTCTCTGGCCTGAGTCGTCCCCTGTGTCTCTCAGCCTGTTGCTGTGTGAGGGCTGAGGCTCTGAGTTTCCAGCTCTGTGGAGTGTGCACTGCCATCCGTGCTCCATGCTTTTAACCTGGTCTGATGGGCAGCCCCAGCTGATGTAGTAAAAGTGAAAATAAGGTAGCTGGTTGATACCTGCCGCTAGGGGAGCCCAGGCTGGGGAAGCCCAGAGCAGGGCGTGGTGAGAGCAGGTGAGACACTGTAAGGAAAGGGAAAATGACAGAGTCCAAGTCACCTGGGCCAAGGTTCGTCAGGAGGCTTCTCACAGGAAGCTCTGGGGCAGCTTCAGGGCACAGGCTCAGGTCGGTGGTTTGGTTCTATGTATGGAGAAGACTGGACCTATTGGGTATAACTCTGAGAAAATCTCAATGTTCAGAGGTGAGGCTCTCTCTTTTGCTTGTCTGAGTCCATGTATAAGTATGGCTGTGGCAAACTTGACTCTAAATTGCTCCAATTTGTTCTGAGGTAGAATGTACCTCAGCATTGTGTGAGACTTCTCTTCCTGCTTCCAGAGTACTGCCATTGTAGGTGAGCGTGTCCTCTGCTAGCTCCCAAATTGCTTAAAGAAAAAATAGTGTGTGACTTGATTGTGCTCACCTTCATCCCTAGCATTCAGTAACCACAGGTAGGTGGATCTTTGTGAGTTCACGGCTAGCCTCGTGTTCATAGCAAGTTTCAGGATAGTGATAAGAATGGAAAAAACCTGGTCTTAAAACAAAACAAAACAAAACAAAAACTAAACAAAAAAAAAAAACCCGAACAAAATGAAAACAAAAAACCAAACTTTCTTTCCAGTTATTTCTTGGTGCTTTTCCAAGTCAGTCAGAGACCTTTTTGGAAACCAGCTGTTTCTTTCCACTGTGGGTGCCCCAGGTATCAGACTCCGGTCTGATAAGCCCTTTACATGGTGAGCATCTTCAAGTTCCCCAAATTGCTCTGCCTAGGAGAAGGTTTGGCCACCACCTTTCAGGGAGACAGACTGGTTTCATTTGCGGGCTGCAGAGGTTTCTCTAGGGTTAAGAGCAGTGGCTTCTCTCCCAGAGGACCCAGGTTCAATTCCCAGCACCCACATGGTGGCTTGCAGAAAACTGGCTCTCTTGTCTGGTGTCCATGGCAGGCAAAACACTCATACACATAAAATAAATATAAATAAATCTTTATAACAAATAAAAAAAGACGTCATCATTCATTCTATAAGGATCCGTTCAGCCCCTACTTGTGGTAGACACTGTCTGGGGTGCCTGGATAAAGCGTTAGGCTGGGAACAACAGAAGCCTACAACAACAGAAACCACCTCCCCAGGCCTTTCTGGCAGCCTGTAGCAGTGAGTCTGCAGCTTATGTTATTTCAGTCCCAAAGAAAATAAAACAAAAACAAAGAACAAGAAGGAGAGACAGACAGACAGACAGACAGACAGACAGACAGACAGACAGAGTCAGGGGATAAAGCAGGCAAAATCACTGGTTCAGGAAGGCATTTTTAAGCATGACTTATTTATTTACATATTTGAGGTATATGAGTGCTGTGGCTTCATGTCCACCAGAAGAGGGCATCAGATCCCATTACAGATGGTTGTGAGCCACCATGTGGTTGCTGGGAATTGGACTGAGGACCTCTAGAAGAGCAACCAAGTGCTCTTAAGTCCTGAGCCATCTCTCCAGTCCTAGGAGAGCTTCGATTTTTCTTCCTTCCTTCCTTCCTTCCTTCCTTCCTTCCTTCCTTCCTTCCTTCCTTCCTTCCTTCCTTCCTTCCTCTCTCTCTCTCTCTCTCTCTCTCTCTCTCTCTCTTTCTTTCTTTCTTTCTTTCTTTCTTTCTTTCTTTCTTTCTTTCTTTCTTTCTCAGTGCAATGCCTTGTGGGAAGATCATCAGGTGAAGACTCAGGGCAGAGAGAGAAAAAGCCCAAAAGGAGCCTTCTGGACTACATCATAGGCAGCACTCAGTGAAGATGTAGGTGCCCGCTTTGTGGAACACGTTCATGTCAACCTGTCAAGGAGGTTTTCAACATAGTATTAAAAACCTAAGACCACAAATCAACTGTGGCTAGCCCACCTTTTTTAAGGAAAAACAACTGTAGCTTCAGAGAGAGATGTCCAGACCTGCCCCGGGGTCACCGGGTCATCTATCAAAGCTGCAGTGAAGGGGCTTGGCCCTTTCTCTCTGAGTCACAGCGAGACCTGTGTGCCCCTTGCCTTTGTGTGTGGTTTAACTATGGGGAACTGCTGAGGAGGAGAGACAGAATTTTGACAACCGGTTCACCAACCCCCTTCCCTTTTTTGACAGGTTCCAGAGAGAGGTCAATAGTTCAACATCTGGTAAAAGGGCTGGGGTGTGGCTCAGGGCTTGCCCTAAAGCCACCAGTGAGGCCTGGGGGGAAAGGTGGAAGAAGAAACACATATTACTAAAGAATTCATTCTTTTGCTTATTTATGTGTATGATTACCTACCAAGACCATTAAGCACCCATTTGGAAGGTTAGTATGAGTGCTACTGACGTGTTTCTAATCCCTTCGCTGTAGAATTATTATTATCAACATAATATTTTACTAATTCTTTGAAAACTTTTTTTTTTTTTTTGGTTTTTCGAGACAGGGTTGCTCTGTATAGCCCTGGCTGTCCTGGAACTCACTTTGTAGACCAGGCTGGCCTCGAACTCAGAAATCTGCCTGCCTCTGCCTCCCGAGTGCTGGGATTAAAGGCGTGCACCACCACGCCCGGCTCTTTGAAAACTTTATACAACATATTTTAGTTATATTTTTACTCCAATTCCCTCCTAACTCCTCTCAGATTGACTCCCCACCTTCCCACTCCCTCCCAATTAGTTTCTTCTCTTTAAAAAAAAAATAGCCCACTGGAGTGGAGAGATGGCTCAGCGGTTAAGAGCACTGACTGCTCTTCCCGAGGTCCTGAGTTCAATTCCCAGAAACCACATGATGGCTCACAACCATCTGTACAGCTACAGTGTACTCATATACATAAAATAAAAATAAATAAATCTTAAAAAAAATAAATCCCACTAAGCCCGATTTGTGTTAACCATACTCCTAGGTATGGGGCCATCCACTTGAGTGTGTTTGCCACACTGTTAAGGAAAATAAGGCTCCCTCCCTAAGGAAACATCAACTGTCAATAGGTGTAGGGGCTCATTTACCCCTCCTTCCTCCAGGCCAAAATGCTGACTGGCTTGTTGCTGTGCAGGTCTGATGCAGGTAGCCATGGCTGCTTTGCCATCAGAATTGTGGCTAACATCTCACATAGTGAAGTTGTCACTCTTCTCAGATCTCTGACCTCTGGCATTTACAGGATTTCTGCTCTCTCTCTCTCACGGGTCCCCAAGCCTTGAGGTGTGTGTATGTTTGTGTGTCTATGTTTGTGTGTGTCTGTGTGTGCGTGTTTGTGTGTGTGCTTGTGTGTATGATAGATGTCCCACTTGTGACTTAACACTCTGATGATCCCTAATCTCTGCACTCGGATGAGTAGTGAGTCCCCGTGCCTAAGAGCTGCACTGAGCTATAGGTAGAGCAATATGAGTTAGAGTGGTGGTTCTCAACCATCCTAATGCAGCTACTCTTTAATACAGTCCCTCATGTTATGGTCTAAATTTATGTTTTGTTGCTCCTTAATAACTGTAATTTTGCTACTGTTATGAATTGTAATGTAAATATCTGATATGTAAGATATCTGATATGCAGCCCCTGTAATGGATTGTTTAACCCCCGGTGGGGTCCAGACCCACAGGTTGAGAACCACTGGTTTAGAGGGTTGTTTGATATTATATCTATTTAGCAGAATACCAGTATCAGGTTCACTCTGGGGCTTGTAGACACCCCCAACCATGACAGATTTGCAGTACCAGGAATGAGTTTCCTCCTGTGGACAAACCTTAAATCCAGTCGCAAATGAGCTGGTTTCCACATAACATTCACACCGCGATTGTGCTCATGGGTATATCTTGTCCTGCTACTCATTATCATCACTCACAGGGTCCACAGCTCTGCAAGACTGTTCCTAACATTTCCCCCCAGCAGCCTACATAGAACCTTCTAGGACTCTAAAAGGTAGCCAACAGGAAGCAGCCCCCTGGGAAGTGCCAACTTTACCTCCCCAAGTCCTCTGCCCATGTATAATACACTCGGTGGTATGGTCTCACCGGCAACTCCGGTGGGCCACCAAGTGCAATAGCAGCAAGCTGCATTGTTTTGGGTTCTTGCTATACGATTATAAAAATGTTCTTCTAGATAATGGAACCGAGATTCATAGAGAAGACATTTTCTAGAGTTATGCTCTAATTAAAATGCAGAGCTGGAGATGGGCAAGATCAGGAGGGCTTTCCCAATCAATTCCGTGCAGGCGCAGTCTATAGTCTTGAGCCTGGTCTACAGAGAGGGTCTTCTAGGACACCCAGGGCTACACAAACGAAACCCTGTCTCAAAAAACAACAACATTTAAACTTGGTTTATTCTTGTCATCACTGTGTCTATAAGTGTGTGTGTGTGTGCATGTGTTTCCCATGTTGTGTGTGCATTGGAGGTCAGAGGACAACTTTATGGAGTTGGTTTTCTCCTTCCACCTTTGTGTGGGTTCTGGGGATTGAAATCAGGTCACCAGGCTTAAGCTATCTTCTGATCTCCACATGTGCTTGGTGGCATTCCAATACCCTGACTTACACACACACACACACACACACACACACACACACACACACACACCAAAGCAAACAAATGTAATAATTTTTTTTAAAGATTTATTTTATTTATTATTTGTAAGTACACTGTAGCTGTCTTCAGACACTCCAGAAGAGGGCGCCAGATCTCGTTACGGATGGTTGTGAGCCACCATGTGGATGCTGGGATTTGAACTTATCACCTTCGGGAGAGAAGTCCGGTGCTCTTACCCGCTGAGCCATCTCACCAGCCCTCCTGTAATAATTTTTTAAATTAACTCAATATATAAAAGAGAACTAAGCACGAAATTCAAAAACTAGAACATTGCTAGAAAATGACTCAAGCTGGGTGGTGGTGGCGGCGCACGCCTTTGATCCCAGCACTCGGGAGGCAGAGACAGGCGGATTTCTGATTTTGAGGCCAGCCTGGTCTACAAAGTGAGTTCCAGGACAGCCAGGGCTACACAGAGAAACCCTGTCTCGAAAAACCAAAAGAAAAAAAGAAAGAAAAAAAGAAAATGACTCAAGTATATTAATAGTGAACTTAGTTCTTGACATTTTGGATACAGATTAGTTGTGGTGGTGCACACCTTTAATCCCAGTACTGGGGAGGCAGAAGCAGGTGGCTCTCTGTGAGTCTGAGGATAGCCTGATCTACATAGAAAGTTCAGGCCAACAGGGATACACAATGAGACCCTGTCTCAACACCAGCAAAAGAAACCAAACATTCTTGGTAGCAGGGACAAGTGATATGGTTCAGCTGTTAGTGTTTCCTTAGCATGCAGGAAACCCTGGGCTCTGTTCCCTGCACAGCATAAACGAGGTGGGTTGGCGCACATCTGTAATCTCAGCCCTGGGAAGGCAGAGGAGTTCAAGGTTATATTTGGCTACATAGCAATGCCAGTCTGAGCTACATGGGATGCCATCTCAAAAAAAGCAGACCAGACAGAAGTAAACGTAAAAACTCTTCAAAGAAAGACAATGCTTTGTTGTGAGACAGGGTCTCTTCGTGTAGCCCCCGCTATCCTGGAACGTGCTATGTAAACCACCTTTCCTGGAACTCACGGAGATCCAGCTGCTTGTGCCTCCTGAATGCTGGGATTAAAGATGTGCACTACCAGGCCCAATGAGAAAGGTCGTTAAGATACTGAAAAGCAGCCAGGTGTGGTGGCGCACGCCTTTAATCCCAGCACTCGGGAGGCAGAGGCAGGCGGATTTCTGAGTTCGAGGCCAGCCTGGTCTACAAAGTGAGTTCCAGGACAGTCAGGGCTACACAGAGAAACCCTGTCTCGAAAAACCAAAAACCATAAAAAATAGTGAAAAGCACGAGAAGCCTGGATCTCCCGTCTCTCCACTGAGAAGCAAGGTTTCAGGAAAGCACTGGAGACAGCACCCGTGCTAACCAATAGTTACTAAATGAATCTGTCGTGGCTGGGACATAGGTGTGTGTAACAAACGTTCCCCTGACCTCTCCACATTTCCCACAAGCTCGGGGCCACCACAGGCTGGCTTTGGCTTGGCTTTGGCATGGTGCAGCCAAGCCATAGTGCCAGGGACAGAGAGTATCAGGTCTCCTCACAGTACCCCAAAATGAT
The DNA here is from genome assembly GCA_902729485.2 of Mus minutoides. Taxonomy (NCBI): domain Eukaryota; kingdom Metazoa; phylum Chordata; class Mammalia; order Rodentia; family Muridae; genus Mus; species Mus minutoides. The sequence goes on along the minus strand of LR749573.1, from coordinate 222,248 downwards.
CTATCTGTTCCTCTCTTCCCTCTCCCCCAAAGCTGGGCAATGACATGACCCTGTTTTCATTCTGGCGTATCTACACGCATCCTGCCCAGTCCTATGCTGGCCCCGGGGCCTTGACTTCACCCCTATCATTTTCTTCTACTAGTGAACCCTTTTGGAAATGCTATCCCTTTCCAACCCATCCTCAATTATCCTAAATTGATCGGGCCATCTGTTTCCTGCTGGGCCCTAACTGATACACTATAATTAAAGATGTGGGGGAATGCAAAGGAGACGCAATGAGGAGATGTAAACGGCAGGCTACCAAACTGTATACAGCAAGCATCCAATCTGGGAAACATTGCTCACAGACGGGGGTGAGGGGGGTTGGGGGGGAGAAATAGTTACAAATTGTCAAAAATAGATTCACCTCCCTGAGGTGGCACTCTAAGACTGCAGCTGTCCAGGTCCCAGGCTTTTGTGTGGATGGAATACTTAGGAGTCAATGTTGATAACTAGAGCACACACCCACATGTAAATACACAGGGACTCCCTGAACTCTGGAAAGACTCCCACAGGTGAGATGAAGTGAGAGGCGAGGTACACAATGGTGCAGATGGGGGCACCCCTCCCAACTATTTTAGACTGAATTTCTGTGTTTATTAAATGTTATCCAATGAATACAAGTTGCTAATTTTATCAGGAAAAGAAGTAGTAGCTTTAATATTTAGAGTAAAACAGAGGGCTGGAAAGATGGCTCAGCGGTTAAGAGCACTGTTTGCTCTTCCAGAGGATATGAGTTCAATTCCCAGCAGCCACAAGGTGGCTCAAAACCATCTGTAATGGGATCTGGTGCCCTCTTCTGGCTGCAGGCAGACAGGCAGACAGAGCACTCATAAATAAGCAAGAAAAAAATAAGTGAAAACAAATGTAAAAGATGTTTAAAAAATGAATGAAACAGAGACAGAGACAGACAGGGACTGAGAAGGAGACAAAAGGGAAGTCTACATAGAGAGAAACAACAGAATAAAATAAAGAGCAACAGAAATAAAGGTTTGGGGCTGTAGTAGCATTAGAAAAAAAACCAGACTTTCTTTTTTCAGAGATGGAGATGGAACTCAGGGTATAATATCTATTAGAAAAGCTCTATATTCTTCAACTACATCCTCATCCCCTCAAGATGGATTAAAGCAAGTTGTCTGCCACTGAGCCACGCCCCCAGCCCCTCACTGGGGGATTCTAGGCAGGGGCTCTACCACTGAGCCACGCCCCCAGCCCCTCACTGGGGATTCTAGGCAGGGGCTCTACCACTGAGCCACAAACCAGCCCCTGGCACATATAGAAAGCTGTGTGTGGGCAGGGAGATGTTCAGGTTTGAGGGACTCTGTTTTCCACCTGTGAGATTGGTTATGGTGGGACCTCACTTTTGGAAGGTTTCTGATGATGAGAGGACAGGGTTTGCATTCATCTAGTACATAGAGCTTGGTGGAAAGTGACTTCTATAGCACAGACTATGATTATGGTAAGGGAAAGGACACAAGGTAAGGCAAATCCAGTAACAGATACACGAGAGGAAAAGCGGATTTGGTTTCTGAGCAGCTGCCATTCTGGCACGAGACTATTGGTTAGTAAAGTTCTCGCAAGCTAAGATCACACAGGGATCTGGCCTGGGGTCAGAGATTATAATCTGAAAAAAAGTACTCCAGTTGGAGAAGCCTGATTGTGAACCGTTTCTCACCCAGGCCCATAAAAGCCACCATGGGGCATCCAGATGCCATTGTCCAATGGGCAGCACTCTGGGCGCCATGCAGGGGATAGTGGAAGACGGGTTCTGCTGCAGCAGCAGACACTGAGTGCACACTGAAGGCGAGGAGGAGAGATGCTGAGTAGGTGGAGGCTGCTGGGTCCACGCCGCCTCTGCCCTGTGTGTGACCATCACAGGACTGTCTATGGATCCTAAATATTAGCCAACCTGAGGGTGTCTCTAGGGGAAGAGGGCTGACCTGCTGGGGCTTTGGTATCTCTGATACCGTGGCCTCCTGTAGGATCAGAGATGGGACCAAATAGTGGTGGAGGTTGGGTTGTGTGTTCTGTGGACATTGAGTGGAAGTGGATCTCATCAGGGCAACACTTGGCAACAGCACCTCTTTCACTACCAGTAGCTGGATCCTAGGGTTCTGGGGAGCACACCTAGCCCCAAAGTTTATTAGCATATTAGATGGCTCAATAAAAGAATTCAGCACTTAAAAATGGCATTTCCACCCAGAAGCAAAGAACTGAATTTTTGATAAAAAGGTTTCTAAGTGAAGGTAATTGTATGCCTGGCATTCCTCATACGAATCAATTACAAAGAGAATCAAATCCTAGCATGCTAGAGCTAAGAGCAGGAGCATCCTGAATTTGAGTTCAGCCTGGACGACCTAATGAGTTCCAGGCTAACCTGGGCTACAAGAGGTAACCATGGAGTACTCACATAGATACATATCATTTCAAAAATACAGAAAGTACCCATGAAATGAGCATGTGTAAGTGTCTCAAGAAATGGAGAAAGCAGGGCTGAAGAGATGGTTTGGTACCTTGAAGCACTAACCTGGGTTTGGTCCCAGCACCCGGATGGTGACTTACAACCATCTATAGCTTCAAAGTCTGGGGTCCTATGCCATCTTCTGGCCTTTGGGGGGCATTAAGCAAGTGGTGTACACATACACACCCAGGAGAAACACCGACACACAAAAATAAGTTAATTTTTTTTAAGCTCCATGAGAAATGGTGACACTTCTACTCTGTCACCTTGGACAAGGCCAGTCTCTAGCTTCAGGGATGAATTCTACTGATTGAATGAAGGTCCTCATCACACACACCTTCACTGAGATTCTTAGCTACACCCACCCACAGCCAATCGTCCCAGAGCCATGGTGGTACAAGTTCATAACCCAGCAGCAGGAGGCAGAGGCAGGAGGACCAGGAGCTCAAGGTCATCCTCAGCTACACAGAGAACCCCAGACCAGCCTGAGCTACACAGAACTTGTTCCTCCCTTCCCCCAAACCCCCAGAGAAAACGAGGATGAAGACAGATTGAATGAAGGAGAAAAGCTGCTCGGGACTCCAGTAGGAAACTGTAGGTCTAGCAGAACACATTCAGTGTCAACCTGTAAGAGCCAGTGGCTGTTACAGAGCAGGGGCTAGACCCAGCATCAGCTGAGAGACTGTTGCCTACCACAACTGAAGTCCTGGGTTCAATGCCCAGAGCTGTATAAAGTGGGCATGGGGGGGGGAGCACCTCTATGATTGCAGCATTCAATGTCGAGGCAAACGGATCAGAAGTCTGAGGTCATCTACATGTTGCTTTGAAGTCTAGCAACAAGACCCTGTTTCAAAACAAAACAAAACAAAACAAAAAACAACCCGTCAGCTTTTTTCATGCCAATAATGAACTTGCTGAGAAAGAGTTAGGAAAACTATTCCATTCACAATTGTTTCAAAGAAATAAATAGTGGGGAGAGATAAGAAAAGGAGAGAATAAGCCGGGCGTGGTGGCGCACGCCTTTAATCCCAGCACTCGGGAGGCAAAGGCAGGCAGATTTCTGAGTTCGAGGCCAGCCTGGTCTACAAAGTGAGTTCCAGGACAGCCAGGGCAATACAGAGAAACCCTGTCTCGAAAAAAAAAAAAACCAAAAAAAAAAAAAAAAAAAAAAAAAAAAAAAAAAAAAAAGAAAAAGAAAAAGAAAAAAGAAAAGGAGAGAATAAACAGAGTGGGTCATCCATGTGTGGAATTGTCAAAGAACTCAATCTATCAACAAAAATATATAGAAATAGATACAGGTACACATAGGAATAAATCTAACCAGGGAGGTGAAAACCTCTAAAATGAAAACATAGAGACTCTAAAAAGAAATTGATGGTGACGCTAGGTGATAGAGACATCTCTTCTGGGCTCCTGAACTCTCGGAATCAACCCTATGAAAATGACCGTCTTATCACAAGTAATCTGATTATGAAAGCTGCATCAGAATTCTAGTAACGACACTGAATGTGGCTGTGCACACTTCTAATCCAAGCAGTGGGGAAGCAAGGCCAGCCTGGTCTACAGCGGGAGTTCTAGAGCAGACAGGACTACACAGAGAAATCCTGTCTCAAAAAATCAACCTCCCCGCAAAAGAAAAGCAATGACAACGGCCAGTGAGGACGTGGGGAAAGAGAACCTTTACAAACGACTGGATCTAGTGCTCAGGAGAGCAAAATGGTGCAGCCACTATAGAATCCAGCATAGATATTTCTAAAAAAGTAAAAAGTAGAATCACAGGTCTGCTCTACCAGAGCTGGGCAAACCCCAATGGCCCCTAAGCCCCACCACAGAGATGTCTGCACTCCCATGGTCTTGTCTTAGCTGCTCTTCACAAGGAGACCGTCCCAGCTGCCCACCAGCAGACAAACAGACGATGAGAGTGTGGGAAGTATACATGGCAGGATTTCATTCAGCCACTTAGAAAAAAAACCAAAAACTGAAACTCCCAAAAAGTTCTGGGAAACGGACAGACAGGATATTATCTAGTGAGGTAACCCAAAGACAGAAAAAGTGAGACAAGCCACACTCCCTCACACGGGGCCCACTATAGATCATGAAACTAGAAAGGGGACCTTGAGAGAAAAATGAAGTTTTGTGGGAGGAAAGGGGGGGGCAGAGGAGGACACAGTGACATGTCATTGGAAAGGCAGGGGGTGGATGAGTTCAGGATGGGAGAGACAGACAATCCGGGGAGAAATCAACACATACACTCCATGATATGTCAGGGAGCCCAAATATTTGATGGCCTGAAAGGAGCTAAAGAGTTCATGGGGTAGCCGGGCGTGGTGGTGCACGCCTTTAATCCCAGCACTAGGGAGGCAGAGGCAGGTGGATTTCTGAGTTCGAGGCCAGCCTGGTCTACAGAGTGAGTTCCAGGATAGCCAGGGCTACACAGAGAAACCCTGTCTCAAAAAAACAAAACAAAACAAAACAGAGTTCACAGGGTGACTTTGGGCACCTGCCTACTTCCTTTTAAACGGGAGATTGGGTTTTAGGTTTCTGACTCTGAGCCTTTCTGTCTGCCAGCAACCCTGGGTCTCCACCACTCCTCTTGGGGTACTGTCCCATAGTCTGGGTGGGAAACTGAGCAGAAGGCAGGACATCTGCCTGTCTACTCTCTAGCACAGAAAGGTATCTGCCACAGAACCAAACGAAAGACCTGAGACTGCGCCGAAGTGGGAAGCCTCCTGACGAACCTTGCCCCAGGTGACTTGGATGCTGTCATTTTCCCTTTCCTTACAGTGTCTCACCTGCTCTCACCACGCCCTGCTCTGGGCTTCCCCAGCCTGGGCTCCCCTAGCGGCAGGTATCAACCTGCTACCTTATTTTCACTTTTACTACATCAGCTGGGGCTGCCCATCAGACCAGGTTAAAAGCATGGAGCACGGATGGCAGTGCACACTCCACAGAGCTGGAAACTCAGAGCCTCAGCCCTCACACAGCAACAGGCTGAGAGACACAGGGGACGACTCAGGCCAGAGAAACCAAGCAAGACCCAGAGAAAACCTCAAGGGAGACCTGAGTCCCCATCTCCTCACAGACCCCGGAAAGCAACATGAAGCCAGGTGAGTACTGAGAATGGTGTGTGGGTGCGTGTCCCCAGACCCCCTTGTTACACATCTCACTCTGGTCTCACTCTGTCCCTCTGTGACACAGAAACAGCTGGGGACCACATGCTCCTCCTCCTGCTGCTGCTGTTGCTGGCCACGGTGCTGACAAGAACCCAAGCTGACCCTGTCCCCAGGGCCACCAGGCTCCCAGTGGAAGCAAAAGATTGCCACATTGCTCAGTTCAGGTCTCTGTCCCCAAAAGAGCTGCAAGCCTTCAAAAAGGCCAAGGATGCCATTGTGAGTCTGCCTCTCCCTCCTATGTGGGCTAGCCTCTTCCACCCCTCCCTAGCCTCTTCCACCCCTCCCTGCCCTCCTGTGTGGGCTAGCCTCTTCTACCCCTCCCTTTCTGGGTTTCATCCCTTATGCTAACTGGGATGAAAATGGTCTCCACACTCTGTGCAGTGGGCTGACTTCAATTTCTGCTAGACTGGGCTAGACTCAGCCCTTAGGCTGAAGCCCACTCTTGCTGTAGTGAGCTAGTCTCCACCCTTCCTTGGCTGGGAACAGAAAGCCCACATTTCCTGTAATATTCTAAGACCCACCATTCCTACAGGAGGCTATTTTCTACTCTTCCTTCAGTGAGCTAACCCTTAGGATGATCCCCACCCTTCCCAAACTGGGCTATCTCCTGCTCACTAATAGTGCAGTGGCTATCTGGTATCCACTGCTGTGGAGAAACGAACCTCTGTCTTTCTGGAAGTGAACTTCATCTTTCCTGTCGTGACCCACCCCAGCCCCACTGCAGTGGTCTAACCTTCACCCTTGTGTAGGCTAACCTGTGTCTTTGCTCTCCAGGAAAAGAGGCTGCTTGAGAAGGATGTGAGGTGCAGGTCCCACCTCTTCCCCAGGGCCTGGGACCTGAAACAGCTGCAGGTGAGTGGAGCTGGACTCAGCCTGCGTCAGAGGTCTCATCTGGGAGCTCTTTGGGTCTCCACTTTCCTGCTTCTCATCCTCACTAGCAGCTCAATGGCCTGTCCCCAGTGTGAGCCCATTGGCTGTGGCTCCTCAGCTGTCCCTGTCTTCTACATCTCAGATGTCCCTTGTCCTGGCCCCAATCCTGTCCCCTTCACCTGTCTCCCCTGACTTCCCCTCCCCTCCTCTGCAAGCTCACGGGTTCTCTCTCCTGTGTCCTTGCTCAGGTCCAGGAGCGCCCCAAGGCCTTGCAGGCTGAGGTGGCCCTGACACTGAAGGTCTGGGAGAACATGACTGACTCAGCCCTGGCCACCATCCTGGGCCAGCCTCTTCATACCCTGAGCCACATCCACTCCCAGCTGCAGACCTGTGTGAGTCCTGGGTCCCTGGCTCATCCCCATTGTGCCTCCAGCCACTTGGGCTTGCCCTGTGTCCCAGCAGCAGCCTCACAGTCCCCATCCTCTGTCCACAGACACAGCCTCAGTCCACAGCAGAGCCCAGGCTCCCGAGCCGCCGCCTCTCCCGCTGGCTGCACAGGCTCCAGGAGGCCCAGAGCAAGGTGAGTCTGGGCAGGGGACTGGGATCTGCAGTGCCTGGGAGCTCTGAGACCCAGCAGACCCTGAGCCAGCCCTGTCCTTTCAGGAGACCCCTGGCTGCCTGGAGGCCTCTGTCACCCTCAACCTCTTTCGCCTGCTCACCCGGGNGGGTTGTTTTGTTGTTTTATTTTGGAAGGGGAATCTTATGTTGTTCTGGAAAAGTCTCTTCCCTGTGGTTCCAGGTGTTGGGAGCAGGCTTTTCTATGTTCTCCTTTGTTTCTGCCTTTGAGATGGCTTCTTGTAGCCAAAGCTGGCCTCCAATTTGCTATGTAGTCTGATGACCTCAAACTCTTGTTTCTCCTGTTGCTCCTCTGGGAATCTTGCGGGCATAACCACTAAGACAGGGTCTCAGAACAGGCAGCCTTGCTGCAGTAAAGACGCCGTGGTGAATAAGGTCCTCTGTGCTTTGCTCTCTTCTCTTCTGGAACCTGTGTGAAGACAAAGTGTGCTTCCCAGAGCAGTGCCTCGGCATTCCATTCCCTAGGACAGTGTTTCATGATGGCATAGGGTCTCCTGAACCTCAGGCTGGCTTCAAACTGACTACTGTGTCAATGTGGCTGCCCTGAACTCCTGATCCACCTGCCCCCACCTCCCTAGTGCTGGGATGGCAGGCCTGTGCCACCACATCTGTCTTTATACAGTGCTGGGGATTGAACCCAAGGCTTCGTGTGTGCTAGGCAGGAATGGCCCCTGAGTCACATCCTCAGCCCATCCATGATAAGCTTTATCCCAAGATGTCCACAGCACATGCTGTTAACCATCCTGACCTTTAATAGGAGCAGGCATGTCTAAACTCCCAGAGAGACCAGAGCTTTGAAACAGGATGTACAGTTGTCTGCTTGTGTTGGTCCATGGCGGCAGTACCTGTCTTCAGGAGGTGGAGACAGGAGGTAGCTCAAAGTCATCCTTGTCTACTTGGTGAGCTTGGGGCCAGCCTGTGCTACCTGAGACCCTGTCTCCTGGCTCCATTGTGCTGTGTACAATGTAGTCCTAAAAGCACTGCTCACATGAGCTAGTTGTTATACCTGAAAGTGTCTTTCAAGATGGGAGCATCCTAGACTCATCTTTTCTTCCAACTGCTCTCTTGTGCCCCATGAGATGTAGGCCTGAGTGTCACTCAAATGTGATTTCTCCCATTTGCACGTGTGTTTGCGTGCATACTCATGTACATAAATGCATGTGCATGTGGAGGGTGTAAGTGGACATTCGTTGTCTCTCTCATTAATTTCTCCACTTTGTACTTCAAGGTGGGTGGGGTCTCTGTGTGACAAGGTTCTGCACACTTATTCCAGGGGAGCAGAAAGTTGGATCTCTTCTTCTAGCCCAAGTATTTCCAGGGTCAAACTCGGATTGTCATCTTGGACAGGTGCATAGACTCTGAGGTGGACTCTGAGGCGGTCTCCCGGTGGCTCTGCCTGAGCACTGTGAATACCTTACTCTGAATGTCACTAGGACCCCAGGCATTAACCCTGAGCATGAGTGCTGGTCCCAATGTCCACGGGGAAAACCCAGGGCTTTAGAGGCCTGCAGTGGAGCCTGGGAACAGAGCCAGGGCAGGAGGAGCCTCAGCCACTGCTGGAGGGGGGCCCTGGGCTGGCACCGCCTCTGGAGTTACAGGCTCCCTTTGCAACCTGTTCTTTAAGTGTGTGCTGTTCTTGTTGGTTTTGTTTTCTATCTCTTCGTGTGTGCGTGCCCTTGGAGCTCCCGGAGCTAGGTTTTAGTGGTTGTGAGCCATCTGACGTGGGTGCTGGGAACCAAACTCTGGTCCTCTGCCAGAGCAGCACATGCTCCTAACCACTGAGCCTTCTCTCTAGCCCAACTTAAATTTTTTTATTGTGGAAAATACATACATCTCCACCGTATTCATTGGATTTTTTTCACATTTATTATTAATTTTGTGGGTATACACACGCCATGACGCACAAATGAGGATCAGGGGATAATTCTGAGGAGTCAGTTTTCTCTTCCACCTGGTGGAACTCCAGGATCAAACCCAGGTTGACAGGCTTGGCTGCAAGTGCCTTTCCCTGGTAAGCCATCTCACTGGCCCCACCATATTCAATATTAAGTGTAGTCTGGATTCCCAGAAGTCTTTATATCTTCCTGGGGGAGGTGGTTCACACTTATAATCTCAGCACTTCCGAAGCTGAGGCAGGAGGATCAAGAGTTTGAGGCCAACATGGACACCTAGTTGTTCTCTATCTTTATAGACAAAAACAAAAACAAACTAAAAAACAAAACAACATCAATTGGCCGGAGAGATGGCTCAGTGGTAAGAGCACCTGCTGTGGCTCTTGCATAGGATCTGAGTTTAGTTCCCAGCACCCACATGGAGGTTCACAAATGTCTGGAACTCCAACTCTGGACCAGAGGACCTGATGCCCCCCCCTTCTGTCTCAACAGGCACTACATACACATGGTGTGTTTATATCTATGCAGTCACTCCTACACATAAAATAAATTAATCCTAAAACAAAACAAAAAATTAAGTCTTCTCAAATCTTGTATTGAACTCTAGTATTTAAACCCCAAATTCTGTTCTTCCTCCCCCTACCTCCTCCCACCTGCCCCTCCTCCCACCTGCTCCTCCTCCCGGCTGCTCCTCCTCCTACCTGCCCCTCCTCCCACCTGCTCCTCCTCCCACCTGCCCCTCCTCCCACCTGCCCCTCCTCCCACCTGCTCCCCTTTGCTCTTCTGTCTCAGCAAAACTGGCCTCTCCAGGGGCATCGTATCAGAGCAACCTGCCTATTTCACTTACTATAATATCCTCAGAGTTCATCTATGATGGAGTTCACATGAGAAGGTTGTTTTATTTGTTGCTGTGTTTTGCTTAAGCAGTCTCTCATCAGTGGAAAGTCTGAGTTTTTGTTTGTGTGTTTGTTTGTTTTGTTTTGTGTTGTTTGGTTGTTCGGTTTTGTTTTTCGAGACAGGGTTCCTCTGGTTGTCCTGGAACTCACTCTGTAGACTAGGCTAGCCTCGAACTCACAAGAGATGGGCCTGCCTCTGCTTCTGAGTACTAGAATTAAAAGCATGGGCCATCCCTGCCAGGTCAGGAAGTCTTGAGTTTTAAACCATCAAGTATCTGGTAAGTGGTTACAGCAGCCATGAGAAACTCATACAAGCCGAAAATCTCAAAGCCTTCTTAGAGAAGTGATTGAAATATGGGTTGTAGGTCAGAAGTCCTGACCATGAGACGGGAAATGGAGTGGGGGTCACACGCTGTTTCCTTTTGCTTAGCACAGGCTGACTTCCATGTCCTGGGCATAGGACCAGACTCGGCAACAGCATGGTATTCCTAGAAGGTCTTCCCTCTCTAGGCAATCTCTTTCTTTGAGTACCTTACTCTCAGGAAACATTTTCTGGGTGTCCAACAAGCTCCCCCGTTTGGCAGGATGTGGAAAGTCAAGTCCTACCACACATTCTCCCATCCTGGCATTCATGTCTTCCTCCTTAGCTCAAACCAAGGATGACCCTGTAGTGGATGCGACCTTCCCACCGGTCATAGTGAGGTGTGCTGGCAGTTTCCTTTTCTCTGACGTCAGCCGGCCCCGACCGGCTCTGGCCTCCCACAGCCAGAGGCTCCCCCTGGTGGCGGGTACAGACCTCACCCCTCACACCCTTTTTCTCCTCTGCTCAGCTCCGCTGCCCTGCCCAGATGACCTGGCAGGGTGGGACCCAGGTCAGGCTGAGATTCCAGATGGAGCTGAGGGTTTCCACGCTTTGAAGCTGAAAAGGACTATGAAACCAGAGGCTCCCAATGGGAGGCGGGTTTATCCAAGGGACGCAGGGCATTTTGGAGCTAACTTCATGCTTCCTGTGGGTGCTAACCTGTACCCCTTTTGCAGGTGCTAACCTTCCTCCCTTCTGCATGGGATAATATTCACCTCTCTTCCTGCAGGGGCTAATCTGTGTCCTTGCCCTTCAACAAGAGTGGGTGCTGTCACGTGTGGCTTTTCCCTTTCCCAGAGCCTGGGGTTCTGAGGTAGCTTCGGGTGAATTGAAGTTAGCCCCACTCTGCCCTCTGTTGGCCACGCACAGTTCCTTCTCTCATTCCCCACTACACCCCAGTCTTCTCGCTCCTACCTGTTCCCTCCCTGGCCAGGCTGGTACCCTCTCCTCTGCTCCTCCTAACCGGTCCCTGGGTGTTTTCTTTTTATCTTTCCTCCCAACAGCTATTCTCATCTGGAACCCTCACCTGTGCTTGTCTCCTTGCCCCGATGTAAAGGTGCCCCATAGCCTTTCAGGCCGAGATGACCAAGGCAATGAAGGTCCTGGAGAGCGGGGGAGTTGACTCAGTCCTGGGCAATGTCCTTTCATTCACTAATTTATGTCGCTGTGACCACTATTCTGGATAGAGACAACTTAAAGAAACAAGGCTTTGTTTTTGGTGCACAGATTCATGGTTTTTAGCACCCCAGTCCCCAATCCCCCACCTCGAACTCCCAAACCCCAGCCCCTCCCACTCTTGTGGAAGGGGCAACATATCAGATCAATTCGTTTGGGGGCAGTAGCAGCATGTGGTCCAGCCTGTTCACATCACAGAAGACCGGGAAAGCAGAGAGGGAGGCAGGAGCTAGGCAGGTATCACCTCCAGACACAGAGGCTGCTCTTACAGGGAACCTGGTTTTGGTTCTCAGCACCAGGCACATTTCAGATTCAAGCAGATACAGACCTGGACTGGCCCCTTCCAACTCTGCATGACAACCACTCCTAGAATGGTAAAAATCCTAAGCCCTGGGTCACCCGTGTCTCGGCTTTACCCAGTAGGGCTTCCTTCCTCCGCCATAGCTCACGCTCAGAGCCCTCATTCTCCACCTACAGAACCACCATCTCTTTTCCTAGATGCACAGACTCTGGGAGGCCCAGAGGAAGGTGAGTCTGGGGATAGGACTAGGATCTGCAGTGCCTGGGAGCCCTGAGCCCCAGCAGGCCCTGAGCCAGCCCTGTCCTCGAAGGAAACCCTTGGCTGCCTGGAGGCCTCTGTCACTTTTAACCTTTTTTACCTGCTCCACTGTGACCTGAAATGTATATCTTGAATTCTGTTGCATGTTACTCCAGGGGCTTAGGTTTTATGGCAGCCCTTCCTGTCCAGGGTTGCTGGATCCAGGTCTCTACTGCTTGTAAAGCTCCCCAGATGTTTATACTTATGATCCTAGAGTCTTGAGAACTGAACAGTGACAAGTATATCTGTGTGACATTGAGTTTGTTTGTGTCCATGACTGTGTAAACACATGTAACACTGAAGAATTTCCTCAACTCCATTGTGTGTGTGTGTGTGTATGTATATATGTGTATAAATGTGTGTATGTATGTGTACATATGTATATATATGTGAGTATATGAGTGTGTGTATGTGTGTATGTATATGTGTGTATGTATGTATATGTATATATGTATATATGTGTATAGACATATATGTATGAGTATGTATATGTGTATGGGTATATACATATGTGTGTGCATATGTATGCATGAGTATGAATGTGTTTATGCGTGTGCATATGTATGTGTGTTGGGAGCGATCCTGTTTGAATGTTAACTGCCTTGTCAGCCATAAGTACTTACTTACAAAGTCTTGGTCTCTGTGGGAAAGTACTAGCCCAGCTGAGTACAAATAGACATAGATCTTGAAGTCAGTGGAGAACAAATAGCTATAAATCTTGTGGATAGGTGCCTAATAACCCTTTCTGTTCTGATCTTCCTGCTGAACTGTTTACCCAGTCAATATCCTGTTCCTGGGAACAGGTGCATTACCCAGAGACAAAGCGATCCCCCCTGTCCACCCCCTTCCTGCTCCTATGAGTATATAACCTGTGTGGGAAAAATAAAAATTTGTCAGCTTGAACAGAACTGCTTGTCTTGCTGTCTGTTCTTTGTGTTCCTTTGTCCCCCATTCTCTTTCAGGTGGCCCCTCAAGTCCCTGTTCCACTGTCCCGCGGGTTGGGACATATGTGTATATGTGTGTTATGTGTATATATATGTGCATATGTGTGTATGCGTGTGTATATGTATATATGTGCATATGTGTGTATGCATGTGTATATGTCTTGAGTGAACTTTTCACTCAGGATAGAAACAACATTTGCTCCTCCAAGATGGGACACCAACAACAGACCAAAGTCCAATTTGGAGAGCCAATATGTTTCTTGGGCTTAAAGAGATCATGGATGATCCCCAAGCTGCCTTCCTGACAGAGTGTCACCCCACATAGAAGGGTGACATACATCTTCCCACAGGTGAAGACCCCCTCTTTAGCTACTTTTCATACTCTATGTATTCTAAAAACCTCCTGAGACAAGGTCATGAAAGCACTTGACAGATTCCATGCTGACGAGGAGGGGGATGCAGGGGGGAGCTGCTGGAATCTCAGACAGGGACCTAATGGCCGCCACACGCCACAGGTTCTCACTGTGTAGCCCTGGCTGATCCAGAACTCACTAAGAAGACCAGGTCGGCCTGGAATACTTGGTAATCCTCCTGCCTCTACCTCCTGAATGCTGGGGTTAAATGCTATTACGCTTGGCTTGCTCTGTATTTTTAATATTATTATATTGTATTATATCATAGTATGGTATAGTAATTTAGCTTGTGTATGTGTGGAGGTTAAGAGGACCACTTGTGTGAGTCATGTCTCTCCTTCAACCATGTGGGTCCCAGGGCACAAGCTTAGTCATTAAGCTTGGGGACAAACACTTTACCCACTAAGCCATTTTGCTGGCCCAACAAGCCTGACCTTGAGGGTCTCTTTGTGTAGCCACAATGGCTCTGATAAAAAATAAGAGCTGTTGGGTTGGAGAGATGGCTCAGCAGTTAAGAGCACTGATTGCTCTTCCAGACGTCCTGAGTTCAATTCCCAGCAACCACATGGTGGCTCACCACCATCTGTAATGGGATTTGATGTCCTCTTCTGGTGTGTGTCTATAGACAGCTACAATGTACTCATATAAATAAAAATAAGCCAGGCAATAGTGCACACCTTTAATCCCAGCACTCGGGAGGCAGAGGCAGGTAGATTTCTGAGTTTGAGGCCAGGCTGGTCTACAGAGTGAGTTCCAGGACAGCCAGGGGGACACAGAGAAACCCTGTCTCGAAAAAACAAAAATAAATAAATAAAAATAAATAATTAAAAAATAAGAGCTGTTCTGTTCTGAGGCCTATTCTCTAACAATGGTGAGAGACAGACAGACAGACAGACAGACAGACAGACACACGCGTGTGTGTGTGTGTGTGTGTGTGTGTGTGTGTGTGTGTGCGCACACACACACATACACGATGCACACAATGAGGGAGAGGGAAAGGCTGAACATGAAAAAAATGGCTGAGCGTATCATAAGGGATTCTGGATGCCATGTCATGGGATCTGTCCCCACTTGTGACCGCAGCAGCAGTTAACAGTTGGAGCTGATGAGCTGTCCAGAGTGAGGCTGCATCTGGGTCTCAGAGCCCGATGTCTCAGGGGATGCCTCTGGCATGTGTCTGTGTTCTTCCATAGTAACTTCCTGTAGTTCTGGGCCTGCAGGAATGTCTCAAGCCATCTTCCAACTATCCGTGGTTACGAAGTGGGGGGTTTGCAAAGAATGGTTTACAATACAGTGCACGTGTGCTACCTTGGGTCCCGCCCACCCCTCAGCATTGGATGAGAAGTATAACTAGAGGCAAGAAGACTGTGAGTTCAAGGCCAGCTTGAGCTACTTAGTGATCCCCAGGCACAAAAAAAAAAAAAAAAAAAAAAAAGAAAGAAAAGAAAAGAAAAGAAAGTTTGTTTCTTAGTTTGGGAGGCTAGGAGACCTTCTCTTCCCCCTGCTGAATTCACTGTGGAGTTGGGGCTGGTCTCGAACCCCCGATCCTCCAGACTCTACTTCAAATGCTAGGATTAACTGATGTGTGTCACCACATGAGACTTCAAAAAAGGTTCTCCTCAGCTTCTGTACCAGTGCGAGGGTTCTTCATGACCTACCTGAGTATAGTTACTGACTTCTAGAACCTGCATATATTCAACTTTACAAGTCAGTGCCAAAATGTTTCTGTCAGAGTCTCTAACACATCCTTTCCCCTTATAGTACACACATCCCCCCACTTGAGCTAGTTTGAGTGGGTTTCTATTGCTTCCAATCAAAATGAATTTTAACCTACCTGAGCCATCAAAACTGACTACGGGATGACAGCCGTGTCTGTGATATTTCTCCTGAGAGATCCCTACCCCAACAGCTGCCATCTGCAGTGGTTTCAAAACTCCTGTGGAAAGCTGTCACACCAACAGTTTTTCGAGGTGAGGCCTGTGAGAGGTGGCAACGTCATGACTGTGTCACCATCACGAATGGCTGAAGGTGGCTGAGTGGGAGTGAGCTAGTGATATATCACAGGAGCAGAAGCCTGAGAGTCTCTTCCTTCGCACACACGGGCGCCCTCTGCTGTTGCTGCAGTAAGGAAGCACCGAGATCCAGTTTAATAGCTTACAACTATAATCTCAGCAGTTGAGGCAGAGGCAGAAGGATCAGGGCTTTGAAGCTAACTTCAACTACATAGTGAGTTTGAGGCCAGCCTGGGCTATGAGATCCTGTCTGAAAAACAAAACGTGAGATCTAGGGAAACGGCCACGTGGGAAACGTGCTTGGTGCACAAATTTGAGGGCATGAGTAGAAAGCTTGGTTATGGCGGTGCCCTGTGACATCGGTGCTGGGGGAAGGAAGAAGGGGCAGAGAGAAATAGGCAGCTCCCTGAAAGTCACTGACCAGCTATGATGACTACCATGGTGGTGAGTTCCAGGTTTAGTAAGAGACCCGATCTGAAAAAATAAGGTGAGGGGTAATGCACTTATCCCACATTGTGCGTGTGTGTGCATGTGCATACACAGACACACACTGCACACACACTGCAAACACATATGCATGCATACACGTAGTCCTCCTGTACGCACACACACAACACACACACATGCAATCCTCCTGCATGCACACACATATAATCCTTTTGCATGTACATGCAATCCTCTGGCACACACACACACACACACACACACACACACACACACACGCACATATGCACACACACATGCAATCCTCCTGTATGCACACACATATATACTCAATCCTCCTGCATGTACACACATACATGCAATCCTCCTGCATGCACACACATAATCCTTTTGCATGCACACACATCCTCCTGTATGCACATACACACATGCAATCACCCTACATGTGCGCACACACACAAACATATACATACACATTCAATTTTCCTGCATGCAAGCACAGATGTATACACATGCAATCCTCCTGCATGCACACACACACACAAACACACATGCACACACACAATCCTCCTGCCGCTTAGATTACATGTGTACTATCAGGCCCATTTTTTTTTTTTAGACAGGGTTTCTCTGTTTAGCCCAGGTTGGCCTCAAACTCAGAAATCCACCTGCCTCTGCCTCCCAAGTGCTAGGAATTAAAGGCGTGTGCCACCACCGCCAGGCTCAGACCCATCTTTTGAGTTTGTTGTGTTTGGTTTGGTCCTGGGGACTAAACCCTGGGCCTGTTTCAGGTTAGGCAGGCATTGCACTGCTGACTTATACCTCTGGACTTTATGTTTTTAATTACATTTTATTTCTGTGTGTGTGTGTGTGTGTGTGTGTGTGTGTGTGTGTGTGTGTGTCTGTCTGTCTGTCTGTCTGTCCATTTAACTTCTGTAGTCTGAGGCATCACAGCAAAAGTAGATCACCCTTCCTTTTCCTTACTTTGCAGATCTTGGCCTCCTTAGTAAAGGACTTTTTACAGCAAGCAGGGAGCAGTTCTGGCTTCTCTTCAGCAGGTCTGAGTTACCAGCACTGGTCCTCTTGTGCTGCGAGGCTATGATTAAGTATGATTGAGTGAAATAAAGTTAGCTTGAAACCCAGCTCTGGTAACACCTTGCCTATTAAGTGACCAGTGGACAGGGATGCCCTGGTCACAGGGAAGATTAGGGCCTCAGGGAGAATAGAGCAGGACAGAAAGTTTCCTGTTCTAACTGTAGTGGGATGGAGCTCACAGGCTGCCTAGAGCACTCAAGACACTGGTCCCTTCCCCAGGACTGAGAGATAAACAATAAAACTTGGATGGAAGTAGAGTAAAGTAGCTCAGTGGTAGAGTCCCTGCCTAGAATCCCACAGTGAGAGGCTGGGGGCATGGCTCAGTGGTAGAGAACTTATATAGCATGCATAAAGCAATGAACTCCATCCTCGGTACCATAAAAAAAGAACTAACAATACACACACTTTGGCACATTTACATACACATCCCTCTCTAAGTAAGTGGAAGAAATAAAAATAAATAAATACGGGGCTGGTGAGATGGCTCAGCGGGTAAGAGCACCCGACTGCTCTTCCGAAGGTGATAAGTTCAAATCCCAGCATCCACATGGTGGCTCACAACCATCCGTAACGAGATCTGGCGCCCTCTTCTGGAGTGTCTGAAGACAGCTACAGTGTACTTACATATAATAAATAAAATAAATCTTTAAAAAAATAAATAAATACAATATCTAAACTGGGAGGCTGAACAATGGCTTAGAAGTTAAGAGCACTTGCTGCTCTTATAGAGAACCTGTGTTTGGATCCTTAGGCTCCACATCAGGTGGCTCACAGTCATTTGATGCTCCAGCCCCAGGGACTCCAATACACTCTTCTCCCTTTGAGAACACTCATAGGCACATGCACACACACACCCACTCACTCACTCACACTCATAAGAAAGAAAGAAAGAAAGAAAGAAAGAAAGAAAGAAAGAAAGAAAGAAAGAAAGAGGAAGGAAGGAAGGAAGGAAGGAAGGAAGGAAGGAAGGAAGGAAAGAAGGAAGGAAGGAAGGAAGAGGTCTCTTAAGAAACTCCTGCAGCGGGGAAGTGGTGGCACACACCTTTAATCCCAGCACTTGGGAGGCAGAGGCAGGTGGATTTCTGAGTTCAAGGCCAGCCTGGTCTACAAAGTGAGTTCCAGGACAGCCAGGGCTATACAGAGAAACCCTGTCTTGGAAAAAAAAGAAACTCCTGCAATGTATTCTATAATGACAGTCTGTCCACAGGGACGACATCTGTGACACAGTTCCCTCATCACGCAGTAAAGTCATCACCATCCAGTCCTGTGAGCAACCTGTTATATTTGCACAACTCCACGACACAGTTCTCAGGGTCTATCCCCTCGGTTAAGCTATGAGTGACTGAGGAAACAAGTCCCCTGGCTACCTGTCATTCTACAGCGATCGTGGCTACCCATGGCCTGGCGTGCTCAGGCCTGATTTGCATGTTTTTCTGTGTGTGTGTGAAACACATTCAACATTATCATTTACATTAAAAAAAAAACTTTTGGGGGCTGGAGAGATGGCCTAGCAGTTAAAGGCACTGACTGCTCTTCTGGAGGACTGGGTTCAATTACCAGCACCCACGCAGCAGCTCACAACTGTCTATAATTCCAGTTCCAGGGCTTAGACACTCTCACATAGACATACAAGCAGGCAAAACACCAATGCACATAAAATAAAAGCAAACAAATTGAATCTTTTGTTTAAAACAAAGACTAATCCCTCTTTCTTTCTTTCTTTCTTTCTTTCTTTCTTTCTTTCTTTCTTTCTTTCTTTCTTTCTTTCTTTCTTTTGTTCTTTCTTTCTTTCTTTCTTTCTTTCTTTCTTTCTTTCTTTCTTTCTTTCTTTCTTTCTTTTTTTCGAGACAGGGTTTCTCTGTATAGCCCTGGCTGTCCTGGAACTCACTCTGTAGACCAGGCTGGCCTCAAACTCAGAAATCCGCCTGCCTCTGCCTCCCAAGTGCTGGGATTAAAGGTGTGGGCCAACACACCCGGCTCTCTTTTCTTTTCCTTTGTTTTATGTGTATGTCTGTCCTGCCTGTATGTATGTATGTCTGTAACCACATATGGGCAGTGTTAACAGAGTGGGTCACATCCCCTGGAACTATAGTTACAGATGCTGTCACCTGCCATTTGGATGCTGGGGATTGAACCAGGGTTGTCATGAACAGCAGCAAGTGCTCTTAGCCTCTGAGCTGTCTCTCTAGTGCCCCACCCACTTTGAGACAGGTCTCTCTGTGTAACCCTGGCTGGCCTAGAACTCACTATGTAAACCAGGCTAGCCTAGAACTCTGCCTCCTCAGTGTGGGGTTTAAAGGTGTATGCCACCACACTCGACTTCATATGTGTGTTGTGTGTACTTCATTTGTGTGTGAGCATATGTTTGTGCGTGGAAGTGCACACTCCATGACATTTAGGACTCTTTCCTTCCACCATGTGTGGTTGGGTTCCAAGAATGGAATTTAGATTGTCAGCAAGCACCTCTCCTCTCTGAGCCATCTTCCTCCTCCAGCTTTGTCATTTAAACCCTGTGCCATCCATAATGGTATTCATGTACAGTGATTACTCTGACTGAGGCACATTCCTTTTTCTCCCAGGGATGGTATCACGTGTCTCCTTTTCTCTGGGCTGCTGGAAAAATGTCGAATCAAGGTTGTGAGATCTAAAAAGAGGGTTTCTTTTACTAATCAAAGCGTATCGTGGAAATTTTAAAAAGAAAAAAAGAGACATAGGCACAGGCCGGTGTGTCCTTGGGCTGGAGAGCGGGACGGCTGTCTTCGAGTCCGAACGTTTGTGGTATTGACCAGCCCAGAGCAAATTAAAAATGGGTGATGTTGAAAAATGCAAGAAGATTTTTTTGTTTTGTTTTGTTTTTCGAGACAGGGTTTCTCTGTGTAGCCTTGGCTATCCTGGAACTCACTTTGTAGACCAGGCTGGCCTCAAACTCAGAAATCCGCCTGCCTCTGTCTCCCGAGTGCTGGGATCAAAGGCGTGCACCACCACCACCGGGCTGCAAGAAGATTTTTGTTCAGAAGGGTTGCCCAGTGCCACACTGTGGAAAAGGGAGTCTAGCCTAAGACTGGACAAAATCTCCAGGGTCTGTTTGGGCACAAGACAGGTCAGGCTGATGGATTCTCTTACACAGAGGCCAACAAGAACAACAAGAACAAAGGCATCAGCACTCGGGAGGCAAAGGCAGGCGGATTTCTGAGTTCAAGGCCAGCCTGGTCTACAAAGTGAGTTCCAGGACAGCCAGGGCTATAAAGAGAAACCCTGTCTCGAAAAACCAAAAAAAAAAAAAAAAAAAAAAAAAAAAAAAAAAAAAAAAAAAAAAAAAAAAAAAAAAGAAAGAAAAAAGAAAAAAGAAAAGAACAAAGGCATCACCTGGGGAGAGGATACCCTGATGGAGTATTTGGAGAATCCCAAAAAGTACATCCCTGGAACAAAATGAACTTTGCTGAAATCAAGAAGAAGGGAGAAAGGACAGACCTAATAGCTTCTCTTAAAAATGCTACTAATGAGTAATTCTACGGCCTTATTTATTACAAAACAAATGTCTCATGGCTTTTAATGTATACCATAATTTAATTCATACACCAAATTCAGATCATGAATGGCTAACAATGTTCTTGTTGGACAGTCCTGATTTATGTGAAACTGACTTGTCATAAAGTGGGTACGGACTTTGTTAAAGCAACAGTTCCAGTTGTATACATGCTACCACTGCTCTCCTTTTCTCAAGATAAGATTGGGATTGGACTTAATTAGTAATGTTTACTTTCCATAAATAGGAGCATGTTACCTCAAACCTATTAAATGACTTTATACTTAGATTTATATAACTGGGCATATGATCATGTTTAAACACTGGAAACATTCTATCACTGTCTCAGAAGTAAGAAGACTCACCTGTGTTTCGCTTTGTGTTCACGGGCCTCTTACAGGCCATGGCTAACCACCCGAAGGCAATTGTCTATTCTTTTTTTTTTTTGGTTTTTCGAGACAGGGTTTCTCTGTATAGCCCTGGCTGTCCTGGAACTCACTTTGTAGACCAGGCTGGCCTCGAACTCAGAAATCCACCTGCCTCTGCCTCCTGAGTGCTGGGATGAAAGGCATGCACCACCACCGCCCGGCTGCAACTGTCTATTCTTGACAGTGCAGTTTTAATTTGAATTTTCCCTACATCAAGGATGCTGCCTTTTACTATTTAAAGGCATTTGCTGTGGTTTATGTATGATATCAAATAAAGAGTATTTAACACTTCTTTAAAAAAGGAAAAGAAAAAAAAGCCAACTTTTCTTCCCACTGCATCTCCAGAATCCTTTGCAGCATGCCTGTAAGAACCCCTTTCACATGGTGTTTGAATTATTGATTTAGTGCCTGGCTCTCTCAGAGGCTGGTGGATTCCTCAAGGGCAAGGCATTCTTGCATTCTTCCTGGGAAGGATGTTGTGTGATAAGAGGATGATTTTTGTACACTTTCACTGGCGTCTGCAAGAATGCAGCGAGGAGATTTGCTTGTTAGTAGAAATACTGAGCGTATAGTCAGTCACACGTGTCAGTTGGATATGTGTGTGAGGAGTTGTAAGAGTGAGAGTTTGTGAAGTGTGGGGCTCGAGTGAGCGAGGAGTGGGCTGTGAAGATAATAGTGCCCTGGTTGTACTGGAACCTGGAAGTTGGTGACTGTTTCTCTCTAGGCCTATATATTAAACCTGTGTTTACCACACTATACTCAGAGTGTGCAGCCTCTGTAATCCCCCAGTGAGGGGCTGGGGGCGTGGCTCAGTGGTAGAGCCCCTGCCTAGAATCCCCCAGGGAGGGGCTGGGGGTGTGGCTTGGTGGTAGAGTGCTTGCCTAACACATCTGTGATCCTGCACAGCACAAAGCGAAAGACAGTAATCACAGAAGCACCAGAGACTCAGCGACCAGCATCTGTTCCTCTGTCTGCATGTGTGTAGGGCTGGGTGCTTGCTGTGCCATGGCCTTTTCTGTAATTCCCATGACGGTATGTGGTATGAGTCATGTTCTTGTCCCTTTCCAGGTCTACCTACCCAGCGTGTCTTCTGTTCCTGGGACCCTTCTGTGTGGTTGCAAATGTAGGTGACTGTCCCACACTTTGGTGTCTTTGGCTCCATGTCCATAGAGCCAAGAGTGGGGCCTCCATGTCCCTGAAGTCCAGGAAGTGCTCTGGGAAGTTAACAGCTGGAGATTAGATTCCATGAATCATGAGACAGGGAGGAGGGACCCAGATCTGTGTGAGCTCTGGGGCAGGGCCAGGCTCTCAGGCTGAGAATAGTGCTGACCTCCAGCTGACCGGCAGGTTTTGGACTCAGACCCTGCACATTTATACATACAATTTCATATTTATCCCATATTTTCTGTTAGCTATTTGTAGTGTATTGATAAATAGCAATGACGTGGATTGTTTGTAGTGGTTTAGAGTCATTATAAATGACATCATTGATTAATATGATCATCTATGATTTCACAGAGGCCAAGAAGAAACTGAGGCTAAGAAAGATTATGTGTCTCTGTCCAAGGTCACTCAGAAAGTACACAGCAGAGGTCAGATCTAAGCTCCCGAGCTGGGGAGATGGCTCAGTGGGTAAAGGGTTTGCCTTGCCTGTGTAAGGACAGGGAGGGGTCCTGGTGCAAGCCTGAGACCTTATTACTGTGAGGTGCAGGGCTATGAAGGAGACGGGGTCTGGACGCAGGCAGTCTTGCTCCATAGGCAATTGTGTTACATGTTTGGCTTTATTAAAATTATATTTATTATTACTGTTTACATGTACATGAGGTAGGGAGAGGTATGAGGAGGTAACAGGAGAAAGTTGTGAAACTGGTGCTTTTCCTTCCACCTTTATATAAGTTATGTAGATCTATGTAGTGTGTGCATATTCAAGTGTGTGTACATGCATGTGTACATGGTAGAGTTCAGAGGTCAACATCCAATGCCTTTCTCAATCACTCTTCATGCTTTTTTTTTGGTTTGGTTTGGTTTTTATTTTTGCATTAAAAGAAAGTGTCTCATTATGCAGCCCTGGGTGGCTGCCTAGAACTTGTTAGACCAGGCTAGCCTCAGACTCACAGATCTCCACTTGCCTCTGCCTCCTGAGTCCTGGGGTTAAATGTGAACTCCACCATTCAGCTCTCCACTTGTTTTTATTATTAATAAATGTAAATCATTTTTGCTCTACATGTACGGGTGCGCCACATGTGTATCTAATGCTGTGAAGCCCAGAAAAGAGTGTTGGATCCACTGGAACTCGAGTTACAAGCAGCTGTAAGCCATCACGCGGGCTCTGGAAACTGAGGCCCGTCCTCTCTCTGGCAGTGCTCTTAACTGCTGAGCCATTCTTCCAGTCTCTGTCCACTTATCTTTGAGATTGGGTCTGCCTGGAACCTGGAGGCCACCAGTTCAGCTATTATGCCCACCGGGGAGCAGGGGCTCTGTCTGTCTCTGCCTTTCCCAGCACTGGGTTAACAGCTGTACCGTTTTGCCTGACCATTTGCATTGGTGCTGGGATTTGAACTCGGGTCCACGTATTTGGAGGCTTTTCATACATGGTGGTGCTAGAGATGAGTCCCTCACACATGCAAGGCTCATCCTCCATCACTGACTTCCATCCCAAACACCGAAACACACTATCAATCATCCACTGTCACCATTACAATCTGACAATGTTGGAAAAAAGCACTGCCCATTTCCCAGGAGAAGAAACTGTGGGGTGTATGCCTGTATTGCAGCACTAGAGAGGCTGAGACAGGAGAATGGCTGTAAGTTTAAGGCCAGCTATATATTGAGATCTTACCTCAGAAAACTTAAATAAGAGGAGAAGGAAGGAGAGGGGGAGGAGGAAGAATAGGAGGAAGGAGAGAAGGAAGGAGAGAAGGAGGGGAGAAAGCCTCCAGGTGTGGTTGGAGTGTAGCTTGCCTGAGGCTGTGGGTTCTATACCCAGACCCACACACAAGCAGAACTCCCGCCTCCCGTCCTCTCCTTTGCCTGTGCTTTTGGGTGAAGGGAGAGGTGGGGAAGAGGAAGCTCATCTCTTCTTGTCCATTTGTAAACACTCCGTATATTATAGCTACATCTAGAGTTTGGGAATTTTTTTTTTTTTTTTTTTTTTTTTTTTTTGTCTTTTTGAGACAGGGTTTCTCTGTGTAGCCCTGGCTGTCCTGGAACTCACTTTGTAGACCAGGCTATCCTGGAACTCAGAAATCCGCCTGCCTCTGCTCCCAAGTACTGGGATTAAAGGCGTTGGGAACCCTTTTTAATTCACTAAATTACTTATTTAGTTAAGTTAATATCCCTAGCCCTTTCAGTTGTACAAACAGTCTCGCTCTGTAGCCCAAGCTAGCCCACAGCTCCTATTCCTACCTCAGGTTCCTCAGTGCTGGGATTTGAGGTCTGTGCCGACCTTTTCAGCTGCCTTTCCCTTTTCTCTTTCTCTTCCCTTTTTCTGTGTCTGTTTGTCCATGTGTGGCATATGCACACATGTGTGGGATATATGCATTAATGTGAATGTGTACACAAAGGTCACAGGAGGACTGATCTATCTATCCATCAATAAAGTATTCTCAAGAGACGTGGTCTCTCACTGAACCTGGAGCTAGGCCGCCAGTCAGCAAGTCTCAGCCATCCTCCTGCCTCTGCCCTCTGCAGTGCTGGTTGTTACAAGAACACAGGGCCACATTCCCATGGGTGCTGGGGCTCAGAACTCAGGTTTCCCTGCTTAGCCATCTCTCCATCCCTGACTTTTCCCATTTAAAACATTTAATTTATTTTTAAATTATGTGTGAGCATGCATGTCTCTGTGGGTGGGTGTGCATATGAGTGTAAGGTGCCCATAGAGGTCAAAAGTAATGAGTCTCCTGGATCATGGCCCTCTTCAAGGAAGAGGATCTGAACCTCTGAACCATCTCTTTTCTGTCTGTCTATCTATCTATCTATCTATCTATCTATCTATCTATCTATCTCCCACTCACCCAGGATCCCAAATACATCCCCAGGAGCCTCCAGTTTGCTTTGTAGCCAAGGATAACCTCGAGCTCCTGATCCCCCTGCCTCTGCTTCCACATTGCTTTCCCCACCGCAGCTGCTCTGTAAACAATGGCAAGGGATCAAATCCCAGGCTTTCTGAGTGCTAGGCAAACACTCTGAGCCTTATCTCCAACCCCTTGACTGTCTTTAACCAGTCAGACTCCAAGGCATTAGGGTTTTATCCCCATCTTGTATTTACTATTCAGTGGTGTGAGGTTTTCCACGCTGATCAGGTAGGTCTCGGGCGCCAAGGACAGGGGGTGTATCCTAGTTCCAGCGGGGCGCCGAGGACAGGGGGCGTGTCCTCGTTCCTCCCCCCCCCCCCCCCCCCCCCGTCTTTATCTCACATCTTCACTCTTCCCATGGGTCAGACACATAAGTGCACCTCAGACCTCTCGTGGTCCATCGTCACCATGTCCCTACTGTACCCGCTGCTGCTGGCTTTAGCCCTGGTGGCTGTCCCTGGTGCCCACGGCGCTTGCCCGGTGCCCGCAGACCTGAAGAAGTCAGACGGGACGCGCACGTGCGCCAGGCTCTATGAGAAGAGTGATGCATACTATGAGAACTGCTGCCAGGGGTCCGAGTTGTCTGTGGAGCCAGGTACTGACCTGCCCTATCTGCCCTCGGGCTGGTCTAACACTGCATCGTCTTTGGTAGTGGCCCAGCGCTGCGAGATCACTGTGTGGTCTCTCTCCGGTAAGCGTGGCAAGACACGCAAGTTCTCCGCGGGTACTTACCCTCGCTTGGAAGAGTACCGCAAAGGCATCTTTGGAGACTGGTCTGACTCCATCTCTGCCCTCTACTGCAAGTAAGTCCCTACCCAGTCCCACCACCCAAACCCAAGGCTCCCCCAGAATCCAAAGACCCCCAGATTCATACTAAGAAAGGTAGATTTCCCCCTAGAAACTGTTCCTGGAGGTCCCATCTCTGAGTGTACCCCCTAGACTAATCCTGTTATCTTCTATCTTATGGCCTTCACCACCACCCCTAGTCTCTTAGACAAACTCTAGGCTCCCCATACTAGGAAATCAACAATGCCAGCTTGTGCCTCCATTCTAGAAACCCTTCCACTCAGCGTCGCCCTAATTCTGCACTTGCATGAGGTTTCCTGGCCTCAGAATGAGGAGACCACTGGCTCCTCTGGGGCCCTTAGACCCCTAAGCCAGCCCTGCCTCATTACATTTGAAAGTCCCTAGATCCAACTCTGAGATTTAAAAACCTCTCAGGCCTCAAGACCCCAGGCCCAAACCTTGAAGAGTCAGTCTGGTCTAACCCTCCACCCCGACCCACTTTGCCTAGATCAGCCCCAAACCCAGAAACTATCTGTAGACCTCCCAGACTCAATCCTAGTGGTCCCCAGGTCCAGCAATCATCCCAAGACCCACAGATCTCAGGTATCCTCCATCTCACTGTAACAACATCCCAAACCAGCCCAGCAGAATCCCGCAAAAGAAAAAAAAAATCGCCAGACTCCAAAACCTCCCAGGCCAGGACCCCAAGCTCCTCAACCTGGAGCCTTGAACCCCTCCTCAGACCTTCCCACATGGGACAATCTCTCTCCGGACACCCCATGTTGGGAATTTATGTTTCTGTTACAGGTGCTATTGATGCCTTGAGGCTCTGTCTACCCAGCTTGTCCTTGGGGATTGCTGTAGCCCCAAGAGCCAGGAGGCAAGATGTCCCCATGACCTGCTATCATAGCTTCCCTATAATACAGCCCTTTCAACGTTACAACCCTGTGTGATATCTATGTGTGTTTGAGACCCAGCACCCACGGGTGGATAGAATAGGAGAGAGCAGAGTGATCAGATCTGAGTCAGACCATACTGGGGACTCAGCCTTAGATTGTAACGTGGGTTGGGATGAACAAAGACATCCAGGGAGCGAGAGCGACACTGCTGGCTGCTGTCTAAACATTTAAACACTTCTTGTTTACTTCTCAACATTAATGCCTAGAATGTCAGGGTCATTCTAGGACCTTGTGCCAGGGTAGAACCACCGTGTGTTGGATGATGTGGTAGAGGCAGGTGGTCTGCCACTGAGCCACGCCCCCAGCCCCTCCCTGGGGGATTCTAGGCAGGGCTCTACCACTGAGCCACACCCCCAGCTCCTCACTGGGGGATTCCAGGCAGGTGCTCTGCCACAGAGCCACGCCCACATCCCTCTCTTTACTTTTTATTTTGGAACAGGGTCTAACTAAGTTGCCTGGGTTAACTTGAGATCCCTTTACTTCAGCCTCCTTAGTAGAGGGACTAAGACTTGACACTGGGTGTTAATGACATTTAATGTCCCTTCCCTGACATATGGAAGTTCAAATTTATTTTTCTGTTCAGGTTGTGATCTCTGCTTCACCTTTGTCCCAGGTATGGGAGCTTTTAATGGCTGTCCGATTTGAGTGAGTCTGGAATGTCCTAGGCAGAGAGATGGAAAGAGCTCTATAGGAATGAAATCCAAGGTAGACTGGAGACAGGACTGGGATTTGGGGAGATTCTGAGAGTTAAGGGACGAAGAAGAGCAGGTAAGTAAGAATACTTCAGGGTCACACACTGGGGGATATAAACAGATCAACTGTCAGGGGCCTATGAGATGGATTAGCACGTAAAGGGGCTTGCAAACAATCCTGACAACCTCAGTTAGATCTCCAGGACCTACATGGTAGAAGGAAAAACTGAAGTCAGGCTAGGCCCAGTGGTGCAGACATGTAACCTCAGCTCCTCAAAAGGCTGAGGCAGAAGATTGAAAATTAAAAGCCAGGTTGGGCCACTTAGACCTTGTCACAGAATTTCAATAAATAAAAAGAACTCTGGGGATATAGTTCAGCAGTAGACAACTTGTCCAGTATACACAAAAGAACCTGAGTTCAATTCCCAACACTGAAGGAAAAAAAAAAAAAAAAAAAAAAGCCGAGCGTGGTGGCACACACCTTTAATCCCAGCACTTGGGAGGCAGAGGCAGGTGGATTTCTGAGTTCGAGGCCGGCCTGGTCTACAAAGTGAGTTCCAGGACAGCCAGGGCTATACAGAGAAACCCTGTCTCGAAAAACCAAAACCAAAACCAAAACAAAACAAAACAAAACAGGTAAGAGGTAGGAGGTCAGAGGTCACAGTCAATGAAAAAGATCCAGAGGTCACAGAAGTCCCTGGAGTGCAAGGATTGGCTGAGTGGGTGACATGTGGACTAAGGGAGTTTCTAATGAAGAGAGAGCAGGCAGACAACCGGCCTCTGAACACATGTGTTTTCTTAGAGCCACTCTCTGAAGGTTTATTCACCAACATGAGACAATCAGTTGGTCTATAAGGGGCGGCCTTGCCCAGGGACACACATTCATGGAGACGTGGTGATGTCAAAGCAGAGCAAGGGACCAAGCAGGATCTGAGAGACCCGGGCAGGGAGAAATAGGAAGGAGCTGGGGGGCAGAGAAAGGAGCAAGGCGGGGCCAGGGGTGAAGGGGATGGGGGAGGGAGGGGAGGAAAGGTCAGAAGATGAGGTCAGGGAGGAAGAGAGGCAGAGGATGAGCAGCGATGGGGGGAAGCAGGGGTCTAAGAAGTAAAGTCAGAGGGGTGAGGGGGGCTCAGGGAGGTAAAGAGGGGTCAGACAGAAGGTAAGGAGGCATCAAGGAGGTGAGAAGGAGGACGGATTGGGGGTGAGGAGGGGTCAGACTGTTGCTAAGCACACACACCAAAGGCTGAAGAAGCCAGGAAGAATCCTAGAAATGCCAAGGGCTCGGAGGTAACAAACATCAGGGACTTTCAAAGGATCGATCACATCAGACTCGGGGAGAGCCGGGTCAACGGTCACTCCCGGAGCTGCACAGACACGGAGGAGTCGGTCACCCTTGTCCTCCGCAGTCCCCCAGGCTCCATGCGGTTCTTAGCCTTGTGCTGGAAGTAGACAAAGCGCACTCCGGGGCCGTACTGGCGGAAGACGTGGGATACCTGTGGCAGCCAAGAGTTAGGAAGAAAGTCTCACCAGGGTCCCACAGCCTTCTGTCGTCCCTTCCTCTCTCCTGCCCAAGGTCGTGGGAAAGAACACCTGTGTGGGCGGGCGGGACCTGGCAGCGCTTCTCACCTGAATCCAGCGACCAGGGGGTCCTCTCCCATTGGTCCGAGGGGCCACGTGGTGCTGGGCAATGACCGTGCGGCGGTCAGCTGCTAACAGCCAGACATGCAGCTCATAAACACACTGGTCTAGGCGGCTGTCCTCGAACCTGGAGAAGGTTCAGGCTTTGACTGCCATGCGGCCACACCATCATCTTATCCCCCAGCCCTGGTCCTAGGCTCAGCTACAACAATCTACAGATCTAGCCTCCCAGCCCTGGGCTGGTAGAGACCAAGACAACCCCATGCTCTGTTCTCTGAGGCCCATTGTCCAGGGGCGGTGTGGGGCGTGGGGGTGGGGGGAGGAGTTGACATGTCACCAATAGTGAGGGCCACGTCTGTAGATGGAGGGGCACAGGCACAAGTTGAGGTGAGATGGGGTACAGGCAGAGGGTAAGAACTGAAAGAGGCCGGGCGTGGTGGCGCACGCCTTTAATCCCAGCACTCGGGAGGCAGAGGAAGGCGGATTTCTGAATTCGAGGCCAGCCTGGTCTACAAAGTGAGTTCCAGGACAGCCAGGGCTATACAGAGAAACCCTGTCTCAAAAAACCAAAAAAAAAAAAAAAAAAAAAAAAAAAAACCTGAAAGAGGATGCTGGTAGAGCTTAGGGGTGGAGTGGGGAATGCAGGGCATTGGAGCAAATTCATATATGGCTCCTTCATGCTACTGGAGTAGGTTTCCAGATGGAGCTGTGTGAAAGAAACTGTCTTCTTAATAGGAGGAAATTAGTCTAAAAATCAGGGGCATAGGCTTGGGGGGAAAAAGGAACAGCCTGGCCCAGAGGGAACCCACCCAGCTGACGCCTGAGAGATAACAAAGGTTGGGGCCGGAAGAGAGCAGGATTGGGTGAGACCACAGAGTCAAGGGGTATTGGTGAGGGAGGGGCTCAGGCCCTCGGGAGCAAGGAAGTCTGAGCTCTGGGGCGCCTCGGTTGACATGAGCAGGTAGTCAGGGAGGGCAGGGCACACCAGTCCATGATGGTGATGTCAGGCTGTTCATCATCCAGCAGTTCCTCCCACAGCTTCTTGGCCAGCAGGTTCACGCACTGCTCCTTCACGGTCCAGCTGCAGATGAACAAGAGAGGAGATGGGCCTGGCAGTCCCACAACCCTGAGGTCTCCCAGGGAAGAGGAAGCACGGTGACAGGGTTCTAGGTAGAGCAGGAGACCCTCCCCCTCAGCCCCTACCCTCCTGCCCTCCTGCAGTAGGACCTGGCAGTCCTGGTTCCCAGGAGACCCTGGAGAACAGTATACACAAGCCCTCTGCTGACACTTCAGGTGATGACTGGATCCAGGCCTGGAATCTTAGCTACTCTAGCTAGTGGCTGAGGATTGGAAGTTCAAGGCCTACTTGGGCAACTTAGCGAGACCCTACCCCCCCTCAAACCCCAAAACAAACAAACAAACAAACAAAAAACAAACAAAAACAAAATGAAAAGAAACTAAGAGCATGGCTCATCAGGAGAACACTTATCCAGAATTCTCAAGGGAGGGGCTGGGGGCGTGGCTCAGTTAAAAAAAACACCCCAAAACAAAAAAGTAGCGATTTATCTAGTTTAAGGGATTCTTTAATCAGTTCATTCAAAAACAAGAACAAATTTAGAAAAGATGAGGTTTGACCCCGAGCCCCTGAATCACATACACCCTCTCATCTACCGGTCAGGAGCTGAACTGGAGCTGGAGGTCTCTCCCAGGGAAAGAGGGTGAGATCAAGATTTACCAAACACCTACTGTGCGCTGACCAGACATCTTGGGCGCCTATGTCGCATGTTTCATAGGCAATCAGTTATGACTAACCCTGTGCCAGAAAAGGAGGCCCCCTCTGCAGGCGCCTCAGCAAAGAAAGTTAGAGGAGAGTAGTTCCTCCTCCCCCCACTCCCACCCCCAGGCCCTGTGGCAACTCACCTGAGAGGCCCCTGGAGCTTCTGAGTAGTAATGTACCATCCACGGAAATTACCTGGCCAGTGAGGGGGATGGAAGGGTTGGCGGGACATTCCTTGAGGGGCACCATCCTCCCGGGCAGAACCCCCCAGTGCTTACCCAGCTCCTTCAGGGGTTTCCGGGTGGGACCCGTAGGGGGCGCCGGCTGGTAGATATTAATGCCTGAATCACACAAGGGAATGGCGCCTCAGGCCAGTGCCCACCTCCTCAAGTCTTCCTACCCCTGGGGCTAGACTGGAAGGGCAGGAACCCGAGCCGGGCTAGACCAGCCTGGCAGGGATTAAGGAGGTTGGTGGGCGGTTATGTTGAGTCTCTGGAGCTCTGGAAGAATCCAGAAAAGGGGACCAAAACACGGGTAGAGGGAAGGGAGAGAAACAGAGACAGAAAGACACACAGAGACAAGATGCAGAGTAGGACAGAGATAGGGAGATACAGAAGTGCACTGACAGACGGGACAGAGATGCCTGCCGAGAGAAAGAAATATACAGGAGCCACAGAGAAAGATAAAGACAAGACCGAGAGTCTGAGCAGCGCGCCAGAGGTCCCCAGGCTGCGTCCCCACCTTCTGGGTTGGGTGAGCTGAGCAGGTTGCGGTAGAGCGGCCGCTCCAGGAACAGCAGCTGCCAGCTGATCCTTGGGGGCAGCTCCAACTTCCCGCTCAGGGGTCCCCATTCTTCTACTAGCAGCTGCCTGGCTTCAACCTCAGTCGGTGCTTTGGGCTGCAGGAGCTCTGGGGTCACCGGGGACGTGGGAGACCTTGGGGAAGGCGGTGGTGGCGGAGACTGGGGATGAGGCGGCAGTTCCTCCGAGTTCAAGGACCCCTCGGCTTCCATCCTGCCACTGAGAGCGTCTCTGTCCGATGTCTTTTCCGTCCCTAAGGTTTGGGCGACTGGGTCGTGGTTCCTAGGACCCAGGTTAACTGGGGGTGGAGGGGCGGGACAAATCATCGGGCATTTAAGAGAGGGCGTGTTAAGGGAAGGATCTGAGCCCCGGGGGCGGGGGGGGCTCCTCCCTCACATCAGCAGCACAGTTTGCAAGGTCCTCCTCCTCCTGACCTAGTGTTCTAGCCCCCCAGACCTCCTCCCTCAGACCCAGTGGTCCAACCGCCAGCCTCCTCCCTCAGAAGAGGTCCAGTCCCCACCCCCTCAACTTCTCATTCTTCTGCCCCAGTTTCCCCAGGGCCAGCTGAGGACCTCGCCTGACCCCTGGGGCTAATTTCAAGCTCTCTAATGATGTGTATCCTCCTCCTTAAGGAGTTTTGGCAGGCAAAACTGAGGCCAGTTAAAGCCAACGCAACCCTTCCCCCTCCTTACCCCTAAATCGGGCTCAGAATGGGCAGGAAGGCTCCAGCCTCAGGCTCTCTCCTGGGACACACTTGAGGCGCTCGGATAATTTTTTTCTTTTTTCTTTATTGGTCCTGGAGTGTGAAACGTGTTAATAAGAGTGAGGCTAGACGCATAGATGGGGGGATGGGGGAGGGTCTGGAAGCCATAGCCCCTGGCTGTTCCCCTCCCCCTTACTGTGTCCCGCCCTATTTCCTCCCTGAGAGAGTATGGACACAATGAAGGCAGGACTTTGGGGCGTGAGGAACCTGCAGGGCCAGATACCCAAGGCCACTTCCTGTCTGTGGCCCCATTTCCCGGCCAGGTCTGGTTCTCCCTAAGAGGAGACCATCAGCGGTGGGGGAGCTTTGGTGACTCTGCCTGCCAGGAGGTGTTGGCGCTCTTAAACTCACCTCACTAACAAATAGGAGGAACAGAAATAGGATGGGCAGTTAATAAGCAGATATGGGGCCTGAATTCTCCAGTCCCCATCTCTCGGACAACAGCCCTGGGCCAGCTATTACTGGCTTCTTTTTGTTGTTGTTTGTTGGATTTTGTGTTTTGTTTCCAGACAAAGCCTTAGCGCAGGCTGTTTTTTGAACTTGCTATGCAGCCCCGGGTAGCTTTGCTGCCTCTATCTGCCAAAAGATTGTGCATAAGCTTGCCCCACCACGCCCTATGTGTGTGTGCTACCATTCTATCCACATGCTATCCCCACACTCCCAGGCCAGGCCCTCAGACTTCCACACTGCCTATCCTTCAGACGCAGAAAACAAGATGGCTTCAGACAGACACTAGGGCTCACGCCCTAGCCCATAGTGGGGTAAGCTAGCCCATCTCCATACCCCACCCTGTTGTTACACCCATCTTGTCAAAGAAACAGAGACACAGAGAGGTCTAGTGACTCACTTGAGGTTGCACAGCAGGGACAAAGCAAGTTGGACAGAGACACAGGAAGTCCCAGGGCTGCTCAACAGTGAGCAGATTTAAATCAAGAAACTCAGTCACGGGCTGATGGTGATGTGGGCAGTTAAACCCATTCAACGTCCTATGGGCCCTGTGCTGAAATGGCAGCGAATGATAAATAACATCTCCATGCATAGCTCAGGGAACTGAGGCAGGAAACAGAGGGGTACTGACCCTGTACGCCAAAGAGCTGGAAGTCACTAGAGCCCTAGGAGGGCTGAGGTGACAAGTATACCTTTCAGGTGTCACCCTGCCACACCTCAGCAGGTTCCCAGAAAACACCGGCAGAGCCCATGGCACACCCCAAACCGCATACACTCCTGGGCCACCGCAGCACACACCCCTCTGCCCTCCCACCTGCCACGGGCCTGCCCTGGTGGGTGGGAGAAGACCAGACTGATGAGTGTGGCCAGAATCCAGGACAGGGCGTGGCCACAGCCTGCAGGGATCTGAAGGAGGAACCCCCCCCCAAAAAAAAAAAACCAAGAGAGGCTTACTTACTTTCTAAAATGTATTTATTCTTTCCTAATTCATATATGTATGATTATAAAATGTACCTTGATCATATTCTTCTCCAATATTCTTTTTTGTTTGTTTGTTTGTTTGTTTGTTTGAGGCAGGGTTTCTCTATATAGCCCCGGCTGTCCTGGAACTCACTCTGTAGACCAGGCTGGCCTCGAACTCAGAAATCCGCCTGCCTCTGCCTCCCGAGTGCTGGGATTAAAGGTGTGCACCACACCACGTTCTAATATTCTTACCCATCTCCCCTCCTTCTGACCAAAACTGATTTGTCCCTATACTACTTTGATGTGTTTTATTTGTTTGTTTTCTTTTGCTTGAGAATATGTTTCTGTGTAGTTCAGGCTACCCTCAAATTCCAGATGGCAATGCTGGCCCGGAACATTAGCACTGAGCCACGCCCCCAGTCCCTCACTGGGGGGTTCTAAGCAGGGGCTCTACCACTGAGCCACGCCCCCAGCCCTATCTTAGGCTTTTTCTTTCCTTCTTGCATGCGTCTCCCTGCTCAGTGGTTCACAAATCCTGGGGCATGTCTGATTCACTAGGGAGGTCCTTGTTCCCTCACAGAAGTCTGGGATGGGCCCTAGAACCTCCGAGATGCACGTTTGTCTGATTATGAGGAATCTGGGTGTATAGCTTATGTCTTGACAAAGCAAGTAGATTCCAACAGTAAGTTGTCAGCTTCTGCTCTTGCCACCAGAAGACCAGTAATGTCCCCAGTGTGGCATTTAGCCAAGAGCAGTTAAAGCACATGTTCAGTCAGGGTGGATCTCCATGCTTGTTATGGCTGCCCCACACACTCCTGGATTAACACCCGGAGATGTAACATATAAGTAAGTAAGGTCTGGAACGTTCACAAAGGCTGGTGTGTTAAAGGCATGGTTTCCATCTTTGTATTATTAGAAGGTGATTAATCCTTTTAGAGATGGGGACTAATAGGGCATTCTCTGGTCCCCAGGGTATCCCCTTGCAGAAGACAGCAGGACTCCTGTCCCTCTCCACTTAGCTCCTTCATCTGCTGACCACCGTGAGTTAGTGTCTTGACTCCACTGTGCGTCCCCACAGTGACCAGAAGCAACAAGGTCATGGAGAAAGCAAGACCTTGAAGCCATGAGCCAAATTAAGCCTTTCCTGAAAACAGTATTAGTACAGAATTTCTTTTCTTTTTCTTTTTTCTTCTTCTTTTTTTTTTTTTTTCCTTTTGGATACGGTTTCTCTGTGTAGCCCTGGCTGTCCTGGAACTCACTCTGTAGACCAGGCTGGCCTGGAACTCAGAAATCCACCTGCCTCTGCCTCCCGAGTGTAGGGATTAAAGGCGTGTGCCACCACGCCTGGCAGACTTTCTTTTTTAATTGTTTATTTTATTTATTTACATTTCAGCCTTTCCTCTTTTTGTTGTTTTGTTTTGTTTTTTGAGACAGGGTTTCTCTGTAGCCCTGGCTGTCCTGGAACTCACTTTGTAGACCAGGCTGGCCTTACACTCAGAAATCCTCCTGCCTCTGCCTCCCAAGTGGTGGGATTAAAGGCGTGCGCCACCACGCCCGGCTCAGCCTTTCCTCTTTTTAACAATATTATTTTAGATAAGGTCTCTACATGCAGCTCTTGCTAGGACTTGTTGTGTAGGCAAGGCTGGCTTAGAACTCACAATGATCTGCCTTTTTATTATTTTATGAGTATTTGTTTGCCTGCATATATATATATCCATGTACCACCTTGTGTGCCTGGTGCCCCCAGAGGCCAGAAGAAGAAATCAGATCCCTAGGAAGTAGAGCCGCAGATGGTTGTGAACCACCTTGTGGATTCTGGGAATTGAATCCCAGCCCTCTGGGAAAGCAACATCAGCTCTTAACTGCTGATATAGCACTTCAGCCCCATCTTCTTTCTTAAAGTAGAGGTCTCTGGCATTTCGTTGTAGCAACAGAGAGTTAGCCAACTTTCTCTGGTACATTTATACACTGGGATTCTACTCAAGTAAAAGAAAGGAGCTCTCTGCAGACAATGGGGATGTTTTGCTGAGTCTAAAAATCTCTAATCAGAATAATAAAGGACAGTCAAAACAATGGCACCACAGTGTGATCTCGTTTCTATAAAATCCTGGTAAAGCAAGATCAAGCCTTCCTTTCCCTCCCTTCCTTCCTTCCTTCTTTCCTTCCTCCTTCCTTCCTTCCTTCCTTCCTTCCTTCCTTCCTTCCTTCCTTCCTTCCTTCCTTCCATACCAAGTTTTCACTTTGTAGACCAGGCTGGCCTTGAACTCACACAGATCCTCCTGCCTCTGCCTCCCAAATGCTGGGACTAAAGGCATGTGCCACCACACCAGGCCTACAAAATTCTACCTTAACTATGGTTGTTACATGGACAAATGCATTTGTCAAAATGCATCTAGGTGTATTTCAAGTGAGCGTGTTTATCATGTGTTAATTATATCTTGATGGGAAACAAAATAACCCAGTCATTTTCTCTACACCCCACTTAAGGGATTTCTACAAAGCCAGTAAGAAGAAAATAAGTGAAGCAGTCACGGGACACTGTTCATGTGACGAAATAACATAAGATGGACATGTGTCTGAGTTCTCCCCAGGGAGGTCTGTGCTAGCTTACAACGAACAGAACTGGACTGCGGCGCAGCCCAGTTTGTAGGGTGCTGGCCTAGCAATGACAGAACTCTGGGATTGATCCTCAGCACTGTGGAAAGTGGAACATAGTGGATTCCCAGCCAGAGGGTGGAGGTGGGAGGTTAAGGTAGAAAGTTCACAAACAACCTTAAGACACATGAGACCCCAAAAAAAGCAAGGAAGAAAGGAAGGAAGAAAGGAAGGAAGGAAGGAAGGAAGGAAGGAAGGAAGGAAGGAAGGAAAAAGGAAGGAAGAAAGGAAGGGAAAGGAAGGGAGAGAGGAAGGAAGGAAGGAAGGAAGGAAGGAAGGAAGGAAAAGGAAGGGAGGAAGGAAGGGAGGGAGGGAGGAAGGAGGAGAGAGGGGAGGGAGGGAGGGAGGGAGGGAGGAAGGAAGGAAGGAAGGAAGGAAGGAAGGGAGAGAGGGTGGGAGGGAGGGAGGGAAGGAGGGAGGGAGGGAAGGAAGGAAGGAAGAAGCAACAGTGGCAAAAACATACTATCATAAATACCTGGAGACTAGTCAAGTTAGTAACCGGAAAGGTTATTTTGGCTCACAGTTTTGGAGGCATCAGAGGTCACCATTAGCCTTGTTATTCAGTGACACTATGTGAGGAGCATGTGCTGATGGGAGATCTTCACCCACAGCTGAGAAGTAAAGGAGAAATAAGATCAGGAAGCAGAAGTCCTTCTAGCTAAATGTGACCCTGTAAAGATTCCACAGCCTCCTGGTAGAGCTGCTCTGGGGTCCTCGTCCTTCACTGGGGGATTCTAGGCAGGTGCTCTACCACTGAGCCATGCCCCCAGCCCCTCACTGTGGGGTACTAGGCATGTGTTCTGCCACTGTATTCCAAACCCATTTTTACTTTATTCTGAGAGAGTCTGACTGGGTAGCTCAGGCTGAACTCTTAGTTCACCAGCGTACCAGGCTAAACTTCTCTTGCTATGGTCTGGGACTCCTCCCATAGTGGACACTGTATCCCAAGAGGCTTTGAGCTCTGTCCCCATCATCAAAAGAACAAAAACACAAGAATTACTGTGCAGGAGCAGAGGGATGCCTGCTAGAGTTGGCTTAGCTTCACAATTACTTCTCCTGACTCTGCTCTCATGTTTTGGCCAGCTGGCAGGGCTCCACCTTCCCTTCCCACTCATGGCCTTTGCACATGCTCCTCCTGTGAGGCTTTACTGATGCTCGGAAGGCTCTTCAGCTTGTTCCTTCCTCAGCTGTAGACACCCTTCTGACTCTTTGCTACCAGCTTGGTGCCTCCGGACCCAGGCCCAGTCACATACTGCTGAGTCCTCCAAGCCCAGGCACGTGTGCCCATACTGTTCCTCTGTGCTGTCACACCTCATCCTTACTTCTTGCCCTCACTGTGATCTATGACTATGTCTGAATCTGTGGCTCTCTAGGTCACCATCTGGCTCACCCTGCTAGAATGTCGACTTGCCAGGGCAGGGCCTCCACAAACTCTGTTTACTATTTGTCCTTAAATGGTCTGTGGCCATGCCTGCTGGGCAGGAAGTACATGAAGGCCAGACGCTGCCCTGCTGAGGAACCATGTCCAGACACCCTGAGTGCATCTCTTTACTCTGCTGCAAAATCAGTGTGTGCCTCAGGAATCATGGCCCTGTGCCCACTGGAGGGTGGCACTCAGGGGTGGCATAGGTCCGAGGTACAGAAAAGCGGGGAGCAATAGCCAGGTTGGTGGGGAAGAAAAGCAGATTGGGTTGAGTGTTGATTGATGGGATGAAATGGTGTGGTCTAGCTCTGCTCTGCAGAGAGCAGTATATGTACACATCTGGCCCCTTATTGGGGGATCCTAGGCAGGGGCTCTACCACTGAGCCATGCCCCCAGCCCCTCACTGTGGGAGTCTAGGCAGGAGCTCTACCACTGAGCCATGCCCCCAGCCCCTCACTGTGGGAGTCTAGGCAGGGGCTCTACCACTGCGCTCCATCCTCCGCCTTTGTGTATGTTTG
This sequence comes from Mus minutoides, assembly GCA_902729485.2. Taxonomy (NCBI): domain Eukaryota; kingdom Metazoa; phylum Chordata; class Mammalia; order Rodentia; family Muridae; genus Mus; species Mus minutoides. The sequence continues at coordinate 183,790 of LR749573.1, read as the reverse complement.
TATGTGTGTGTGTGTGTGTTGCATGTGTGAACTTGGACATGTGCATGCTCCTGTGTGCAAGTGCAGACACAGGCGTACCACAGTGCACGAGGTCATAGGCAAACCCCAACTGTCAATCTTTGCTTTCCACTTTGCTTGAGATGTTGCAGACCCGACCAGCAGGTCCACAAGCTCTCAGAGATTCTCCTGTCTACACCTCCCACCTTACTGTAGGAGCCCTGGGTTTACAGACACAAGCTACAACCCCTTGGCCCTACTTAGGTTCTGGGAGTTTGAACTCAGATCTTCATGCTTGTGTGGAGAACATGTTTACCAATCGAGCTATCTACTTAGCCCTGTGGCATTTATTATTCTTAAAGGAGGGCTTGGTTCACGGTTTTAGAGCTTTCAGCCCACAGTCCCTCGTGTCATTCATCCATCATGAGGTAGCACACCAGGAAGCAGCCAATTTATTCCCCCCCACCCCCCCAGATAGGTTGTGTGCAGTGGCACTCCGCTTTGAATTTACATTGCTTGGCTAACGAGTCAGAGCCTTGTGCTTGACCTCATGACCTTTTAGGCTCTTCCTTCTCCAACCTGACTGGTCAAACTTTTGTCTATATCTCTGATAAAATTGATCGATTTTTCTTCCTAGGTTATCTGATTAGTGTGAATGTTTGCAAATATTTCCCCCATTCTGAAATGTGACTATTCCAAATTATTTAATTACTTAATTCATTTTGAGCCAGGGTCTCTCTATGTAGCCCAGGCTGGCCTGGGACTCTCTCTCCTGTCTCAGTCTCCTATGTGCCACCACCATGTCTGATGTAAGTGAAACGTCTTGATTTTTATGTTATTAACTATTTTTGTCCTTTTTATTTGTTCAATTATGCTTATTTATTTATTTATTTATTTATTTGTTTATTTATTTATTTTTCCAGACAGGGTTTCTCTGTGTAGCCCTGGCTGTCCTGGAACTCACTCTGTAGACCAGGCTGGCCTGGAACTCAGAAATCCACCTGCCTCTGCCTCCCGAGTGCTGGGATTAAAGGCATGCGCCACCATGCCCTGCTAAAAAAGTATTTCTTTAAAGTGTGTTGTTTTTTTTTTTTTGGTAATTATGCTCTTTATATAGTTTTATTTCAGATATCTTTTTTGGCTTTGCAGTCATGGGCTACTTTCTTCTGTGAGCTCGTGATCACATTGCTGTGACCAAGCATCTGAGGAGGGAGTCTTATGGGAATGAAATGGTTAATATTGTCAAACTGACAGGGTCTAAAGTCACCAAGGAGACAAGCGTTGTTCCTCACAGACATCTGTGCAGAAGTTTCTAGATCAAGTTAACTGAGATGGAAAGATCCATCCTGAGCATGCGCGGTAGGAATTATTCCATGAGCTGCGATCCATGCGCTGCAATCCTAGACTGTGTAAAAAGGAGAGTAAGTGGTTGAGGCTGGATGGCCGGCTCAGCAGTTAAAAGCACTAGTGTGGGACACACTAGTCAGTTTCCTCACACTCACAGGACCACGTGTGAGACGCCATGTTGCCTCTGGAAGCTGAACGGGACCTCTGCAAAGGGAGCCAGTGCTCTGAGCCACCTAGCCATCCGTCAGCACTAGATTCCTTTTTTGTTGTTTTGTTTTGTTTTGTTTTTCGAGACAGGGTTTCTCTGTATAGCCCTGGTTGTCCTGTAACTCACTTTGTAGACCAGGCTGGCCTCAAACTCAGAAATCTGCCTGCCTCTGCCTCCCGAGTGCTGGGATTAAAGCATGCGCCACCACGCCCGGCTTAGCACTAGACTCCTAAATTTCATTTTATGTTCATTTTTGTTTAGTTCTTTGAGGCTGAGAATTACATCCAGGGTCTCATGAATGGGAGGCAAACACTGAGTTACACATTAGGTTAACATTAAATACACACACACACACACACACACACACACACACACACACACACACACGTCTGGGGTTCCTGTTCTGGACAGGACAAAGCCAGGCTGCTTTAAAAAAAAAAATTGGGGCTGGTGAGATGGCTCAGCGGGTAAGAGCACCTGACTGCTCTTCCGAAAGAAAGTGATGAGTTCAAATCCCAGCATCCACATGGTGGCTTACAACCACCCGTAATATGAGATCTGACGCCCTCCTCTGGTGCGTCTGAAGTCAGCTATAGTGTACTTATGTATAATAATAAATGACCGGAGTGAGCTGGCCGAACAGGGACTGCCAGAGCGAGCGAGCGGGGCCGACCGGAGTGAGAGGGGCAGACCAGAACGAGGAAAAAAAAATAATGTATTCCTTTGTTTTTGTCTGTGTCAGGGGACAATATACAGAAATTGGTTCTCGCTTTCCCTCAAGTGGGCCCCAGCGATCGAACTCAGATCACTAGGCTTGACAGCCGGCACCTTCACCTGCTGAACATTCTTGCCAGCCAGTAGGATTTTGTAGAATTCCTGAGCACTGTTATTCAACAATCTCTTTCCCCTCCTTGCCTCGCAGAGGTCACCTTTCTGGTATGGGAACCCCTTGCTCACATCTTATCTGTCTCTGAACTATGATGTGTCATTAAGCCTCAGTTCCTAGGGTCAAACCCAGTAAATCCAATGAGCTACCGGGTGGGGCTTCTCAAGTCCCTAGTATAGATAGCAAGGACTACATTTTCCAGCCTGCCTTGTCCCTGGGCGTGGCCAAACACCTAGCCAATGAAGAGATGGTGCAATCCCTGGCTCAAATCCTTAAAGGAGCCAGTCCTTTTTGTAGGAGGTTATACTCCCAGGATGGAGGGCAGAGGGAGGCTAGAGTCCCTGCTACTTGAAGAAAGAATCTCAATTGTGTGTTTAGCACAGAAAGGTTGCCTTGTTTCTGGGGTTTCCATAATGGAGCAGACCTCAGAATCCCTGTTGACACACAGATGGATGGGCCAGCCAGGTTCTGATTCAGCCTGGGTGGAACCCAGGAAATCACATTTACAAGTTCTCCGGGTGGACCGAGGATGAATACTTTAGAGACCCGCTGGTCTGACTAGTTCCCACCATTTGTTTGGGTTCTTGGCTACGCCCCTCTGGCAGGCAGAAGAAACATCTCTGTCGCCCACCTGAGCCTGGGCTCCGCTTGTCAACCACCTTCCCTCCCAGCCCAGTTGATTAATCGCTTGGAGAGTGTGGTGTCTGGTCAGTTGCAGTTGCCCAAAGCACGTTGATAACTTCGGCCTTACACTGTGCTGCCTCTGCAGGTGACACGTGTGACCCTCCCACGTGCTCGCCTGGGGTCCCTGATTCTCTGCCGGTTAGAGGTCCCAAGAAAGCCCACTGTAGCAATATCCTTGACAGTGTGCCGAGAAGGCTGTGCCTGGGAAGACACTCTTCAAGGTCAGAGTGGGCAGCTGGGAGAAGCCATTCTGTTCTGGTCACAGCAGAGCTGTGACCTTCTGTTAGGATTTGGCAATACCACAGACCCTCTATTCTGTCTGGCCACTCTGTGACAGTGCCCCTCTCCCCTCGGGCATCTGGGTAACCGGCCTTTTGTCCCTCCAGTCCTCCTAAAGCGTGGCTGATATCTATGCAGTAAATCCCGATTGAGAATCAGGGGGTTAGGTGTTCCTGACAGCAAATGGCTGATCCTTGGGGACACTTCTGCACAGGTGACAGGAGCAGGGAGCAGAGCTGGGAGAGGGTTGGGTCTCCGGCAACAGCTCCCATTGTGAAACCAAGAGCCAGCCCTTCCAAATGCAGGGACAGTGAAGATGCCCACACCAGCCATCAACTTGGGGTAGGGCATATGGTAAGGCAGGTGACTGTCCTGGGGCATGTCTGCATCTGTGGCATGGGACCTCCCAGAGACTCCCTCAGCTGCCAGTGGGATCACAGGGAGCTCAGGCTCTCAGCCACAGGCCTCCCGGATGTGTTTAATACTCCTCTGGTTCACCAGCCCTCTAAGCAGAGCGAGCTACTATTCCTCTGGCCTTGCTCTGTGGAATAAGCTAGAGTTCTTTAACATTTGCTACATCTCATTGGTTTTATTCTTGAGACAACGTGCCATTTATAGGGTCCTGACTGTAGATCACGCTGACCTCAAACTCCCAGATTCACCTGCTTCTGTCTACTAAGTGCTGGGATTAAAGGCATGCACCACGACCATCAGCTTATTTTTTGACTCATGGTCTCATGCAGGCCTGGCTGCCTCTAACTCTTTGATAATTGCCTCCAGGCTTGAGTCCTAGAGGACAAGCATACAGCACTAGGTCTGGTTTTATATGATGCTGGAAACTGGACTTGGGGCAAGTACTCTACCAACTGAGCCATATCCTAGCCCGAGGCCCAACTTCCCTATATTCGAAGCCAGGTCTAAAACTTATCTTTGGACATCTGTTGGTTTCCTGTTTTCTTCTGTCAATTTGGGTCTGTTTCTTTACAGTCAGGAATCCACTCCAGCCAAACCCCCATTCCTAACAGCTGTAGCTGCTTCTCACACTGCCATGTCTACCCTTGTCAAGTCACTAAGCACGTAGCTAGGCTCCACCACAAACAGGGGCCTGAGCGTCTGGAGGCCACAGCTGTGTGGCAGTAGACATGGGGTGGTCTAGACAGCCCTGAGCCAAAGTCCCCCCCAGCCCTCACGAGCTGCAGTGGGTGAGCTTAGGAGGTGAAGGTGGCTTGCTCCTGCCACAGCATCCTTCCTCCCCACAGCTGGGCCTGAAGACTCTCTCTTTGGATAAGAGTCCCAAGCAGGCAGCCCCGGGTTACTCAACCCACTAACTGACTTATCAAATGGCCCGCTTACTAGTTCCTATGCTCAGTAGGATTATCATCATATAGAGTAACATTTCCAGACTGGGCCGTGTGTGGCAACTGGCCAGTTTGCTTGTAATCTCAACAGCATCCAGGAGACAGAGGCAGGGGAGTGTGTCAAGTTTGAAGCCAACCTGAGCTACAGAGTTCATTTAGGCCAGCCTAAACTATGTAGTGAAACCCTGTCTCAAAGAAATAAAAAATATAAAGAGAAAAGAATAACCCCAGGCCACTGGGACGTGGGAGCCTCACTCAGCACTCTGGCCAACAGGCTGCGTCCAGAGTTGGGGTGCTCCCACTCGCCCCATGCAGGGAGTTGGGTGGAACATCTCCCCCTCGATGCCTGGGTTTCCAGGCCGAGTCCCCAAACGTCCCTTACTACATAGCTGGACAGTAGCCTCCATAGATCACACACATCAAAAACAAGAAAATACTTTAATTGTAAAACTAACATGGATTGGCGGCAGGGTGGGGGACAGGAGCCTGATTCTTCAAAGTGGCCCTGTCCCTGGGCCAGCCACCCCATAGGTCAGGGACCATCTGTTCCTAGGTTGAGACAGAGACACAGCTAGTGTTATAAAATGACAATATAAATAGATTTCTAGAAAACGGAGGCTGTCTGGGTGCAGTAGTCATTTGCTGCAGAGGTTGGGGAAGGGGAGGCCCCATGTTTCTCCTGTGGAAAGAAGGTGTGGGGCTCTGGGAAAAGGCCACTCTTCAAACATTCATGATTGACCCTTCAATGGCTCAGGGTCAGGGGCTGGGCACCAGGCAGGCTGAGGACAGAGGAGCTGGACTTTCTCGGTGCACGTGTGCGCTCTCTCTCGCTCTCTCTCTCTCTCTCTCTCTCTCTCTCTCACACACACACACACACACACACACACACCTTTCTCATAGTGTCGTCTCTGCCCCAGTGGCCCCTGAGGGGCCTGTCCTGGGATCCTGGGAGCCTCACGTGCTCCACATGTCCTGGTGTGGCTTTACAAGTCATGGAATGAAAACCAGAGTTCAGTAGTAGGGTCCCACGAAGGCCCAGCACAGTGGCTGTGGTGCCCTAGGTGTCTCCTGGGCTGTGGGAGCCGGGTGGCCCTCTACTGGCCTCTGTCGGGCAGGGTAGCCGGGCTCTTTGGTTCAGGACTAGGCTCAGGCTCATCTGGTTCGGTGCTGGCGCATCAGGGGCACGATGCTGGCTGGTGGCCCCGCCTTGGTGAGGAACGGGTGCTTCAGCAGCTCGGCAGCAGTGGCCCGCTGGGCTGGGTCACGCACCAGCAGGCGATCCAAGAAGCCTTTCAGAGACGGTGATGCCTGTGAAGGAGCAGAGGTCAGGACAGGGTTACTTGCTGTGGGGCCACTTTCCTATAATGTCCTGTGGGCTGAGGCGTCTTAGGGAGGGTCAGACAGGTCTCAGGAGTTGCTGGACCATAAAGGGCATACCCAAATCTCCTAAGACTTGTTTCTTCCCTACTCTTGTGTTTGGCAAGAAGCTGAAGGCAGCCCCTTCCCACATACAAGTAAGTTCCCCAACATACAGCCCTACAGCTAGGCAAGCTCTGTGGTAGCCAAGGGCTCAGGGGACCTCAAGTTCTATCTCTGGGGCTGGGGGAGCCACCAGGAATCAGCAATGGTCCAGCCTGCTCTGCTCACCTTGTGCAGGTTCTTCAGTCGGGGTGGGAGGTTGTCCCGAATCATCTTCATAGCTTTGAGGGGTGGCTCGTTGAAATAAGGGGGTTCCCCATCCACCATCTCGATCACCATCACCCCCAGTGACCAGATATCCACCTAGGATGGTAAAGGGGCCATAGTGCTGAGTGCAGAGGGCAGCCAATGCTCTGCATGCTCCAGGTGCGGCCTCTGTTGGCCTCCACCTTTTGTCTCTAGTCCTGAGTCCACAGCCCGTGGACAGTGGAAGCCTGTCTACCCTGGATCCTCAGGCCTAGGCAACAGCAGCTGCCATGGACCGCTAAATGAGTCAAGGCCTGACTCCTGCCAGTTACAAGCCATCCTTACTAAGTGAGACCCAAGGGAGTGAGTCTTAAGCTAGCCTTACTCCTGTGGAACCCTGCTCCAGCCTGCCCATGCCCTACGGAGATCAAGTTTGCCGACTTGGAAGACCTCAGGGCTAGGTAGCTACAGCATCAAGTAGCAGGTTCAGGTGGCAACTATAGCCAGAATGATGATGACACCCTTTCCCTAGAAGCACCTGCTCCCCTGTGGTCAGCCTGGCTTTTCCAACAGATAATGGAAGCCCAGGCCACCTTCCTGTAGGCCGCTTGGGATTGGGTAGCTGGGTCCCTCCTGGGCTTACCTCTGGCCCATAGGGAAGGCGGGAGATGAGCTCCGGCGCCATCCAATACGGGGTGCCCACCAGCGACTTCCTTCGAGGCACCTCCTTGCTCACCTGGGCACAAAACCCGAAGTCGGACAGCTTCACCTGAGGCAGACAGGGGCTGCAGGTCAGAGGTGCTGCCTACCTGACTGCCTTCAGACATGGGCTCCGCTGAACAGCAGGGCTGAGGGCAGCTCTGCTTACTCCTGGCAGGCCCTCAGGTGTCTGGAGGTTCTGAGGGGATGTGGCTCAAGCCTCTGCTCAAGCAAAGGCTCAGCAGAGACCAAGACAGACTATGCTCTGAAAGCCAGGGCCTAGGGGAAACAAGCGCTCTCTATTCATGGGTTTAAGAGGAACACAGCTCAGCCTGTGTCTGTGAACCTTTGCTACAACTAGTGTCCAGGACTTATACCCTTTTGGAGCCATGGACCCCCCTTAGTGATATCTGGGTCTCTTCTGGACCCCAGAAATCATGTCCTCTTAGACTATAAATACTTAGCTGATTCAATCATGGCCCCAGATTCAGAGTCAAGATCTCAGTCTAAAAAGGGGGAAGCCAGCACCCAGCTTCACACCACAGGGTCCAGACTGCTGGAGGGTTGGTCAACCCTGTGCTCCAACCTGGCTTGCTAAAGGGAGGGAGGCACCCAGGATGGCACAAGGACCACAAGGGAAGCTGACATGTGGGTCCACAGCAAGTCTGGTCCAATACCTGAGTGCCAGGGCAGTGAGGCCTTTCTGAGTCCAGATGGAGGGAGGACAGGGAAGAGATAATAGAGCATGCTTGTAATCTCAGCTCTCAGGAGGCCAAGACAGGAGTCAGAGGGCAGCCTGGGCAGTGTAGCAAGTACCAGGCCAGACACAGACACACAGAAGACAGTGTCTCATTAAAAAAAAAAAAAAAAGTAGCCGGGCATGGTGGTACACGCCTTTAATCCCAGCACTCAGGAGGCAGAGGCAGGCAGATTTCTGAGTTCGAGGCCAGCCTGGTCTACAAAGTGAGTTCCAGGACAGCCAGGGCTACACAGAGAAACACTGTCTCCACCCCCCCCCCCAAAAAAAAAAAAGCAGCTAAGTGTGGGACAGGTGGATCCCTGTGAGTTCAAGGCCAGCCTGGTCTACACACCAAGTTCCAGGTCAGCCAGGGGCTACACAGTGAGACCCTGTTGTCACAAAATAAAAATAGCCAGGCAGTGGTGGCACACGCCTTTAATTCCAGCACTTGGGAGGCAGAGGCAGGCACATTTCTGAGTTCGAGGCCAGCCTGGTCTACAGAATGAAATCCAGGACAGCCAGGGCTACACAGAGAAACCCTGTCTCGAAAATAAATTAATTAATTAATTAAATTAAATAAAAAAAAACCACCCCAACAGGGTGGTAGGCCAGCCCAAGCCCTGGTCAGGTGTCCAGCTTCCAGTTCTATGAGGACAGTGCATTTCACTAACTAGACCGCTACTCTGGGCTGTTCTGTGAGGGACAGATCACTAGCTGCTCCTCCAGTCACCAGAAGCTCATCTGCCACCTCTGCCGCAGCAGCAGGGGGTGAGGCAGGGACCCCAGCATTGGGTGGGCCTGACAGCTTATCCTGATCATAGCCAGAGAAGGCTGAGTGGCGGGGGGGGGGGGGGGGGGGGGGGGGGGGGGGGGGGGGGGGGGGGGGGGGGGGGGGGGGGGGGGGGGGGGGGGGGGGGGGGGGGGCTGGGCTGTCTGAGCTGCTTCCAGAGGACTAACGGGGACAGGAGCTGTCCTGAATGTGGGTGCAAGGGGCCTCAGCACAGGCTCTTTCCTATTTCCTGGCCCCCCAGAAGGGAGCTGCTCGGCTGTATTCTGCTCTACCATGACGGCTGAGAACAGTGCGGCTCCCTCCCTCAAGCTGTCCCTTCAAAAGCACACAAAGCCACACACATCCAGCTTCCCGCCCACTCACCCGGCCATCGTGGGTCAGCAAGATGGAGTCACTCTTGATGTCACGGTGGATGACACCCTGGGCATGGAGCACAGACAGCGCCTGAAGCACAGCCAGGCACACAGATGCAATCTGTTCCTCATTCATCCTGCGTGGGCAGAAAGAGCAACTGGGTACTTAGGGCTGCCTCATGCATCCCACCCTGGGGTGAGAGTGGGGAGTGAAGAGGCCCCTACCCTGCTTTAAGACATCAAGAGGTCACAAAGACCCGCCTCAACAGGGGTCAGGGAGCCATGATGCCGTGACCCCATCATGTGTTCCTGACCTCACTGCCCCACCCACACTCTGGAGGGCACTTGTCTATCACCAGAGCTTAAAGGGTCCCAGCTCCACCCCAGGGAGCACATGAGCCAGCAGGCTGCCCTACGGTACCTGGTGTGGGTGACAATATCCGTGAGGGCACCACCCTCCAGGAACTCCATGACAACCCAGAGCTCATCGCCCACCAGGTAGCTGTTGTACATCTCCACCACGTTCTCATGCCGATAGTCCCGCATGATCACCACCTGTGCAGGGCAGATCAGCACTGAGACCTCGGATACTGCCTCTACCTTTAGCCCTGGCACCTGCCAGCCTGCCTCAACCTTCCAGCAGGTTGTACGCAGGCAAACCGGCTCACTCCAGTTGTCCCTTTCTCCAAAGCCAAGACCTGGAAGCCAGCCTGAGGGTGACCACTTCATTCTGGGGATACACCCTGGACACCATGCAGGTTCTCTAATCCTGACCAGTCCTGGCCGGTATTTTAGTGGTCTATCGGGGCATCTGGAGAAGTAGAGAGGACAAGAGGACAGGCAGATATGAAGGAAAGCTAAAATAAAAGCTGTGTGTGTGTGTGTGTATGTGTGTGTGTGTGTGTGTGTGTGTACATATGCATGTGGTGCACCCTAATGGAGCACTCCAGACGGAGGACTAACTGACAAGAGAAAGGCCTAGGAGATGTAGCAGGAACGCTGCCTACAGGGACAAGAGCAGGCTGAGTGTGAGGAGGAATTCTTGGTGTGGATGGAGACCCGGGCTGTGGGCTCTGGAACAAGTGAGGGTAGGAAGTGTTAGGAGACAGGCAAGCCGACTGGAACCCAGGGAACTCCTGTAGCAGGGGTAGGAGGTACCTGTCACACCCACACACTTTAGAACCGCCTTTGTGATGGATGCCAAGGCTGTCACCCAGAGCCAGAAACTGGGTCGAACCAAGTTCAAGTCCAAGCCTGGTTCTGAGCTAGCTGGGACAGGATCTGATGGGCAAGGAGCTAGACTCTGACTTAAGAACATGGAAGACACTAGGAGGGTCTGTCAAGGCTGCAAAGGACTCCTCTCTCGCATGTGATACATAGAGTGCCCAGGGGAGGCCTGACAGAAAAGCTGGAGCCCAAGGATGGGAGAAAAAGGCTTCACAGAAGAGGGACTGGAGGAAGGGGATACTGGGCAGTGGTCTTGAGTGAGGGGTGACAGAGCATCCCAGAGATAGGAACCCTGAAGGAGAAGGTCTGGAGAACTCAGGCCCAGGACTAGTTGGAACAAAGTCATGGGAACTTGCGATGACAGGCACAAGAAAAGCAAGAGTCTTAGGCTGGGACAGCTGTGAGGAGAGGAGGGCAGAGCACTGGGCTTCCCAGCCAGCACCCACCTCATTGAAGAGCAGTTCACGTCTCTGCTGCTTGCGCAAGTCCATCTTCTTGACGGCTACCAGTTTGCCTGAGCTGCGCACAGTGGCTATGCACACAATACCTGTAGAGCCCTCACCAATCTTGATGAAGTTGTCTAGATAGGAGCGAGGGTCCCCTGGGTCCACCACCAGCTGCAGGGCAGCCCGGAACTGCTCATGGGACACTCGCTGGGGCTCCCGCTGTGGTGAGCGAGGCCCAGGGGGCCCAGGGGCAGGGGGTGCAGCAGGGGCAGCAAGGGCACGTGCTGGGGGGGCCAACTGGGGCTCAGAGGCATGGGGACCCAGCACTCCTGGGCTGGGAGCACCACGGGCTCTGGTTGGAGGCTGGGAGGAGGAGGAAGACTGAGGAGCGGCCAGGCCTGTGGCTGATGGCCCATTAGGGGCCATGGTGTGTGGCTCCCCCTGCAACACAAGAAAGAGGCGCTGTGAGAGGAGTCTGCATTAACTCTCCCCATCAGGATGACTGGTGGTCAGGATGAGAAATGCACTATGGACTGGAACAGTGGCAGAGGTGGGGGTGGGGAGGGGAAAGCAATGGAATGGATACTGAGGCGCTAAAGTGGGAGGTGGGTTACCTGGGCACCGCGGGGTGGGTGGCCCGTGTCAGCCCGTGGGTATGTGTTAAAGGGTCTGCCAGCTGCTAGTTTTGTCCCACTGGTCAGACTGCCAGGCTGAGGAGTGCTGACATCAGGCCCAGAGAGTGGGCGCTTATCTCGGGAGGCCTCCTGGGGCCCTCCTGGACCCTCTCTCGAAGATTTGGGCCTTTTCTCTGGCCCCACCCGCCGTCTGTCACCACTGCCACTGCCTGCCTCACTGTGGCCCGTGGTCCGGGCTCTGCCTCCAGCTTTGTCGGGGGCCATTCTGGCCGGGGCTGCCTGCTCCTCCAGCATTCCATTCTCCTGGTGGGCACGGGCAGGTGGTGGTGGACTCTCTCTACGCAGGGAGTTGGAGCGCGTCACCGACATGTTCTCAAATCCGTCAAGCAGCAGAGTGAGAGCCCCATCCTTGGCACCTCTGCTGCCCCGCACGATGGTCTGGGGTCCAGGCAATGGCAGGGCAGGGAGGGGACAGAGGTTGTGCAGCCGACACAGGAAAGACAATACAACACAGAAACAAGACGGAGATAGGTGAAGTGATGGCTTGGTGGTGATGGGGTGGGGTGCCCCAGGAGCTGCTGTTATGCCCCCCACCCACTCTGGGTGCTCCCCCAACAAGTGCCTCTTGACTTTCCTTGGTTCCCAGCCTGGCAGCAAGCTCTGCCCTGTGGACTAGGGTGAGGAAGAACCCAGCCTGTAATCAGCCCCCAAGAGCTGCAAATTACAGGCCGCTTGGCTCAGCACTTCCTCCCCTGCAGGCTGCCAGCATCATTAACCCTCAAACCACGCAGCTCCGATCCCCTAGGGCAGAGGATGTGGCACAGAATAGAAAGCCCACAGCCTAAAGCTAGGCTTGGGAGCTGTGTGGCAAGCGTCAACTGGAACATGTCCCGAATCACCAAGCCTCTACTCTCCCTGCCTGGCATTACCCGCCCCATTGAGGTGTGCTAACCCCTAGTTTAAATGCCGGCCCACAAGTCTCTGGCTCTTTTCTTTTTCTTTCTAGAACAGTGGTTCTCAACCTTTCTAATGCTGCGACCATTCCTCATGCTGTGGTGACCCCCAAACACAAAATTATTTCATTGCTACTTCATAACTGTGATTTGCTTCTGTTATGAATTGTAATGTAAATATTTGCTATGTGGGTTGTGACCCACAGGTTGAGAACCAGGGTTCTAGGCCTGCTGCAGCTGACACAACTGTGCGCCCAGTATGCTGCTTTACCCTGTGAACTTCCCAGGGGCTGAGCACTTGTTCTACCATTTGCAGCCTACCTATGTCTTGGGTCCTAGATCAGAGTCCACACCAAGAAGGTACTTTGCAAAAGAAGGAAGGAAGGAAGGAAGGAAGGAAGGAAGGAAGGAAGGAAGGAAGGAAGGAAGGAAGGGAGGAGGAAGGTGACAAGGAGAGGTGGGGAGTAGCCCCACCACTGCCTTCAGGTGGCAGGCAAAGATGGGACCTGGACAGTCTCTGAGGCTGAGTTTATACTGAGCTCCCGGGAACTACTTGGAGTCCACAGGCTCCTAATGGCATGCTGTGGTCCCAGCCTCTTGTGGGCCCTGGCTGTCTGCCTGGAAGCTTGGCCTTATCCAGGGAGTCAAGAAAGATGGATGTTAGATTTCAAACCCAGGACAAATGGCTGATGTTCCTATTTAACATATCAAAGCAGCCAGGCCTCTAGCATCTCCCAGCATCCCTCAGTCCCTACCTGTTACAGGGTCTTTCTCTCTGGCATCCGCTACTGCCCCCTTTCCTAAGCTCTAGCTAAGGGGCTGGACTGCCTTCCCCGGCTGCCTTTCCATATATAATCCAGCCATTTTGGCTGTGCTGACTCTGCTACCCTTACCCTCCTGGCCTCCTGGCTCTTCCCCCCCTCTCCTCACCTGGCTCAGGGTCATGTCTACTCTGGACTCTCCCAGATGCCCCCACCTCTGGCTATGCTCTCCCTCATATCCACAATAAACCTTCTCCTCCACCACACCTAGGAGAAGGCATGTTCCCCTTTTTTATTTCTTTTTTTCCTTCAGGGGATACCTGCCAGGCTTTGCTATTAGAACCTGCGTCAATGGTCAGGAACCTTGACGTCTCGGCAGTCCCAGCTAAGGTGCCTACATGGGAATTAGGATAAGTGTCCTTCCCTTGGCAGGACTGTGCAAAGGTGTAGAAATACAAGGGTGCACAGAGCAGCGGTGAAATTTTGGGGACACACAACGTGTGAGAAATGACCGCAAAGCTCATTGGGTCATGGGAGTGTTTAGGGTGGGCTGTCTGGGGACTATGGTGGGGCCTACTTCACAACCAGTTGCTACTGGCTTCAGCTGGCTTGGGGCATGAAAAGCCCATACAGATTCAGATGACAAGAGAGACTTTCTAGGCAATGAAGAGAAGTCAAGACTCTCACATGACCCTACGGGGTCACAGAAATAACCAGAAAGAGCCCAGCCTCGACCCAAGCACCATGGCTGTGGGCACCCTGATGACGCTGCTTCTCTTCTGCCAGGCCCTGGTTGGTCACTGGGAGAGGATGAATCAGCTGCAGGGCCAGGCACCCAGCCTGCTGACCACAGGCACGCCCAACTCCACCGAGTGGGGACACATCTGGCTGCACTCCTCTGGGTCCCACTACCCATGGCGTGAGTCCAGCAGGGGCACTCTCACCACTAGGCCTGCATGGCTGTAGGTCCTGCCTAGGCAGTGAGAGCACAGTTCTCACATTGTACCAGGGGGCCGGGGAAGGGTGAGGATCTTGGATCTAAACCTCAAGTCTCACTCCAACTCCGACAATTTGCTCAGGATGATAAGACTGAATGGCTACTGCCCTGCTCCCATCTGCCTCAGCTGCTCCTGGACCTTGGAATGCAGCTTAGGGATCCCCTAGCCCCCGGATGTTGTCTGGGAGCACTCCCATGTTGTCTCCCATGTCATGAAGCACTGGAGACCAAGGTTGAGTGTGTAGTGTTGTGGTGTTGGGGCAGGAATGGAGGTCAGAAGTCAGCATGGCCTTCCAGGATTGCACTGGCAGGTGGAAGGCCGGCACTGGGCTACAGAGGTGTGTGTGTGTGTGTGTGGGGGGGTTCTGCAAAGAGGCCAGGAGCAACTGAAGGGCTGGGCCTCTCTGGCAGCATGGGCTGTGGGCCAAAGTGGTGTGGTGATAGCTACCTTAGGGGCTCCAGGCTGGATGGACGTGATGCAGGCAGGGTCGATCAGGGGCTTGGGTCTGCGTGCTGACTCCTCAATTAGGCTCTGCCACTGGCGGGGAAGCCCCGTGAACTTCTGCTCATGCTGATCGAAGCCTGTGTGTACGCGGTGCTCGAAGTTGGATGGGGCTGAGATCTCCACCCGCTTCTTCTTCTTTCCAAACATGGTTCCAGGGCCTTAGCACAGAGTGTGTGAACCGTGGGGTGGCTTGAGTTCTTACAGGAACCTGCAGGAAGGAAGCACCAAGGGAGGTGGGATCAGTGGCAGGTCACCTGTCATTCAAACCTTCCCAGTTCTTTGCTTCTGCCCTGGTTGGTTCAGCAGATCTCTCATACACCAGCAGGGGGCAGCAGACTCTTCCTGGGCCCTCTGAGCAGCTACTTTTGTGGGTTCCTCTTGAGCAACTAGAGGGTCAGGCCCAGCTGTCTCCTCTTCAGAGCCACAGCTCCTTGTGGCCCAGAGACCTCATACAGCCCACCACCTGCACAGCAGCCTTTATACTGCAGTTCCCCTTGCCTCTTATCCCAGGAGCTCCCTCCTTCCCCTTCTCCAGTTCCCTTTCCTAAGCACACAGCCTGCTGGCCATCACTCCACCTTCAGATGCTGCTGTTCCTGTGTGCAGTGCCTCTTGTGTCCCCCCAACCCCAGTAATGAGAGCAGTGCCTACACCCGCCCGTCCACACAGTCTCCCTAGTCCCACCCTGGGCACCAGTGAAGAGTCCCCACCTCTAGTCTGGCCACTCCAGCCAGTGGCTACAGACAAATGGAATGCCTCTCCACACTGGGGCATTCTCCTGTCTCTAGGGCCTGGGTCTTTAGCTGGGCACTACCCAGTGAAGGCCGGTCAGGAACCAAGGGTGAGCCAGGCATAGTGACATACCACTTTAGTCCCAATACTCAAAGGCAGAGCCACGTGGATTTCTGTGTGTTCAAGGCCAGCCTGGTCTAAGTGAGTTTTAGGCTAGTTAGAGCCTGTCTCAAAAAGGGAGTGGGAAGCTGGAGAGAAAGCCCAGCAGGTCAGGGGACCTGGGATCAGATCCCATCTGGGCGCTCACAACTGGACATAACTTCACTTCTAGGGGATATGACACCCTCTGACCTTAGCAACACATGTGGTGCACAGACATACATGCAGGCAAAAACACCCCCACACATAAACTTTAAAGACTAATAACCATTTTTTAAAAAGTAAATTAAAAATAAATAACAAATAGTAACAACAACAACAACAACAACGAATGAAAACATGAGCCGGAGCACGGGCTCAGCAGCCACAATCCAGCTACTCAGGAGGCAGGAGGATGGCAAGCTCAAAGCTTTCCTGGGATAGAGTGGATTCAGGCTATTCTGGTCAATGTGGTGAAATTGTCTCAAAATAAAATGATAAAAAGGTCTGGGGCTGCAGCTCAGCAGCAGAGCACTGCAGAGTAGGCGGGAGGCCCTGGGGTCCATCCCAGCTGAAGGACAGGATGATGGTGGCACCCCACAGAGGCTCAAGCAATGAGGGACACTAGGCAGCCTCCCGACAACCCTTCTTCTGCCTCACTACCTGAGTCCTGGGTGATAAAGCGACTGAGCCCCTCCCTGCCTGGGACCAGCCCCTTATGCTGGAGAGACAGGCCCTGTGGGAAGAGCCTGGAGTCAGACAGACCTGGTCTGAAGCTGGCTGGGCTAGAAGCACCCTTGCGTGGCTGACGTCTCCTCCTGAGGCTTTGAGTTACTCATCTGTAAGACAGGAAGGAAAGACCCATCAGTCATTCAATCACTAACACCCACTGCACTCTGGCTGATAGTCGGACACGATAACAACCTAGACAGCCTGTGACCCACTAGGGTCTACCTGGGACAGATGGTCCCTAGGTAGTGACAGTGTACACTGGTAGGGACTGGGCCCACGGAAGGATGGCAGGTGTGTTAAGGGAGGCTTCCTAGAGGAGGCCTCAGGAGTGGAGGCCAAAGGACCAAAGGGTGTCCCACCTGGCTCTCCAGTACCTGGCAGGGTGGTGGGCAGACACAGCCCCCAGCCCCAGTGAGACTCTGCTGGGGAAGTGGCTACTGACAAGTGGTCCAGGGGCCCCAGCCAGGTCTCCTTTTCTCTAGGCATGGCTGTCTTTCTTGGGAGTCACTGGCTCGGCCTACAAGGACATTTATGGGCAGCCAGCCAGGGAAACCGGTTTGGCAGCCAAGACAAGTGAGAGGCAGGTAGGGATGCAGCAGCCAACCTGTCTCAACTGGTCCCAAGGGGCCAGCAGGTGGCCAGCCCCAGGCCTGGACAGGGCTTTCCCAGCTGGTCTAGTTTGATCCAAGTCCAGGGGTTGTGGCTGAGGGTTGGGACGGCTGGGGCAGAAGGGGCACCTCTGGCTTCCAGCCGTCTCTGCCTCAGAAGCAGCACTGCAGTGGGCAGCCTTCCTCCCAGTCTTGCCTGCCCAGCCTGTCCCAGCACCCCGACCTCTGCACCAGAGCTACCCAGCCCTCCTTGGCACTATGCCTGTCTCTACAACTCCAACAGTGCCACACCTCGTGCTGCCGGGTGCAGCGTGGAGCCTGTGCTGCGACCTGCGGCTCCCTGTCCTCCGTGTCTAGCTTGCTATCCACCCTGAACTCTTGGCTCTACTCTCAGTTCCCACCTCCCACACTCAAGGAGCCCCAAAGCAGCTCCCAGATTCGGCTGAATAGGGGGTGGTAGCGCATGTAACCACTCACTAAGTGTAGGGAAGCACTCAGAATGGAAAAGGTGGGGGAGCTTTCAGCAGTGCATTCCCATGCTCCCCCACACAGACCCCAGCTACCCCCACCCATAAGCCCCAAGCCACCTTGCATACTGAGGCCACTTACTGACCCTGTAGGAGAAGGGGCGGAAGGGCACACCTCCGGATATTTGCCTGGGCCACCCCTTTCCTCTGGGCAGCATATGGAGGGAAGGACAAACAGAGGAACTGGTTGTGTTTATAATGACCTGGTGTAGGCCCCACCCAGGCCCTTTTAGGCATCTCGTGGCTGGGATGGGTCTCCCAGGCCAGCTCAGAATTTCAAAGCCCTGCAGCCCAGGCCTCAAACCCCAGCTGACAGCTGGCTAGCCCTACCTGCCCTGATTTCTATATCTATGAAGACCCAGCCCACAGCTCATGCCAGGAAGCTCAATGAGTGACCCTGGGGAAAGACAAAGCTCTCATGCCTCAGTTTCCTCTTGTTGGGAGGGTGACGACAGTAACTGCTTCTAGCAGCTTTTATAAGGAGTCACAGGAAAAACAAGCAAGGCACTGAAGGTCTGGCTCAGAGTCAACTCTTACGGAAGCTTAGGCAGTAAATCCTCCATGCTAGTCATATGACAACAGTAGCCAGCAGGAATGTGCACCTACTGTGTGCCACCTCTCTTAGAAGCACAGTCCCCAGTATCTCTCAACCTTTGTTCCTGACCCAGCAGAGAGCCACTGTGAGCCCCATGCCCTAAGTAAGGTCCCTCACTTGCCATGGGCAAAGCCAGAGCAGACATGAGAGTAGGCCACTTCTCCCAGGGCCTGTGGCCCCTGCTTTTGGCGCAGACCCAGCCAAAGGTGCTCAGCTCCGTGCCATACACACAGCCCTACAATGGAGGCGCCTTATCCCAGTTTTCTGGTGTGGAAACAGACTCCGTTGTCCAGGCACTCAGCCAGTCAGAGGTTGCCAGGGTTTGACCCAGGAAGGTGAGCACAACAGGCTGACCTCTTACTTGCCTGCACTGTGTGCAGCTAGTCTGGGCCCTCATGCTGCTTCTACTTGCCAGGTCCAGACCTTATCTTTCCTCTCCTGTGCTGGCACTGCAGGGGCTGGACTTCACCTCCTACCCCAGCCTGCCCCAGTCTCGTGGGAAATGGGTTTCCTGGACCTTCTCCCAGGATCTCTGGTGAGACAGCTGGTCCCAGAAAAGATGCCTGAAAATCTGCCCCACCACCAAATGCACTTCACGGGGTTCTAGAACTGACATACTCACCATGAAGGAGCCTGTGGCTCTGGGACGTCACCAACACAAGCCCCCTGGCTCCCAGAGACCTCAGAGTAGGGGCTCTTCTGGGCCAGTGTTGGGGAATCTTGTTGGACCCTAGAGGTAAAGGGGTGACTGGGTACCCCTGGAAGAGGTACAGATGGAGCATATGGCCGGCAGCTCCCTCTAGCCAAGGATACACACTAAAAATGACTCTACTTTAAAATGCTTTTTTCAGTTCTTTAATCTCTGATTCTTCAGCTGTGAGATACTCAGTTTTCTAGTCCCCCTTGCGCCCCTGCTCTGCTCTCAACCTTTCATGAGAGGCAGATGCGTCCATCCCATGCTCCTGGCGGAATGAGCCACCAGCTCCAAGAAAGCCCTCCCTGCCTCAGTGTACCCCTTGTTTTCCAGGACTGAGCTGCAACAGTGTCTGGCTCTGGAATTCTTGGGTCCATGCCCATTCCCCCACAGTCAGGTCTGGCTGTCAAGCCACAGCCCTGACCTATGACCTATGCCATGTAAGGGCGTTCCACGTCCCACTCTCCTTCAGCCTCCTGCTGTGACACGTTCCCACTTCTTCCAGGTAGTCCTAACTCCTCCTAGATGGCCCCATCTTCCTCATCATACACTGTCCAATCACAAGTGACCGGTCATAGTTGCTGGGCCTTCACCTCCCTATCCATTTGAGTGACAACTGAGGTGGAGCCTGCTGGGCCCTCAGCTCTGCAGAGTTGCTGCAAAGTTCACACTGGGGAAAGATGACTATCATTAAACCAGGTCCACCCAGGGTCTGTGGGGCAGACTTAAGTCCTAAGAAGAAATAAAGGCAGGCTCAGAAGCTCAGGCAAAAGAGGTAGGAACTGTCAATCCAGTCCTTCAGTGCATGAGACCTTGTCCAAAGAGGTCCTGTGCTCAGGAAGAGGGGCAGCCAGGAGGTAAGAAACGTCAGGGCGAAGGTGCTGAGGCAGGCACTTGCTGGATGTAGCCAAGAAGGCCTGGCAGTTATATTGCAGAGGGGAGAGTGGGGTTAAATAACATGGGCTGGTGACTAGGCAGATCGGGTGGCACCTGTGGGCCATAGCAAGGGCTGTTTTTCCCAAGATGAAGATACAGGAAGGATCTAGGCAGGGGAGGGACAGCAGGGAACCAGGGAGATGGCTGTGACAACCCAGCAGGAGATAAGGTAGACAGGACCCCATAGGGGCTGTGGCATGGGCAAAGTGAGCAGGTTCTGCTTGGTCCAAAAACCAAGGTTCAAGATGGTGCCAGGGCGCAAAATGTGAACTTTACAGCTTGCTTGGCATAGCTTACTCCAGTACCTGGCTGGGCCTGGGCACACTGGCCTCCAGTTCATCCACTTGAGAGAGCTTAGCAACCTCCCCCTCCACACACACACACACACACACACACACACACACACACACACACACACACACAGCATGATAGTGTCAGCCTGTCCAAAGCTGGTGGCTTACACAGCAGGCATGTGCCAGGTACATACACTGGTCTACCATGGGTCCCGCAAACAAATCTAGGTGGCTGGGGAGACCTCTTCCTTCCTGTTTCCCAAACCAGGAAACTGAGGCCTACAAAAGTGAAATCACTGTTCAGGGACACCCACTCCGCCCCACAAAGGTCTTGTAACACCCCACCACTGTACTGCTTCTCAGTGGCCCTTGCTCCAGCCAAGGCCTCCATTTCATAGAAAGAACCTAAGGGGAGGCAGAGACAACTGTTGACAATGACCAGACCTCTAAGAGCAGAAAAGCTGCCATGGAGAGGAAATGTTAAAGGTGTGACTCCAATAGACAACACACAGTTCTACCTGCTAGAGACCTGCACATCTCACACACCTGCTCCCCCCTTCCCCCATCATCTAGCTGACATCCAAACTGGGATATCAACGCCTGTCCCAGCTTTGTACCTACAAAGCCTTCTGCTCAGAACCTCGGCTTACTTCTTTACATTCATGTCTTAGTGCCTTGAGAGGCAGCCAGGCAATGGCAGCACATGCCTTTAAATCCTAGCACTCAGGAGGTAGTGCCAGGCAGATCTCTGAGTTTAAGGGTAGCTTGGTCTAGAAAGTGAGTTCCAGGACATCCAGGACAACACAGAGAACCTGTCTTGAAAAACCAACCAACCAACCAACCCTCAAGAGAGGCTACCTTGATACCTAACAAAATTCGGTGCACAACTTTCTACTTCCCTGTGACCCTTATCACTCCCTGGCGCAATATTCCTTTTGACTATAGGCCCCTTCCTCTGAGCGCCCCACCCCTAGCACCTTGAGCAGGATCTGATACACACAGACACTCAGTGAATATCTGGGGAGATGTGTACTAATCTTGTCACAGTGATGAGTCTGGACCATGATGCACAGGGAAGGAGATAGGGCAAACAGGATTCCCCAGAGCCTCTGTCCCAAGCTGCCTGGACATCACCTGAGACACCCAGGAAGCTTGGTGTGTCTTAACCAGGACCAAGGGCATCTCACTGAGAGCTGCCACAGGTCCTCACACTACAGGGAGGCATGCCTAGCTAAGCCATGCCTTGGAGGGAAACCTGAGGACAGCTTCCATCCACAGTAAGAGCCCAAGCCCTGGCAATGAGTCCCTGCAATAGGGACAGCCCCACAAAGTGATGACTGGGAGATTGTGCCCTGGTGTTGGGATGTTTGAGACACATGGGAAGCCATTACCACTGTGCTCTTCATCCTGGCCAGAGGCAGCGCTGCCTTCCCCCAGCAGGCCATGCACAGGATGGGCCCAGAAACTCCCCAACCTCACAGCCTTTATCACCTTACCCTGCCCTCTTTCTTTAAGCTGCCAGAACAGCGTCTCCTTGAAGGTCTGTCACAATTATTCTTCTCATCCTGTCTGGGACAGCCCCGTTTGCACAGGGCCTGTTTCTTGGCCACTGAGTACGAGGTGCTCTGTGGGCCTATGAGCAGACTGTCTAGACCCAGGTGCAGGCTCAGCCATTCCAGCCACACGCCCGTGGACAAGTCAACCTCTCTGGACCCCAGTGTTCTGTCTGCAAGCTGCAGACTGTGACAGTCCCTACCTGCTGGGAATATTTAAGACACAAGTCAGGCATGTGGAACAGGGTCTGCCATGGGGCTCACGCAGCTGCTGCTGTTTCCATCCCTGTTGCTGCTTCTGCTGCAGCAAAGAGAGGCTGAATACGCACACCAGTGACAACCCTGGTCACAGTCCACTCCAGTATGACACTTTGCCCAGGGTTAGTATGGGGAACGTTGTATCCCCAGCTGTATGCATCATGGGCAGGAAGAGTGAACTGCAGAGGAAGGCTGAATGAGAAGCTGCCAGGCCAGCTACTGTCTCGGATCTGGCCAGGCGCAGGCATCCTGGGCTCGTCCCCACAGTGCTTAGTGCCCAGGATATGATGGCTGCCACAGAAAACCTAAGAGTCCCCCGAATCCCTGCAGGAAGGACAGGTAAAAAGGAGGCTCCTGTCCACAGCCCTGCTGTGCCATACAGCACTCGGCACCTCGCACGCCTCAGAGCATGCCATGTAGCCAGTGATAACAATTAGTACAACATACACTGTCATATCACAGACCCTGCAACAGTAACCCAAACAAGCCCACAGACAGATGGGTGTACTGGATCTCAAGATACATGCAGTTACCATGACTAGCTGGAAATCATAGTCCCCTACTCTCTATCTTACAGCAGCCTGAGCATGGGAGTGACAGCTGTCACAGGAGCGTGAGCCGGGAGGCGGTGGTTGGGCCAGTGCTTACTGTACAGCATGGTGAGGTAAGCTCAGAGCTGAGCTCCTGACCCTCAAACACAGGTTTCAGCGTAGCCTGGTGGAGGAAGCTTGGGAGGCACCAGAGAGAATTCATGGATGTAGCTTGTATGGTCAGGCTCAGCAAGTGGAAGGGCTGGGGACCCTTGAGCAACCCACCGTCAACCCCTATGAGATATGATGCCTCCCCACCCCAAAGAGGCAGTGGGAGCACACCCTAAAGATACCACAGTCATACTACAGGAGCTGTGATACCTAAGAGTCCCAGCATCTCTGCAGGCACAAGGGGTCACATGGACATACATCTTTGTATCTTATAACTGCCAGACCTGCTGAAAGATATACTGAGGACTACAACCCAAGCTACAAGGTTAGACCTGAGACCCTCACAACTACAGGCCCATGCACTTAGCAAGCACCGAGTTCCTAACACCCAACACCAGTCTACTCAAGGGTCATCAGGAAGATGTTGGCACAGAGACTTGTGCTCAGACACCAACTCCCCAGGAGCCTGCAACCTCACACATGGGAACAAGAGTTACTCCGCCCCCGGACTCAAGAAAGGTGTGGCCTGTCCCACATATTCACACTGGTTCCAGTGGCCAGTCCGGCCCTCTCCTAGAGGTCCACAGGCAGCCTGCTTACCTCTACCATCCTCTTCTGACTTCCTGGGCTACCTCTCCAAGGGCAACTGGTAGCCAGAGCTCCCAGTGCAGAGGAGGACAGAAACAGGCTTCAGGGCACCCTGAGACTGATCAGCTGGCTGTGCACCCTAGGCTAACAGTGGTGGGGACACAGCCTAGCCTAGTAACAGCTCAGCTGGGGCTGTGGCTCCCACCCACAGAGGGCGGGAAGCAGGGAGGCGGAAGGTGGGGCTAGAGCCAGTAGGCCCATAGCTGTTCCAGAGAGGAGGGTTGGCAGGGACCCCAGCCACAGCCTGGTCTCAGCAGGACTTGCCTCCACTACAACAGGCACACCCATCTTACTAACTCCCCCTCCACACACACACACTGGATAACAGAGGCCCAGGAAACAAGGGCTTAGCTAGACTGCACACCAGAGGGTGGTTTCTAGACCAGAGGGTTGGATGTGGGTATAAGATAGTGCCTCTGGAGACCGCAGGGTGGGCTAGGTGGGAAACCTGAGATGGGGTGTGGGCCCCATTCCCTTTCTCCCCTGAGCTTGGATTATAGCAAGTGGTACAAGCAGGGGAGTGGAAAGTGGAGATACGGACGATGAGAGGGAGGATGGCGTAGAGCTGGGACCAATACATGCCACACTAACCTCCCTGTGGTGAGTGGCTCACTCTGAAGGAGCTGTGCCCAGCACGGGGCAGCCACGTTTGCAGGCCTCTTTTATAGCAGAGCAGTCCAGAGAGGCTGTGTGACTGGCCTAAGGATTCCCCTGACGCCTGTGCCCTTAACTAGCTGCCTTGAATGAGGCAGTGTTGCTCAGAGTCTCCATCTTGAACAAGTCGCTCTGGAAGGGGTAGCTTCCCTCCCTCTGCTCCTGATCTGTTCTGAAAAGCCCAGCTGGCTGCTACCCATGAGCAGAGGTCTCCTGTGCAATCTTTCAGTGAAAGGATCTATCCAGGCAGACTCCCAGACTGTGTCTTTCTGGGACCAAAAGCAAGTGAGGGTCCAACCAGAGCCTGCCTCCTGAACCTGCTCAGGAAGCATTTCCTACCAACCCAGGCTGTCCACACGTGACCTCTGGGCCTGGCCTGGGCCCAGGCAGCTATGATCTCTTGTCTCCTACTGTCTGTAGCTCCCGGATCTACCTAGATCCTAGCATACATGAGGACTCAGTGGTAGGTAATCTGACCAAAAATAGCCTGTTTGAGAGGGGGCCTAGAAGGCTCTGGTCCAATGAGCACAGGGCCCATGACAAGGCTTGTGGTCCCTATAAAGACAGTGGGGACAACCAACAAGTAGACAGTGCCACTTGTGTCCCTCTAGTCTCACCCCCTCCCCACCACAGAACAGGGCCTGGAAGACCCCACATTCCCAGGTCTCTGGTTACCACCTCCCAGTGGGGGCAGGGTACCTAGGAAGCAATCTCCCAGAGACAAGCCAGATAGGGCCACCTCCCCAAACCAGACCAGCAGGTTTGAGCTCTGGTGGGGGAGGTGATGCAGCCTGAGCAGCTCTGGTCAGCTCCAGGAAACAGGTCCAGGAGGAGGAGTGGTGAGCGAGTGACTCACTAATCATGGCTTGTCACACAGGAGCTTGTCTGTCTCTGTCCTTTTCATCTCTCCTGTGTTTCTAGTTACAGTCACATGGTACCAATGCCAAAAGGTACCAAAGGGTAAATTGAGGCAGGATATGCCCACCCCACTGCCCTTGCATTTTTCCTTTGGAGAGACCCATGAGTTCTGTGAACACACCTGCACACTTTAAAGAACCCTACAGAATGCAGCATGGCATACACAGCACCTTGTCCTACTTGGAAGCATGCCCTGCCACACGGCTCTTGGGAGGGAGGACGGAGGTAGCAGTCAGGTGGAAACACACTGAGGACTGGTAAGTACTCTCGTGGGTACAACACAAGCAAGATGCTAGCCCATGAGCCCATGCTAAGGCTCACCGGACACAGGAACCAGGACCTTAACTTATCACCTCCTGGGTCTCTACAAGGGTATCTTGGGAGCTGATGGCCTGACCTGCATGGGAGTCCTCTGTAACAGGACTGAGGACCTTGCATGATAAAGCACAGATGTCTGGAGAGGAGTCAGCTCTTAGATTTTGCCAAAGGTGGCAAAACAAAGAGGAAAAGCAAAGGATGATGGTCCCAAGAGTCAGGAGGATCTTCACAAGGTCAAGGCCTACGTGGGCTACAGTGAATTCAAGCTCATCCTGGACAAGTAGGTGAGACCCTATCTCAATATCAAACAAGAAAGCAGCCAGATGTGATAGATCGCTCTGCTGGCTGAGGCAGCAGGACTGCCACGTGAGGCCTCTCTAGGATACAAGCAAACGCCAAGCCAGCCAGGGCTACACAGCCAGACCTGTGTCACCCCCATGACAATGCAAGCGGATGCAGTCTAACAGTGGAGCCCTTGCTCAGACCCCAGTGAGGGGCGGGGCTGGGCATGGCTCGGCTTTCCTAGCACATAGGCCACAAGGCCAGGATTGGAGAAGGACCAGGAGCTTTGAAAGTGCAGAGAAAGGATGGCACCATCCCTCTCTTCCCCTGGAGGGGGGCAAGAAAGTGTTTTCCTTTATAGTAACGGCTCTGCCGTAATATTAGTGTGAGGTAATTTCAGCATGCATCCTAACACCAAGTCACGGAGTTAAAGGAAAAGACTATGTATGCGTGTTTAGATGTACATCTTACAATGCTCACCATGCCTCATTTTACAGACCGCTGGTCCTCCCTTTAGGTGGCCCCCTTAAGTGCTGTGGTGACCTGAGCCAGCTCCATGGGGCCAGGGTAGTGGCAGTGCAGAGATGCTAACAGGTCACAGCAGGCATCTTGCAGGTGCTGCCAGCATGGCTGTGGGCAATGCAAGTAGCCCTGCACCAGGACTGCGCAGCACCCAGCCCCACAGCAAGCCTAGGGCTGCCATCCCTCACCTGCAGCATCAGTGGGGCCGTCCATCTCTGCTCTCTGCAGCACAGGAGAGGTCTGCCCCGCTCACTGCTCAGCTCAGCCTGGTTTTCACTTGTATTTTCTACTTCTATCTACTGAGCATCCATGCATGCTTACAGAGGCTGGTAGAATGATTGTTCTCTTCCACTAAGTGTCTATTCAATACCTTTGCTGCTTTTCTGCTGGGTCGGGTGGACCTTTGTGAAGCTAATCTGACCATGTCCCTTTCTGTTGAAAACCAGCTGGGGCCTCATAGCTACAGCCATCTCCCTACCAGGAGCCCCAGGCCATGCCCACATCTGCCCTCATTTCCACCCACTCTTACCCAGTCGCAGTCGCCTGCTATAGCCACATGCAACTTCCTTTCCTGCACTCGGTCCTCAGCAAGAGGTCACCATGTGTCCACCAGATGCCCCATGGGCCTTCTGATCAGGCATCACACAAATGAGACTTGGGATTTCAGGGATAGGCAGGTGGAGGGGCAGCAAGGACAGGGCCTGAGGGGAGGACGAAGGAGTGGAGGCAGGCCGTGAGGAGCTGTGGCAGGCTGCCCTGGACAGGCAGGCATGCGCTTAAGGCAGTAACTTTTCTTGGGGGAAGGCAGGATCCAGTAGACCAGAATGGGTGTGGAGAAAAGCAGTCAGAATGGAGCATGGGCCAGAGAGGTGAGGATGGTAGCCAGGATATTGGGGCTATGATGGGGACAGCCAATATTTCTTCTACTAAGAAAAGTAACATTAGGAAGATGGCTCAGCTGGTAAAGTGCCTGCTATGTACGTATGAAGACCTGAGGAGTTTAGTTGTTCGCACCCATGTGAAAAGCTTTGCATAGTAGCATGTGTCCATAATCCCAGTGCTGGGAAGGTGGGGACAGGCTGACACTTGAAGCTCACTAGCCAGTGGGTCTAGCCTAATTGGTGAGGTACAGATTCAGTGAGACCAGCCTCAATGGTGTGGAAAGTAAGTACCTGAGGAAATCAACCTCTGGCCTCCACATGAATGCACATACACGAGTGTACACACAGACACACACAGACACAGACACAGACACAGACACACACACAGACACACACACACACACACACACACACACACACTGTGATAAGTAGGATACTGGGGATGAGGTCAAGAGAGGTGCAAGGATCTTGGAAAAGTTCCAGAACTGTCAGGCTAAGTCCCAAGGGGGAAAGAGAAAAGTGGGAGGCACTTTTCCACGTGACATTACAGCCTGCCACACACAGTGAGGAGCAGATCAGTGGAGGTGCACAGAGAACCCAGAAATAGACTCCCACCAACATGACTGGATTGTTTTCAGTTTTTAGGGATTTATTTTCATCCTATGCATAAGTGTGTGCATATGTATATGTATGCCTGTGGACATGTGTATGTGCAGTGCCCACAGAAGTCAGAAGAGGGCATTGGACAGTTGTGAGTTGGGTACTAGGACCCAAATCCAGGCCCTCTACAACAGCAGCCAGAGCTCTTAACCTCTGAGCCTCCTCTCCAGCCCCAGGACTGGGCTTTACGCCCTGTGTGGTGGTATATGCTTGTAAAGCACCCAGGAGACAAAACAAGGGATGTCACGGTGATCTCAGTGAGTTCTAGTTGTGCCAGGGACACATGTGAGTCTCAGAAAACCAATGAGATTCTTAAAACACACTCTTCCCACTGTGGTAAAAGATACACAATATTTATCATTTCCACTTAGAAGTGAACAGCCCAGTGTCTTTATATGTCTGAGTGTTGTAGAACCTTATATACTCTGAGTGTTGTAGAACCTTCAGCACTTTCTTTACCCCAGCCTTTAGCCAGCGAAAGGGCCTTGCTCCTTCGGTCCCCCACCCTACCCATCCCATAACCTCTTCTACCTTCTGTCCCTCTGTGCTATTCTAGGCCCCCACATACAGGTGGGATCACACAATCACTCTTCCTTAGGCCTGGCTCTTTTCTACTAAGCGCAAAGCTTTTAAGGTCCAGCCGCACAATAGCATCTATCAAGGCTTCATCCCTTTCTATGGCTGAATAATATGCCATAATGTGTACCTGCTGGTTTTTTCTCCATTCATGGGGTGCTGCAGAGTTGTTTCCACTTTCTGGCTGCTGTGAAGAACACTGCACAGAACTGGATGTACAAAGATTGCTCCAGTCCCTGCTCCAGTTTTTTGCCTTTGTTTTGTCTTTGGGGTTTTTTGTTTGTTTGTTGTTGTTTTCCTTTTCTCTAAACAGCCCTGGCTTTCCTGGAACTCCTATGTAGACCAGACTGGCCTTGAACTCACAGAGATTCACCTGCCTCTGTCTCCCAAATGCTGGGATTACGGGTGTGTGCCACCACATCTGGCCCACTTTCACTTCTTTAATCACCTGGGAGAGAAGTAGCAGGTCCTGTGCACAGTCCATGTTATGTGGTTAACCTTATAAGGAGGGCAAGCTGTGTCTCCTCTCAGGTGGCTGCCAGCTCCTGCAGTACTCCCCTCAGTACCCACACCCCACCAGGGGCTCACTTCACAGCCCAGGCCAGCTGGGCAAAGATCCCCCTGCCTCTTCCTTCTGAGATCCAGGACTGCATGCCTATTCTTCTGTTTGTTTGGGAAAGGATATCTTGGTACGCATGAGGTGATAGTAGACTGTGGTAACTGGGAAAATCAACTGAAGGCACCATCTTCCATAAAAGGTGCTGGAGCAATTGGCTTCCTCTAAACACACGGAAAGGAACCTGACAGAAACCACATTGCACACAACTCACAAAGGATCGTGCCCCTAAAATTTCCAGAAAACAAAACCGAGGTGGGGGCAGGAAGATTCTAAATTGAAGGCTTGCCTAGATTATAGACTGAGTTCACAACCAGCCAGGGCAACTCACGGTTAGTAAACAGTAAGAGGCCCAGGGGTACCTGCTCAGCAACCACAGGGAGAGCCCTGAGTCCATCTCCAGCACTCACACATGGAGAAACCCTGCAGAGCTCAGCTCACGGTTCTCAAACTACACACCGAAGGCACAGAGCACAAAAGAGGAATCAATGTAGGGACCTCACCAAAATGTGAGACTTTCTGCATTAAGAACACTGGTTGCTCTACCAGAAGATCCAAGCTCAGTTCCTAGTACCTACTGGGGGCTCACAAGCATCTGAATTCCAGTCCCAGGGAATGAATCCAATGCCCTCTTTTGGACGCAGGCACTAGGCACATACATGTGCATATACATACATGCACACATACATGCATGGCAAAACACCAGGACACATACAAATATATAAAATACTTAAAAATAAAGTTTTTTTGTTGTTGTTTAAGACTTTTTTTTTTTTTCTGCAAAAGTTCATGTGAAAGGGTAAAATGACAAGCCGGAGACAGAGATGTGGCTCTGTGGTAGAGTGCTTGCCTAGCACACTCAAGACATCCTAGGTTCAATCCCTAGTACTGAAGGAGGAAAAAAAAGGCAAGCAACAGACTGGGAGAAGCATTTAAAGCCACATATCTGACAAAGGCCTGGTGCCTAAGATAAAGCACTCACAGAATTGAACAGTAAAAAAGCAAACAGTTCAATAAAGTGAGCAGAAGCCAGAAGACTTGTCACCAAAGCAGATCCACAGATGGCAGATAAGCACACCGAATGTTCAACAGCATTAGCCATTAGCCGGAGAGGCACACATTAACGCGACTGTGAGACACCACTACACATTTACCACAAGAGTTAAAATAAAAAATAGTGACAGCGCAAGTGCTGGCGAGCCTGCGGAGAAGCAGCTCCCTGCTTGTGCTGCGCTGCTGATGGCGGTGGGAAATGGCGCAGCCACTCTGAAAAGCAGCCTGGCATCCTCCTTAAAACCTGTAACTGTCACACCACCAAGCAATTACACATTGGGGTATTTGTCCCAGAAAAACGAAAATTTATACTGCATACACAAACCATTCTGGGAACGTTTATGGAGGCTTTCTTTGTAATAGCCAAAAAACTAGAAAGAAGCAGATGCCCTCCATGGCTGGATGGTGCGACACCCTGGGGGATCCATGAGTGCCACCCAGCAACAATGGGGGCTGGGGAGGGTGTCCCAACATGCACAACCATCTGCAAGATCTCCCAAGAACTAGGCTGCATGGATGAAGACAATTCCAGAAGGTTCTCTGTGGAAGGATTCCTAAAATGAGAGAATTATAAAACTGGGGAAAGGTTAAGGGTTGGAAGGGGTGTGGCTGGAACAGGCCAGAGGGAAGGGACGCTTGTGATGGAATGTTCTGCCTTGATCAGATCAAAGTCCACATCCTGATGAGGACCTGGTGACTCTGCAAGCAGTTCCAATGAGGGAAGATGGAGGAAGAATGTGATGGCTCTGGCTCATAACACCTTACAACTGCAGTGTGAACCCAGAGGTACCACAAAATCTAAGTTTACTTAAGAACATTAGTAACTTCTTTAAATGACAGACCTGCCCCCATCTTTTAGCCTTTGTTTTGTTTTGAGACAAAGCCTCATTAGGTGGTCCAAGCTGGCTTCAAACTCATGACTTGCAGAAGTGGAGTGCAAGGACCGTGCCCATGACCATGATCAGATCTTTTAGCCTGGAATGTGCTCTTCTCTCCATTTCTTCTTACACAAACCAGTTCCTATTCCAGGCCTCAGCCTACAGATTTCCCCCTCCAGGCAGCCACTTCTGGTTTCACAGATGGGCGTCACCATGGCAGCCCTCACTCTGCTGGCCCCCTAGAGCAGGAGTTCTCACTAGTGCTGGCCCTCAGCCTCACCCAGCCTGAAGGGACAAGTGAGTGAAAGGCAGTAAGGACAATACTCTTGTGGCTGCCAAGCTCTGGGTAAAACCACTACAGAAACCAACTTCTGGGTGTGTCTACGAGGGTGCTTACACACTAGTCAGCTGAGTGGGGAAGAGTTCCCCTAAATGTGCAGCACCAGTCCATGGGCTGCAGTGTGAAATGGAGAAGAGGACAGGCTGGAGACGTGGCTCACAGCTTAAGAAAGCTTGCTGCTCTTTCAGAGGACATGAGTTCTGTTCCCAGCTCTCATGGCCCACAAATACCTATGACTCCAGAGGATCTAACCCCGCCCCCAACACACACACACCCTCTGAGATAGAGTGCCAGCACCCACCACTCTCTGCTTCCTGATGACCTGCGCTGCCTTACTCTTCTGCCTTCCTTGCCATGATAAACTGTATACTCAATCAAGCCCGAGCCCAGACAGAGCTCTCTTTCCCCGAGCTGCTTCTGTCAGGTGTTTAGGACACCAAGCAGAGATGTAACTCCCACAGCTGTTACTGAGGACACTAAGGTACCAGCTCTCAAGTGCCTCACTGTGATGAACTAGCCTGTACACAGGTTCTAAAATGGGAAAGTGAAGGTAGGGTTTGCACTCACCTCCGAACTACTAATCCAGTAGCAGAGCTTCTGACCTGGACCCTTGGAGTAATCACTATAGTGGCTTCCCTGTAAGGAACCAGGGTGGCACAGGGTCAGAAAAGGGAGACTTCTGCTGGCCCATGGTCCCTCCAGGAGACATCACAGTCCCTTTACAGAGCATAGGACTGAAACTGATCCCCATTCTTGGGAGAACCGTGCTGAGCTGGGTGGGGAGGCAGGTGGAGGGGCCCTGGACAGACTGGAGAGCACTTCTGCTGGCATTTCCTTCACTGGCTGGAGAGCTCTCAAGAGCAAAAGACCAGAGAGCAAGCTGTGGCCAGGAGATGCCAATCTCATGCCATTCCCTCCTAGGGAAAGACGTGGAGTGCTGGAGAGAAACACAAGGGGTGGTCCCTAGGGCCCGTCTTTTAGTTGGGCAGGGGACCCAGCGCAGCAGGTGCCTGATTCTCTGTTCTGCTTTGGGCAATGAAAGGGAAGGAGGGGAGGCTGAAAGTGTGAGCTAGCTCTACTAAGAACTTATTTCTGGAAAGGGACTTTTTTGGCAGCTGCCAGCACTTCTCCCCTGTTCTGGATGGCACATGGGATGTTTGCTTGATACCTAGGCACTGAAGAGAACCCAGAAGTTTCCACACTTTGTATAGGGTTAGACTTTGCATTGTAGACTAAGCTGAGCCCTCGATCTTCTGCATATGTGTTGTGTTGGCTCAGTCCCTCTGCCTCTAGTTCATTCCTGCCTACACCCTGCCTCTTCCTTAAACACAGCAGGCCCCTCACATCCTGTTGCATTGGGGGACAAAAGCTGGGAGACAGAGCCCTAGAACCCTCAGAGCCCAGGCCACAAACACCTCTCCATACACTCAGGCACTCCCAGGTTCTACTCCTGTGACACAGAACATCCTGGTCCGAGGTATCTCTGTCCAGACCAGCGGTAGCTAGTTCCACAGGGTAGAATAAATTATTTTAGATCAAATAAACTGTCCTGAGGGCAGTGGCAGCCCCTGGTGGCTCTTCTGTGCCCATGCTGGAGACATGGGACAGCAGTGAGGCCAGCCATAAGATGTGTGAGCCCCATGCTATTATTGCACAAGGTATGGAGGACGGGGTGTGGAGGACAGGGTGTGAAGGCTCCACTGTTCAGAGGAGGCACTCCGTGCACCTCACCACTCTTCTGTTCTGTTGCTCAACAATGTTTGTCTGTTTATAAGACAGTCTCCCTACCCTCCCAGCCCGGGCTGGAACTTTCCGGAAGTGCTGGAAACACAGGTATACATCACCACGGTTTTGTTTTCTTTTTTTTTTCCCCCTTAAAATTTGTTTGTTTGTTTGTTTGTTTGTTTTGTTTTGTTTTGTTTTTCGAGACAGGGCTTCTCTGTGTAGCCCTGGCTGTGCTGGAACTCACTTTGTAGACCAGGCTGGCCTCGAACTCAGAAATCCGCCTGCCTCTGCCTCCGGAGTGCTGGGATTAAAGGCGTGCACCACCACGCCCGGCTCCCTTTAAAATTTTATTTTTTATTTTTTTTTTTTTTAAAGATTTATTTTTTATTTATATTTATATGTGAGTACACTGTAGCTGTCTTCAGACACTCCAGAAGAGGGCGCCAGATCTTGTTATGGATGGTTGTGAGCCACCATGTGGATGCTGGGATTTGAACTTATCACCTTCGGAAGAGCAGTCGGGTGCTCTTACCCGCTGAGCCATCTCACCAGCCCCCTTTAAAATTTTTATCCTCAGTTAACTTGACAGTTGTGCAAACATCAAGTCATTAAATTATTAAACCCAGATGTTCACCCACAGCTACAGCTTCAAAATTGTGCACATGTATACACACCAAACACCACACACACACACACACACACACACACACACACACACACACACGAGAGAGAGAGAGAGAGAGAGAGAGAGAGAGAGAGAGAGAGAGAGACAGACAGACAGACAGACAGACAGCGAGAGAGCACGAGCGCAAGTGTAAAGATAGAAGGCGGCTCAAGGGGCCTTGGACCTGGTCTGGACCAAAGTGGACAGAATGACAACTGGACCTCAGTTGGGAAGTGTGAGGCTATTATGGGATTCATATCAAGAGACAAAGCTGAAAACTTCCTGGCTAAAGTACATAATGCTCAGAGTTTGCTTTAAAAGGATCGGGACCACAGATAGCAGCTATTGTAAGTGGGGACAGGGACCTGGGGCAGGTAGGAAGCAGTTCTCCCATGTGCCCCATGTTTATGAAGGAAGATGCCCAGATTACAGTAAATCTGTGGGAGCATGGCCCTCCCCGGCCACAATGTAACAACAGCAATGGGGACACTAATGACCCCTAATGACACAGCAACAGCCATTCCAGGCTACACATACACACGCTGACTCACTCAATCCCCCAGCCTCCCTGGCAGGGAGCCAGTCATAACCCCATTGCCACATGTGGGTACTGGGGACATCTGAGCCCAGGCCTTACCCAGAGAAAGAGAGGAAGCAGTCTTAGAGGGGCCTGGAGGAGGTGGAGGAGGCACAGCCAGAGCTGTTGGGGATTAAAATAACACACCCTCTTACAATGTGATATTCACATCTTTAACACAAGCCCTTGCTGGCACCAAACTAGGGTCAGCAGACAGCGCAAACCCAAACCGCCAGAACTGTAGCTGGCAGTGGTGACCAGACATGAGCCCGCAGAGTGGTTAGAGGCTGCAGGTGACACAGCAACCCCAGGACACTGCATCCCTCAGTCCCAGGAGTGACGGCAGGGTGGGAAGCAGGCTCAGTGATGTCAGCATCCTCCCCATGGGAACAATGTCCTGGGCCTGCAGACATATCCCCTCCAGCCTCCCAGGAGAAACTTCTGCCAGGGATGGGGAAGGCACACATGGGCAAGATAGGGGGTGGGCCACAGAAATATGCATGTGCGTGTGTGATCATGTGTAAGTGTGTGCACAGTATTGCCCAGTCCTCTGGATGGCTTAAGGGATGGAAACCTGGAGCAGAGGTGGCACAGAAACCTACCATGGCCCTCACCGCCCTGTCTGTGAATGCAAGTAACAGTCCTGCCTCCCAGACTGCTGAAGTACAGGGAGGTCCTGACACATCCTGAAAGCTAATACAAGTGTGCCTGCCACTCTCTCCCTCAGGCCACCAGAAGCACTTTGAAAAGCTCTATAGTGAGGGGTGGTGTCCAATGGCAAGGGCCTGGGTCCCTACATCCCCTAAACCTGGTGAGCTTTCCTGCTGATGAACTTGGACGAGCCAGGAACTCAGTCAGTCCTGAGACCTCAGGGGAAGGCAGAGAGAGGCTGACATTGGGGCAGAAGGAGGGGCTGGGCCAGTGTCCAGAGGTCTCTCTCCAGGCCACCCTCCCCCACTTAGGGCCACCAGAAGTCTGGGCCTTGCTTGGGAATGCAAGGAATGAAATCATGCCTGGTGCAGCCATCTCTGGGTCCTTCCGCCTCCAGATACTTCCAGGACCCATGGGGGCCAGCAGCCAGCCAGCAGCCAGTCAGCAGCCTCTCCCTGAGGGACCTGTCTACACCTCTTCCCCACTACCAGCCCTCTCCTCAGAGTTCCACTCCCAAAACCCTTGTCTCTTCAGGACCAGCAGCTTCTAGGCCCAGGCAAGCATACCTCACAGGGTCCTACTCAGGATGTGGTGGGCAGCTATGAGCAGCCACATTACAGGGAGCTGCAGGGCAGATCTCCAACAGGCCAGCACCTGCAAAGGCTTCCTAGGGGTGCTAACCTCTAAGCCAGGTCCCCCAGAAGAAATAAGGTGAGAACACTAGGCAGACACTAACTGGAGGAGGTGACAAAGGGACAGTGACTCCAGCTGGCTCATGGGAGATGCAGGGTATCCCCAAATCCTGCTAAGCCTACCAAGGGCCGCCCTGGTTTCCTCCTGCCACACTCTGGGGAGACCCCAGCAGAGTCTTCCACATTTCTCCGCCTGTTCCATGATAATTAAACAGTAAGCTGATTAGTCAAGGAAAACCTTTAATTAGCCCCTGAAATTGTTCAGGAAAATTACAGCTTCTCTGGGCACCCTACCTATCCTCTGCAAGGCTCAGAATGGAGCCACGGAAAAAGCAGGGGACTGCGGAGGTCTTTACCCTGCAAGGTCAAATTTGAGGAGTCAGGCATCTTATGGAGTGAAGGGTGGAGACCCCATTATAAAGTGGCTGGAATAAACCCACAGTAAGCAGGCAAGGGCCCTGCTGGAAAGGCATGACACTGTTCTGAGGGCCAGAAGAGAAGATGTAAATAAAAAGACATACCACATTCATGGACTGGGAGGCTGTGCTGGGGGAGGGGACAAAGGAAGGCAGGACTGCCCAATGGGTACCAACCCAAGTCCAAGCCCCAAAACCTAACGTAAAGATGGAAACAGAAAGCCAATTCAGCCGGGCGTGGTGGTGCACGCCTTTAATCCCAGCACCTGGGAGGCAGAGGCAGGCGGATTTCTGAGTTCAAGGCCAGCCTGGTCTACAGAGTGAGTTCCAGAACAGCCCGGGCTATACAGAGAAACCCTGTCTTGAAAAAAAAAAAACCCAAAAAAAAAAAAACCAAAAAAAAAAAAAAAAAAAAAAAAAAAAAAAAAAAAAAAAAAAAAAAAAAAAAAAAAAAAAAAAAAGCCACTTCACAGTGATGTCCTCTGACTCCACAAGCACACTATAGCACACTTGTGAACTCACATACACATGCACTATGCACACATCCTCATGATAGTAACGAAAGTTTAAAAAAGCAAAAAGAAATGAGAAAATGCACCACCTTACAAACAAAGGCTCTTATTCAGAAATGAGAAATGAAAATTAAAAGGGCAGACAGCCTGAGGGCAGAATGAGAAGGTAACTTGACCGGGCCTTTGAGTTTTGAAGGCCATGAAAAGCTGCCCTGCTGATGGCTGCCAGGAAGGTGCCAATCACATGGGAGGAGACACCAGGATCATCTTAGCACCAGCCTGGTTCTGGTTACTTGTGTGATTCTTTAGTCAAGGTCTACGTCCCTAGACTGAATTAGCATGGGACTCTTGGCCCCTCCCACATGGACCTCCTCTTAGCTCCTCCTAGCTCCTCCTCCCACCACCACCACCACCACCACCACCACAAGCTTAGAGCTTGAATTCACAGAAACATGGCTGAAGAAGTGCTGCCCAGCTTTTTGGAGGTTGAAACAGGAGAACTGCTGTGAACTTGAGGCTAGTCTAGGCTACGCTGTCAGATACTGTCTCAAAATATGCAAAACAATAAATAAAACAAATAAAACCTGTCCAAAGTCAACTAGAAAGTCTGACCACACCATGAGGCTGTGGACTAAGCCAACTCTCACCAGAATCAAGTTGTCTCCTGGTGGTGAGGACACGCTGGCCTGCTCCTGGGAGTGTCTGTGGGAAAAGGCAGGCAAGGCAAGGGACATGAGAGATCCTGAGAAGAGTGGACATACACACACCCCAGCACGGCAGTGGACTCAGAGACAGATGCGATATAGCAACGAGATGAAGGAAGTATCATTGTACAGCCAGGCAGATCTATCTCACAGAGCTGAGGGGAAAGAATGGAGGTACAAAGACTGGAAGATTCCGTGTATGTGAGTCTAAAAGCAGCCATGATGGCACCGGGATTCAGGAGTGCACGCACACACCATGGCCACCAAGGGTGGGGTAGCCCCACGGAGGGCATGATTTGAGGGGAGATGAGTGGGCTCTAGAGTGCTGTGCCTCTGACCTGGGACTAAGCATGCAGGGCCACCTGGTTCAGATAACTGTATTTTATGTATTGTTCTATATTTGACAGTAACAAGCCTTTTAAAACTAATAGAACTGAGACTTGAGGAAATAGCTCAGTGGACAAAGAACCTGTTCAGCAAGCACAAGGACTCAAGTTCAAGTCTCTAGCACGCAAGTAAAAAACAAGGCAGGCTACATATATACCTGTAAACCCATGGGTACAGACAGGAGGCTCCTGGCAAAAAAGGCAAGTTTCTATTCTGTGAGAGATCCTATCTCAAAGCAAGGGCAGAACTCAATAGCACCCAAGGTCCTGTTGTGGTTTCTGCATATACTGGGTACACAAAATGCAGTGGAATTGGGTTGGAGGGCGTGGCTCTGGGGTGAGTCATTAGCTAGGCTCCATTGTGAGGGGCTGGGAGTATGGCTCAGTGGTAGTTCTGTAGTTCTGCTAGTGCCTAGATCTTCCAGTGAGGGACTGGGTACTTGGCTGGGTAATGAGTTCTTGTCTTTCATGCACAAAGGTCCTGGCTTTAATCCCTAGCCCCATGCACACACACTAAGTAGTAATGCTGGATGTGGACACAGCATTTTGGTTGAATAATCTCTGAGTGGCTGCTGTGGAGATCTGTGGGGAAAGAAAAGGCTGTGGAGACGTGTGGGCAGCGGGGAGTGGGAGATCCCTCAAGGGAGGAACAAAACTGCCTGAGGGAGTCCCTAGTCGGGGTGGGGATGGGATGGGGGGCAACTCTGTGGGGAAGTCTCAAGTGTTGTATTTTCTTCCCCTGGCCAAACTGACTGCTAACTGTGGGGGACAGACAAGAGGGGCAAGCCTTGGCATCTCTGTTGGCCAGGATGGTTGGCCACTCTGTCCTGTGGGAGTAGTGAAACCAGACTAGGAATCTGGAAACCTGCACAATGGGGCTTTATCAGAGTTCCTGGGGCTGGGAGGGGCGGAACATCCTCTCTGTGAAAGGCCCCACCTGTCTTGGTCCCTTCAGAGCTGCCCAGCAGCCTGGAATGAAAACACAAGGAAAGATGAGCCTTCTTAGCATTGGGAGTGGCCCTAGTGCTAGCCACAGTTAGCAGCAGCCCTCCTGGGTCTAATCCCCAGTCCTGCTAACAGTGGCCAGTTGTTCTGAACAGCATTCCAGGCTATCATTTCCTGCCCTACAAATGGAGATGTGTGACACCTGGGTTGATGACAATAAGTCCAAGGACCAGTAAGTTCAGGACATACTCAGAACAGGGCCTGGTAGCCCACATCTGTAAACCCAGCATGGGGGATGACAGGACAAGAAGACCACTAACTAGTTCGAGGCTAGCATGAGCTACAGTGAGCTCCAAACCAACCTGGATTACAAACATACAAGCAAAAAACACAAAAACATGCAACAAAGAAAGAAGCACTGAATATTAAACCTAGTAGTCAACAACCTCTGCCACCGCATTTTGCCTGTTGATTATACCATTATGTCCCCCAAACAACCCACTGGGAAAGAGGCACTACGATTATCTCTATGAAGATAAAGTCTAATTAGCCCAGGCTGGCCCTGAACTCAGTCCCTCTGCTTCCTTCCTGAATGCTGGGATCATAGGCACATGGCACCACAGCCAGCCAGGAGGCATCAAAGGATGCTGAAGTACCTTTCAACAAAACACTCATTTAAAGGACTCAGAACAGTGAGGACCTAGGTCACCACAGTCAAAGTACCAGATAACATCCTGCCTGAGCAGCAGAGTATGTGGTCCTGAGAACCTGGGGGTGGGAGCACAGTAACTGGTCAGCGCTGATCTGGCAGGCTGAACACGCTGCAGAGCTTCAGGTACACTGCGCTGACCCTCACACCAGCACAGTCATGTCTGGTTATTCAGCCATCTGCAGCACAGAAAGGGCAGGGCACATGGGAGCCACGGGACACTCAAGGATGTGCTCGGTTGTGGCCCAGAGCTTTAGCACAGTGAAAACTGCAAGCCAGGTGTGTCCCTGCACTTGGGAGGCCAGAGCAGGAGGGTCATGGAGAGCTTGAGGCTGCCTGGGCTACAGCAGGATACTCTGTTTCACCGCAGGGCTAGGGAATAGGAGGATGCACTTTAGTGGAAACAGAGGGGAAGGGAGTGCTTGCAGGAACAAATGTGGTGAGGAGGAAGAGAATCTCTGGACCTGGGGACAATTGACTGTGCTGGGAAGGTGACCAGCATCCTGGCCACTCTCCCTCCTGTCTGTGTGGTTTCCAGTGACGCGTGGCGACTAGGTAATCTATGCACATGCAGAACAATGTGTCTTCCTATGAGAATGCAGGAAGAGAAATGAGGTCAGTGACAGATGGTCTTCAGGGT
Source organism: Mus minutoides (assembly GCA_902729485.2). Lineage (NCBI taxonomy): Eukaryota > Metazoa > Chordata > Mammalia > Rodentia > Muridae > Mus > Mus minutoides. The sequence goes on along the minus strand of LR749573.1, from coordinate 144,529 downwards.
CCTTGCACACAGCCCTGATACCCGTGCAGGAGATGGAGGTGGACTGGGGGCGGGGTGGGGAGGGGGAGATTCTGAGTACTGCAGCTATGCTTTCGGGATAGCCAGGGTCAGGGCGCCAGGAGACACACCTGTGAAAGCCATCAAGTTTGAGGTTATGGAGGACTCAACAGGCTCTGAGCTGAGCAGTACTTTGCATGCAGTCGTCCCTCACATCTGCCTGGGGCTTGGTGGGCAGGGAACTGAAGCCACCCCCATTTCACCAGGGAGGAGGCTGACTCTTCTCCAGAGGCTCCTAGTAAGGGGGACTGGCCAAGAGATATGCCAGTACTGTACATTAGTCAGGGAAGTCCTCATTGTCCCTTGGATTACTGGGAAAGAGCAGAACATCAGCTGTCCCAGGAGATGGGCTGTAATGAGCTGTGGCTTCTGTCCTACTGTCATTGTGTGTTCCCTTGGGATCTGGGGAATTCCCCTTCTGACCTTCCTCAGAACCTCCTACCCCCACCAAACTTCCCTGTGAGCCAAGCTGTCCAGCAGACAATAAGCTTCGGCCCTGGATGAGCAAGGGGGGCAATCCATTTCCCTGGCCATGACTTGGAAAGGGACAGCTTCCTACTGGCGGCATCTGTGGCCTCCAGTCTGATAGGGAAATGTAAGAAACAGCTGCTGGGGACACCCCTGGCCGGCGTCTGGCCAGGAAACATAGCTCATCATAAGCCACAGGCCGAGAAGCGGTGCATAGTGGTGTCTAAAGAAGGGCAGGGTCACAGAGTACTGGCAGCGACACATCCATCACTCCTCATGTCCAACAGGTCCCCAGAGAACTTGTCTGAAAAGGGACCTGGGTGAAATCCATGGGGATGGAAATGAACACTGCCCAACCAAAGCTACTTTAAAGTCACTGAAGGCTGTCAGGAGGAACAGTGATTTTGGAGCCCTAATCCAGGGTTCAAATCCTGCCTCCCTCCATTACTTGCATACTAGATACCTTAGACAAGTCTGTCTCTCTGGGTCTGTTTTCTCATGACTACAGACTGTTGCAAGATCATGTGAGCTAACCAGGGGGAAGAATACACACAGGCATCCATCACTGCTTTTTCCTCTCAAACCATCCTTGCTGCCTCCCAACAATCCACCTCTTTGATGGCAGTGTGGCTGTCTTGGCTTTGGGGGAGGGGATATTGTTTTGATACAGCGGCTCATGCTTCTGGTCCCTCTTACCCACCTCCTGGGTTAAGCATGAACCATCAGCTCTGGTTTTATGTGATCCTAGGATAGAACCCAGGCCTCCCCATGCAAGGCAAACATTCCAAAACTGAGCCACATGCCCAGCTAGGCTAAGCGAGCTTTATAAAGGGACACCGGTGGGTGCCACCCATGCCCTCCCTGTGATGTGCTTGGCCCCCAGCCTTTATACTTTCAGTACCCACCACCTGCTTTATTTTCCTACTCTTTGAAGGCCCGGGTCATTTTTTTTTCAATCAGATGTCCCTTTCTCAAGAAAGCCCTCTCCCCACTGCCTGAACCTCCTCTGACCTATCTGGGTGTCACCGTCCAGGAACAAATCTGACAGGCTCTGTTAGCTATGCAACAACACTCAGGCAGAGTGTAAACAGGTCCACCCCTACCAAGTCAGGCCTTTTCTCAAATGGCTACCCTGGAAGGTGTTCCTCATAGGAGAGTGGTCAAGGCTGTGGCCAATGTTATACTTGTTCTAGAGAGTAATAGCCAAAGCCTTGAAGCCTGCTAGACGGGCATCACGGTAAAGTAGTCACAAAAGCCATCTCCCCAGGTGTGCACTGCCTGGCGTAGTGGGGCAGTCTATCATGTCTAGGTGGAGGAAATCATTGTGGCCAGGGGCACAACAGTTACAGCAGGTGGGCAATGAAAGCACCTCTGGGCACAACCTCTAGGAGAGCAATGCCCCAGCATCAGGGGCCAGTGTGAGCTCCACCATAAGGAGCAAGTCAAGACACACTGGCTATGGCCCACAAGGAAACATTCTAGAACATTCATCACAGCACACAGTGACAGCTCATCCAGGAACTGGCCGTGTGGCCACCAAACGTGATGGCTACTGTGTGATCCATCATGAGAAAGAAATACTGCACAGCATGGAAATCAGGGGACCATCCAAGGGTGCACAACACTGTGACATGTTCAGGTGACACTGTATCTGTGCACGGTGAAACAGCAGTGGACGTGAGCCAAACAGGGGCATTCAAAGGACAGAGATTAGATCTGGATCTGAGGAATGGGCGGGTCAGGTGTGCTGATGTGGAGACAGCGCATCAGTTAGCCTCAGGGAAGCTAGGATGGAGGGGGTAATGTGCTGGGTGGATGGCGTCCCTGGCTGGACGCCTGAGGCCTGACAGGGATGGCTGCTGGTTCCCTAAAACTGAAAGCTCTGCTTGTCTCGATAGCCCACCATAGCACATAAAGAACAAAATTAGTCAATATAAAAACACTTGCTCAGGACCCAAAGACAAGGCAGGGGCCTGAAACTGGGTCTCTAATGGCACAACCCCCATCTCTCCTATCTGTGCCAAGCTGGCACCACAAGGCTGGGAATTTGGGTGACCTCACAGATCTGGTGCTGGCAGCATGCCAACTCTCTGACACAGTCAGGGGCAGACAGGGGTGAGGATGGGGGTGGGGTGGGGTGGCTGTGGGGAAAGTTGGGAGGCAGCGATGAGACTAGTACTTCCAAAGTATGCCAGGCTGCCCGGTGCCTGCTGTACGCCAGGCTTCAGGCCAGGCCCTCCACAGCCAGCACTGTTCTTAGGCCCACTTTACACAAGAGGAGACTGAGGCACTTACTATAAGTGGCCCTTCCCAGGTTGAACCACTAGTAGGCCAGGACCTATGCTCTTTTTGACCTTGTGTCCCTTCCTGTCCCTCCTACTCATCTTTCCGAGCTTCCTTGAGGGACTTCCGAGGACAGGAACCTCAGGACAGACCCAGCGTATACTGCACTCTCCCTGTCCGGGCTCCATTTAGGCTCAGTGTCCCTGGCTGAGGGCTGGTCTCAGCATGCTCCATGGGAGACACTAAACAGGCATTGAGGGTAGGGCTGTGTACCTCTTGGTCCCTTGCTACATAAGCTGAGGCCCCCCCCACAGACACTCTGCAGCCAGCTGGTGCTCCAGAAGCACCCAGAGACCAGCAGAAGTGCATCTGGCCTCAAGAACTGGGAGAAGGCAGAATGGGCTCTCCCATGGAGGGAAAATAAAGCAAAGCCAAGAGTTGCCCAGGGTTGGCTAAGCATGAGTGAGCGAAGGGGAAAGATGGCTGACAGGAGCTCAAAGCCCTGGAAGGAGGACCAAGCCTCAAACTGGAGCATCTGGGAGCCACTGAAGACCACAGGGAGAGCTTGTGGTGTCAGGAATAGAGAGCGCCTAAGGTCACACCCACCCAATCAGAGGCTCACTGGACTCTGGGCCACCCACCAGCATGCCACTCCCATAGGCCCACTGGAACCTCCCCTCCCAGGTCACACCCCTCCAAGGAGGCTAAACAGACACTCTGTTCCCACCCAGGGAGTGGCTTCCAGGAACAGACCTCCTGGGAAGTGAACCCTGTAGCAGGTAGCAGACCTGCTCCTTTCTCTTAAAGCTTTCTTGGCGTTACTTTTTCTATCTGGAAAACAGGGGTGTTCTCTAACACCCAACTCACCCATCTCACAAGATAAGGGATGAAAGGAGACCAGGCATACACGGTGCGCTCCCCCCCCCCCTCGTTAAACATTAACCAGCACCAAAGATTTTGTGAAAGGCAACAGGCGACAGAAGCACTCTGGGACAGAGCTCGGGAGCTGGAATCCCAGCTGCTCACCTTACTTCATTAGCTGACCCGGGGCAAATCACTTAGCTTCTTAATAACAGCTTTGGCTCCAGTGATGCTGTACTGCGCGCTAAATGAGTACATACGCAGAGCTTTAACGCAGAGAGGGAAGCCCAGCCTATCATCAGTGTTTTTATCAGTGTGTGGCCTTCATTATCTGTGGGAAGGGGCTCCCCTTCTACTCCCACCACCAGGACACACTTTCGAAGGCTCTGTTAGATGTCCCCGGTCCCCCTCCCCACCGCACGTGCCCTGCTTGAGTTTTTAGTTTCTGATCCTCCCTGAACATCTACACCCGTCAGATTTTTATCTTCGTACCTTCTACCTACGGGCTGTTTCAGACAGCCCCCAAAACCTAAAACTCATGCGCCTCCTCCTCCTCCTCCTCCTCCTCGGGTTGAGGCTTTTAAATCTTTAACCGGGCAGCCGCCCACTTTTCTAGGTTGTGACCTCCGGCCCTGACAGACACACCCTCCTCTTAAGTTACTCTGAGCGCCCCCTTTTATGAGACCCGTTCCGAGCCCCTCCTAAGCGCCCCCCACTTAGTATTTCAAACTTTGCACAAATTTCAAACCCGGCCACGCCCCCTCCGCCGGCCTAACCTCTGGTCGCGACAGTCCCCTCCCCTTTCCCTCATTTTTTGGCCCGCGACCCTTTTCCACGCGACCCTCCCCTCCAAGAGTGAACTTTGACCCCACCGGCCCCGCCCCCTTCCGAATAACCGCTCTCCCACGGCGCGTGCCCAGACCCACCCGCCCCCAGCCACAAGCCCCTTGCACGGTAACCCTCTAACCTACTGGCTTGGCGCCGCCGTCGCTCGCGGCCTAGCTGCCTGGCCCAGAACTCCGTGCCCGCGCACCACCCTCAGCGGTCTCGCGCTGCCGCCGCCGCCGCGGCTACTGCCGCCGCCATGTTGAATCCCCAATGAACATCCGGGGCCTCCCCTGCTCCTCGCCGCCCACTAGTCCCCATAGCAACGGAGCTGACCGGGCGATGGGCGGGGCCTATCTGGGGGCGGGGCTGTGAGCCGGGGCAGGGTTCCCTGAAACCGCTGATTGGCGCGAGTGGCCCAATCGGAGACCGCTAGGAGGAGAATGAAGAGCAGAGATTGGGAAGTTTGGAAAAGGTGCGGGGACGTTGACTACCCGCCCACACCGGCTCTTAAAGGGGAAATAACCGCTTTCGCGTGGCAGAGTCCCACGGGCTACCAAAAAAGTAAGAATTATGCTTTTGTTAGCACGCGTCTGGTTCTGCTATAAACTGTTGACACAACCCTCTTGTTGTAACATCCATTTTACAGGTAAAGAAACAGGCTAATAGGACGCTAGTTGGTTTATGACTACTGGAAGCAAGTAACAGAGTTTTGAATGAAGCTCTGTCCGAATCTGGAAATCTGACACTACTTGATCTTAATCTTTTAGATAAGTTTTTTTTTAAGTCAATCAATCACGAGTGTGTGAGATGCATCAGTGGATAGAAGGCGCTTGCTGCCAAGACTGACAAGTTTGATCTCCTGGACCCACACGATAGAACTGATTCCCACGAGTTGATCTCTAACCTCCACAAGAGAGCCATAGACATAAAATAAAGGAATAAATGTAATTAAATGTTTTAAAATTAATCAAGATGGAAAACACAGGGGAAACAAAACCCATAAACTAATACACCCTTCCATCTATGGTTTCATTAGGTTTTACTGAAAAATTAAAAAAGAATATTTCTCATCGAGGTTTTAAAGGTTTTATTTGGGTATCAGACACTGAACTTAGGGCTTTATACACCACAGGCAAGCAGTACTAGGTAAGTCCCGGCCCTAGGGAATTCTAGGCAAATGCTTTCCCCAAGCTGAGTCCCTTGGGAGACTGAGGTTACAGGTTTTCCCAGACTTTCTCTGGTTCTTTTCACTGGCTTTTTCTTCTGTCTGGAAGATTCTCTTCTTTAAGCATCCTCTTGACTCCCAGCATTCCTTTGGGTTTTTCTCGAACATTAAGTTCTCTTAAGAGACAAAACATCCTACCTTGTGCTACTAAATCCTTTGCCAGCTTCTGAAGGCAAAGCTTACTTTCCTTTGCCGCCTGTGGTTTTGTGTTCGGCTGGCTGGTCTTGGTTTCCTGAGGTCTCACGATATAGCCCAGGCTGACTTTGAACTGTTGCTTTTGCTCATGGCCAGAGCCTTGATGCTATTGGTATGTAAGTGCTCAGTACATATTTATAAAAGGGTGGCTGACTAAACGGTAATTCCACCCTCCAAAGATTCACTTAAATTCTGCCACCTGTGTTCTTCACCCGCACACTGCCAGGCACACAGTAGGCATTTTGTTAACATGTGCAAACTGTGAATGAATGAAGGGCTGCTGTTGAGGTCTCTGCTTGCCTTCTTTTTTCCCCACCATCCCCACCTCTCTTCATCTTATTTCCAGTTGAACTCAGGGCCTCCGATGCACTAAGAGAGTCATTTAGCACTGGGATTATAGGCACATGTCACTTTACCACGCCTGGAAGAATTGTCTGAATAGTATATCTTTAAAAAAAAAAAAAAAAGATTTATGGGGAGAACTGGGAGGAGGGGAGGGAGGGGACATTGCAGTTGGGATGGAATGTATGAAAGAAGAATAAATAAATTAAAAAATTATTCCCCACCCCAGAAAAGTAAGTAAGCTTAAAGAAATATTCCCCCATCCCTCTGTGTGTGTGTGTGTGTGTGTGTGTGTGTGTCCTTAGAGGCCAGAAAAAGCAGCCAGTGCTCTTAAGCACTGAGCCATTTCTCCAGCCTCAGAAAAATACCTTTTAAAGCCAAGACTATATACATCATCAGTAACTCTTGATGTCAGTAAATATTCTTCAAGAAGATTAATCTTGGGGCTACCTAAGAAGCCACTCTACTAATTTACTCCAATTTTCTTAGCCACACTTTCCTCGTTGAGCTTCTGTGCTGTGTTCATATTTTGCTTTTAGAAATCATCATCCACAAAAAGTAAAATAAAATAAAATAAACCCAAGCAGCTAAATAATTGCTTCCTTTGAATACATTGCCACAGACTAATGGGCTAGAGGAAATGTGAGCGTATTTACCTTATCTTATAAACTCTGTGTGTGGGGTGGGTGCTGGAGATTGAGCCCAGGACTGTAAGAGATCTTGACTGGTTCTAAATCAGTGAGGTACATCCTCAGCTCCTGAAAAACTGTTTGCTTGTTTTGTTTTTGTTTTTGTTTTAGACAAAGTCTCATGCAGCCCAAGCTCATGCCTGGAACTCATCTTAGCCAA